>BDMB01000011.1:4736107-5253501 GCA_016859785.1 Macrotyloma uniflorum
TTTTTTTCTTTCTCCTTGCAGTCACTAGCACAATATCACTTTTGAAATTGCTATTGCAGACAGAAGTAATTCTTAAAGTAAGTGCTGAGTTTGCCTCAAGCGTAACGGCAAATACTATCAAAGTGCAGATGCCATTACCCAAATGTACCTCCAGGTGTTAGTCTATATTTGTCTATCTCGTTGAATAAATGGGAAATTATCTTTGAAAGTGATTTTTCATTAACTGGAAAGTGACATGTTGATGCATTTAGTATTTTTACTAAGTATCCCCCTGGTAGGTTTTGGACAGGAGTAGAGCTGGGTTTATAGAACTCTGGAAAGGATTGTTTATTGATTTAGGAAAAGTATGCGGAGGGAATTAACAATAATGTTTAATTAATTATGAACAATTTTATTCTAGTCCCCTTGGGGCAGTAGGGCTGTTTTTTTTACCACTGGTTATACTGAAAGGGAATTTTTAAAAGTAATCTGTTTTAAAGATAGTGTTTGGGATAGATGCTGAAATTTACCAAGTTTTTCTTTCTTTCTTAGTTTTTTTGAAAAAAGGCTGTTATCATGCATCTACAAATTTGAAGCTTTATGTATTTTCCAACAGCTTTTGTTCTCCTAAAAATGTTCCTCCCAAATTTCCAAATAACCTTTATTTTTGTTTTAGCTTTATACATACCATATTTTTCACAATTTACTATATAAAAACTAATTTTTTGTTGTTGTATCCAAATGGAATTAATTTATCTTAAAGTTGTTTTTCAGTAAATTTACCCAAACAAAAACTATTTCTGGTTATAATTTATTATAATAGTATTGGTTATATATATAATCTATTATTAAAATAATATAATTGTCAATTTTGGTGTATGTAGAATCTAGAGTTATAACAGATCATTTGTGTATTAGTTGCTTATGATCATTGGCACACCCAGGTTATGTATAATATTCATATGCTTTCGCGCAATGTCTGTAGCTTTTAGGATGATTGATTGATATGATATTAAAGGCCATATGGTCTAGATTTTAATTCTTGCCCCATTTCTAAGCTAAGTTAAATTTCAGTACAAGTGTGCCTTGTCCACACTTCAGCAGCTAAGGGTCTTAGTGTTTTGGACCATGTTACATATAGAACTGTTCATGTGCTATCAGTCTCTCATCCAACAATTCATGACGTATATGTGTGAAATCTGAACACAGTTGTTGGAAAAAGGTGTTGTAGGGACCGTTATATCAATATTATTGCATTTGGATTGAAGGCTTTGATTGTGTTAAAGACCATTTCTCTCTTTAAACCTTGAGCTATTAGGTGAAGACTTTGCATTGCATATGGTAGAATTTAATAAAACAATTAATAAAGGTCAATGGAATTTCATCAAGTATTTTGGGGTGCTATCATTCCTTTTGCTAATTTTTACTGTACAGATAAACGATGGCCGATATCGTAGTTGCTGATGTAAGTTGTATGGAATTGTCGCAGGGTTAGTTATGAGCTGGAACCTGGAGCTGTTGGACAAACAACTGATTTTAAGGAAGCAAATAAGAAGCTCGAATGGAGTTTAAAAAAGGTCATATTTCTTGTCATTTCTCTAGCCTTCTTTTTTTAGTGTTAATCGACTGTAATTCTTCAAAGAAAGCTTTTAGTGTATTATTTGGATCACTGTTTTTTCTGGAGAAAATGATCACTCATTAGTGCTACGAAACAGATTGCCGGGGGATCTGAGCATACTCTACGTGCAAAACTAACCTTTTCTCAGGAATCTCACGGTATTTATGGTTATAGTTTATGCATGCAGAAAATGGATAGTTTGCTTTTTTTGATTGAGTGATTAGTATGTCATATTTATGTAAATATATTTGTTGACAGTTAATATAACGAAAGAATCTGGACCTGTTAGCATGACATTTACTATACCAATGTATAATGCATCACGGCTTCAGGTAAAGTGATCATGTCAACTTGCGTATTCTTTTCTAGTTTTGATTTGACCAAAAGTCTTTCCCCTATCAAACATTTTGTAGATTGCGTTGATGGTGTTCATTATGAGATCTCCCTAAAATTGAACATTAGTCTCATATTTAGATGCATTACTGTGATTTTCGTTCTCTATCTTGTCATGTGGTTTCTATTCGCCCTGTCTGTACAGCCATGTCTATTAGTCAGCTACCCTGAACATGGTATAAAGTTCCGTTTTTGGTATGTAGCACTCTACTTTTGAGCAACAGCCAATGTTGGAAAAACAGACAATGTTTTGGGCCAGTTAAATTAGGAATTCTGTTAATATCAAATGTTTTCTTAATTTAATTTGATTGAGAAATCAAATTTACGAGTACTAAAAACCGTTTGCTAAAAAGTAGAGCATGGAAATACTTTGCGGTCTACATGTGTTGAGAATTTTGCATAACCGAGGTTGGTTTGAATATTCCCGTAAAATAAAAAAATAAGTTTAATTTGATTGTGCTAAGTACTTCATAAATTTTGTAAATGCAGGTAAAGTATTTGCAGATAGCGAAGAAATCTGCAAGGCACGAGCCTTACCGGTGGGTTAGATATGTTACACAGGCAAATTCGTACGTCGCCCGTATATGATGCCTTCGAGAACACTGTTCCCTACCCCCTTTTGTTTTTTTTGTTTTATTCATTTTCCTCTCCCTCTTGCTCATTATACATATGCTTTGTTTTGTTCACTTTATTCTTTATTTGTAAATTACATCTAAGTCGAATATAGATGACGTTAGTAGTTTGCCTTGTCATTCATTATACAACTCAAGCTGATCATACAAGCTTGAGGAATTACTTACAATTTTTTTTTCTTATTTTATCTAATACTTATTTATTTAAAATTTAATTAATTTAAAATAAATAAATATATCTGCAACGCCAAGTTAAAATGCCAGTTATCTAATAATTATTTTAAGTAATTACACAAATTTAGTGTATATTTGCTTGAGATTATTTGTATAGAAACAATATATACCTTTTTCTTCAGAAATTCTTATATAAAATTGATAAAAGCAAATAATTATTTTAAAAAATGAACTACTTTAAATACACACGTATTGAATACGTATCATTGACTTTACGAAATTGGTGAATTTCTGACTTTCTTTCAACATTTCACTTGTCGAAATTTTAAATTTAAAACAATATTAATTACTATTTTTTTTCAATACAAATAATAACTATATCTATTTACTAAAATCTTGTTTAAACAATTTTTTTTACAAGTATTTACAGAAGAAGAAAATAAGAACATAAAATATATTGAGTTTCTTCTTAAGCTAAAAGAAACTGTTACAGCTTTTAGATAAGTTAAACAGAAAGAAGTTTGTAATAAAGATAGTTTTAGTTTATGCAATAAGCTAAGTTCATTTTACTTTATTTATTGTCTTAATTTATAAACTTATATAAAATTTATCTAAGCAGGATCGAAGCTAAGTTTATTTTTATAATGATTTTAAACTATTTTTATAATTTATTTATTAATTTTCATTCTCTTTTCTATTTTTATTCATCCAAACAATACACATTTTTACTCAACTTTTCTTTTATTTCTATCATTTCTTTTTTAGTCAATTTTGCATATTCTTTTTCTTATAAAATCACATGCAAACAATGACTTTTATCCAATAGATTTGCATAATAATTTACAATTTCCTTAGAATAAAAATTAATAGATGCTTAGTTTAATATAATATTATGTTCTTTCTTTTCTTCCTAAAAATGGTTATTATTTAGTTTAATGAGACAATTGTCACTTCCACTAATCATTACAGTCTATTATGGCGGCTGTAACTTTGGAAGATTTCACCCACTTATGATAATATTCTCAATATTAAATTTGATGATCTAATATTTTATAATGCATGTATAAATAACATTAATGGTTGGTTTTTTATTTATATTTCAGATTTTCACTTTTCTCTTTAAAATGAAGATTTATTTTAAAAGAGTAAAATCTCCAAATTTCATTATAAATGGACTTAAGATTTTTCTTAACTCATGAATTATTTTATTATTGAAGTATTAAGAAGATTCAATCCTTGGTCTTAATAATGAGAAATTTGATATACTTGTGTCTTAGTGGAGTGCTTGATGAACATTGATAACTTTGTCCTATGCAAATCATCGAATTCATTCAATGATTTAAATATTTTGTGGAGAATTGACTATTCTTGCAACATTGATTATAGTACAAGGGAAATATAAGTTGAAGATTTAAAGCAGTAACATAAAGAGATAGATAAGACAAAGTATATCTTTTTGAATGTCAGCACATTAGTTATAATAATAAAAAAGTTTATCTTATTCCCAATAAATAAATAAAAATTCATTCCATTATATTTTTTATATTCTTTTTATATTTTTAATAAAATAAAGCTCAATTTCGTATTTTATTTTAAAATATAATTAAAATAAACAAAATTAAAATCTATAAATTATTTTTTTAAATAAAAATATTAATAATAAATTATTTTACTTAAAATAATCATCCCTCTTATACTATTAATAAAGTCAAATTTATACTCTTTATTTTATTTATATTTATATTTGTATTAAAATCATATATAAATATAATAATAAGTTAATAAATTTAATCATATATTTAATAGTTATTTACTTATTTTATACTAAAATGATATTTTCTCAAAAATATAACTTTTTATATTTTTATAAGGTAATTTATAATTTATTGCTTTAAATCATTCATTTTTTTTATTTTAACTTTTATATTTTTAATTTCCACAATTTTTAATGTAAGTTTTATTCAATATGATATTTTTATTTAGGTTTAAGTCTTCTCAAATTTTACTACATAAGTTTTTATTCTTAAAAATAATAAATCAAGCATCTATCAACCTACATACTTCTAACTAGTTTAAGTGAGGAGTTGGAGAAAAATATAAAGTATTTCATAAAAAAAAAAAAATGAAGTATTTATGAGTTGTGTAAACTGTCTATTTCTAATTAGTTTAAACTAGACTTAACAAAATAAAAGAATTAAATTTTGAGTATTAAATTGTCTATTTCTAGGTTTCTATCTATAAAGTATTTTTATAAGAAATATACAATGTTTGTATTATATTTTAATTATAATTGAAAAAATATTTTAAGCTATAAATGGAAAAATGCAACCAGTTATTTTTATGTCTATAGATAAGATAAAAAGGATAAATCATTGATAAAATTATTTTTCTTAAAATAAGTACCTTAATTACACTAATTTAAGAGATTTTAGTGTAATAAAGAAACTTAGGTTCTTTCAGTTGAGGAATTAAAGTTTGAACAATTTTGTGGGTTGATAATAATAATTTTTATTGTATAGAAATAAGTAGTGATTTTATATTAGGAAGTCTAATGAAGTTAAATATCAATAATCTCATTTATTTGTTTATACCTATTTCATTATACACATAAAATATTTGATTGTCTTTCGCATTTTATTACTTTCATTTTTTAAATATTTTAGTCTAAATATTATACTTTAATTACCAAATTATCCTACAAATTTTTATGAAAATAATTTTATTTATTAATTTATTTGTATAAATTGATACTTTCATCGAGATTCTCAAACAAGCACATAATTCTACATAATTTTAAATGGTGTAAATTCCTCAAAAAGAAGTAAAAAGAACTATTTTATTTAAGAAGATAGAACTTTTTGATAATTTTTTAAGAGTGAAAACCAAATATTACAATAATTAAGAGAGTAAAATATTTTATACAAAAAATATTTAGAATTTACTTAAATTTCTTAAGATGCATAAATTATATCTAAAATAGAAAATTCAATTAAAAAAATATCCATAAACATAAAAAAAAAAGTTGAAGAAAATAATAATTTTAGTAAAAAAATTTATTCATTAATGTTGAAAACAATTTTTTTTTATATCACAAATGTGTTAAAAATTTTGTTAAATGATATTTGTATCTAAGATCTAAAAGTGTTTTTTTTTTTTTCTAGAAAGTTAATTATAAATAAAATATTGACAATTTTTTTATTATTTTTTCCAATGTTATGAAATATAAACATGTTTGGTTGAGTTAATATCTTTTATCTCGTTGAGTTATGAAAAACCTAATGACTTAATTACCTTATCTGAGTTGATACTTTTTTTAAAATATTTATTTTTATTTTTTAAATTTGTTTATGGAATTGCGTTGTTATTATTTTATTTATTTATGGACTTATGCTATATTTTTTTTTATGGAGACCAAAGCTGTGTTTAAATCTTAAGACACATTCGAGTAGAATTTCTTTAAACAAATATTGCATTTAAAAATATCAATCAATTTTATTTATCTACTTTTAGGATTTTACTTCTAATTTAATTAAAGTTACATCATTTAAGTAATAATAATTACAAATGTAATATTTTAAAGTTAGTGTTAAATTTACTTGTGTACTTATTGATTGAAATATATAATGTTTTACCCTCTTTGGATTCCCAAATTGGTGATGAATCCATATAAAACTTTCACCTAAATTCAAACATAGCATGTGCAGGGATTCACATTTAAAAAACATTATATTAAAATTATATTAAAATGTAAATGTAAATATAACTCTCCCATTATATTAAAATAAATATATCAAACAATATATAAATAATAATAATAATAATTTAGAAATATATTATTTTAATTTTTAAGTTAAAAATATAATCAATAAAAATCACAATAGTATTTTTAAAAATAATTCATTTATACACATAAGAATTCTTTATATTATATAAAAGAAGTTATGATCGCTTAACTAATAATTTAATATAAACTTATATTATACGGAATCTAATATAAATAACAATTTTATTAAAGTAATTTTTTATATCATATAAAAAATTATAATTTATTAATAAATAATATAATTTAAATTTAATAATTTTATTAAAATATTATGATATTATTTAAAAATTGTTATAATACTTAACATATTTTTAAAACTAATTAAAAAATAAAATTTATATTTTAATCATATACTTAGTTATATATTATAACTAGATTTCGTTTTTATTCTACAACTAATCTCAAATCATTTTAGTTTTTGGTACTTATGAAAAAATTGTATACAAACAGAAACATAACATCATTATACTTATACAATTTTCTATTTTTATTTGGTGAATGATGATTCATTGACCCTAAAACTTGTTAATTCTATAATAGTTTTAATATTCGATTCTGACTTCAAAAGGAAAAGAATAGAATCAACAATAATAACTATATTCTGATTTTGTTGGATAAACCTAAATAATACTCCAAACATCCATTACCCGATTCGGAGTGAATTAAATATGTTCTTCCATGATTTAATTTTTTATCAGTTCCATAAAATTAAAAAAATTATCATTAAATATTTATTTTTTTATACAACTTAATAGATTAATTTAAAAATAAAAAAATAAAAACATTTTTTTGAAAAAAATAGAAGAAGAAAAATATATTCGATGCATATTTTCTTGGTTTACCTGTAATTAGCAGTAAAAAAAATTACAGGCATCTAATTATTCTACTTTAATTAATTCCATGTGAGGATTCTTGTCTTTTTATAAATCTTATACTATTTATTTCAATAAAAGGGTTTCACTCACATCACAAACACAATTTAGAGAGAGTAAAAACAGATCAAATAATTCATCAAAAAGCTTCCAACTTACTTTAGGCCTAACTTTTTTTAGTGTACTTTAGACCTAACTTAATTTGACCTATTTAACAAATCACAAAAAGTTTGGTTTAAACTTTAAAAAGTCGGTTAGTTAAATAGGTTAAGTTATAAATTATTTGTTTCAATTGACACGTTGGTTCATGCATATTATATATATATATATATATATATATATATATATATTTCTAAATGACAAGTCAAAATTTGATAAAAGAATCAATGATGAATAAGGTTTATAATTAAAAGAAATTTCAATTCCATTCATAATCATATATAAGAGAGTACATACTAGTATATAGTGGTTTATTTTTTATGATATCATGATTAAAGTTCATCCAAATATTAAAAAATTTGAAGAATTATTGATACCTAACTAAATGATGGAAATCAAGATCTTGAAAAAAAGTAGTAGTGAATTTTTGTTGTCTTGTGAAGTGAGGAACATATCTTGAACACGTGAGCTAAGATAAGTTAAGTTATCGATACATGCACATTCTTATTAAAAGAATTATCATGAAGCTTAAATTTGAAGTTAAAATATCATAAAAATATCTAAATGTGTCAAATTCAAAGTTGTCTACGTTTATATGAGTTAGCCAATATAAATAGTTAGAGTCCATTTTTCTGCAAGACAAATTTGACAGACGTTGAATTACACAAAAATTTGTATTTGACTTCTTTTTTTTTTAGTTTTTTTTTAATTATTTGTTTGTAATATTATTATATTTATATGAATAATACTTAATACGAGTTAGATACTACTTAAAGATATTTTCATTTGTGAAAATACTCTGACACTCAACTATTAAAAGACAGAAAAAGTGATTAAAATATTTCTGAAATAAAATCTTATATTTATAATAAAAAAAATAATAAATTATCTAAACGAATCTTAACTATCTTATTGATTATGATAAGAATTAATGATACGAATTTTTTTATAAAAATTTCTTATTCAATATAATTATAATTATTATTTAAATTTTTATATATATATAATAAAGATTAAATACTATTTTTTTATTATTATATGATCTCAGTAATAGAGGGCAAAAGCAAAGGTTTTGAATTAATTGGAAGTAAGGGCGTGTATGGTGAGAAGAGGAAAAGAGGATCCCATACACGAAAAGGAAAGGATGAATCAAACACGTCCTTATCAGTTCCTCAAAGACAAAGAAACCTCCTCTCCCAAACAAATCCCATTATCCATGGCCAAATTTTCTCTCATTCTCTCTCTCTCTCTCTCTCTCTTTCTCTCTCCTGTCTTATCTGTCACTGTGGGCCCATCCCTCTCACCATTACTCTGTATTTCTTCATCCTCACCCACTCTTTCTCTCTCTCTTCATAAAACCTCTAACGCAACACTTCTTCTCTATAATCCAAATCCTTCTGCAACCTTCTTCACTCTTCCAACAATAATAAGAAAACACACGTGATGAAACCATAGCTTCAACTTTCGACCACCATCAACATGTTCTCAAAACTTCAACCACACCACCACCAACAACAACAACATCAACAACATCAACTACAACCTTTTCAATTCTCTCGAGAATGTCAAACATCCGAGGACGATGACAGCCGGAGTAGCGGTGGACCCAACCTCGCGCCCCAGAAGCCCGTCTCCGCAGGCGATGGGGCCACAATTGAAGTAGTGCGGCGGCCCAGGGGCCGCCCTCCCGGCTCCAAAAACAAGCCCAAGCCGCCTCTTATTATTACCCGCGAGCCCGAGCCCGCCATGAGCCCATTCATTTTAGAAATCCCCGGCGGCAACGACGTCGTCGAGGCCCTTGCCCGCTTCAGCCGCAGAAAGAACACGGGCATCTGTGTCCTCACTGGTTCCGGAACCGTTGCCAACGTCGCTCTCCGCCAACCTTCTGTCGCACCCGCCGGCACCGTCACCTTCCACGGCCGCTTCGATATCCTCTCCATGTCCGCCACCTTCCTCCTCCACTCCTCCTCGCCTCCGGCCCCTCCCTCCACCTTCGCCGTCTCGCTCGCCGGACCGCAGGGGCAGATCGTCGGCGGACACGTCTCTGGAAGGCTGCTCGCCGCCGGGACTGTGTTCGTCATCGCCGCGTCGTTCAACAACCCCTCCTTCCATCGGCTATCGTCGGAGGACGACGCGCAGAATAACTCCGCGTCCGGAAACGGTGGCGGTGACACGCAGTCGCCGCCTGCCTCCGGTGGTGGCGTGGAAAGCGGACACGTTCCGGCGGAGTCGTGTATGTATAGCTGTCACCTCCCTTCGGATGTGATTTGGGCTCCAACGGCTAGACCACCTTTCTGATATTTACACGAATGAAGGAATGATCTTAATTCTCGCTGTTCTGTGAATTTTGTTTCCTTAATTGTGGGGATTCTTGTTTGGCTCTTATTTTCTTTCTTGAGTCCTTTATTTAGTTGTAATGCTGCTGCTAGCTACTTATTTAGCTCTAGTTCTGAATAGAATACTCTGGTTTAGATTTTTAGAATAATGCTTAATGCGTTCTTATTGTTTGATCCTTGATTTCTATCTTTCTTTCTCTTTCTTTTCAGTTTTAGATGAATAATGCTGACATTATGATTTTGGCCCGTAGAAAAGAAAATTTTACATGATTTCATTTTTCATTCTGGTTAATTTAATAAACTCTCTTTCGTTACTGATCTTGTTATTTATTATAGTTTTATCATTCACTGACTTAATTTAATGACTTGTTTTATTATTCAACTACTGTACTAGCTGAAAGGAGATTCTTCTGGTTTGATTAGTATCTTACTCTAAATTGTGTTAGAGTTTGAGTTTTTGTCTTTTTATTAAGAATTTGTTGGAGAGAGGCCAAAATATTGGAAATTAGGGTAATCAATAACGTGGGAATGATTAGTAGGTTTTGTGTTTAAAATATTACTTGAAGATAGAAAAGTGGTTTTTAAAGAGGTAAGGAAATTTTAATATACTACATGAAACGTCCAGAATGGAACTTTCTGGTGTGTATGGACCACATTTGGATGAGTAGAAAAGTTGTATTGTTTAATAAGAATGGAGGGTAGAATTTGGATAGTGGGTTATTGCGTGGTTAAGAGATAATGGGGTATAGTTGCTTTGAAGACTGAGACTGGTATGTTGTATATATATGTGCACTATTATTGTGGGCGCAGTGTTGCAGAGGTGTTATTGGAAGAAGATAGGGCAGAGTGTAGGTTGCAAGTTGGTGACTGGTGCTACTGTGCATAGCTTTCTTGATTTGGAAAAAGTGTGTGGCAGTGGAGAACGTGGGAAGTGTTGTTGTTGCCAGTTTCTAACATCAGCAGTAGTCACCTCTTGTTCCTTCTGCTTGGTGTGGTGTGTCTGTGTTTTTGTGTTTCTTTGTCCATCATCCACTACAGATAAATCCCCTCCCTAATCAATCGCTTTATTTCTACGTCTTCCTGCTTTATATCTCATCTCTTCTGTACTTCTTTTGTCTCTTTCTTCCTTCTCTCTCCTTCTGGTTTCATCTTCAGTGAGAGAGAGACACTACAAAAAACAGTAAAAGCCAAGTGTAACTTGCAATATTCAACACTTGCTCCTCCAACTTTGCCTTTTCTTTATTGTATCATGGCTGTGAAAGCTTATTCTCAACGCTGATGGAACTCAAAATTCCCAAAATTATGACATCATTAGTGAGAGTTTGACGTGTGTATGTGTATGTGTATGGATATTGGGGTCTTGTGTTGGTGATTGAGTTGAATTGATGGGGTCAGATTTTGATTTGGTGCAGTTAATGGATATTTCCTGTTAATTTGACAGATGAAAGAGATTTCTCTCCCAGCAGAAGATTGGCTTGTTTGTGCGTGGTTTGTGGTTTGGAATTTGAACAGTGATGGATGGTGGTGTCGTGCATTATATGAATGCTTCATTATACACCTTTACATGTAAAGTCTTGAGTGATTCCAATGTCTTGAGAATTCAAAACATCATAATGGTTAGGTGGATCCATGTTCTTCTTTTATGCCGCCATACTCTAAATAGGAAAATGACCATGATTTAGTGGATTCATTGATTCTTTAATTTAGTTCTGAGTCTGTGTTTATTGTTTGTGTTTTGGTTTATTTATTTTTAGAGTCTTTTTAATAACTTCCCTCTGAATTTAGGGTTTATTTGAAATGGTTCTGCATGTTTTTTCCACAACTTGTTTTCAATGTAATTTTAAAATTTATTTTCTTTACAATCTTTTTTAAAATAAGTTAAATAAGAGAAAATTTTGTTTGCTAACAAAAGTTTTTAAAATATTTTTTATATATAAATTAGAACAAACTCACCTGACTCTCAGTTAAATATCTTGTTTTTCTTATTCTCTCCCTTTCAAATCTTAACAAAAAGTTTGTTAATATTTTCTGACTACGATGATATCATTAAATTTAAAAATAAAAAATATCATTCTAAAATTATTTTATATCCTATTTTATTTTGAGAAAATAAACCACAAATATGTTGTATTTGTTAAATCATAACTTTTCAACATGTAAGATTCATTCCCCATTTTCCCCCTGTGAATATTTTTGGATGATTAGATGGTTATTATATAGTTTATTTTAATTGTGAAATAGTCATTAAATTTTATGTAAAAAAATTATATCTTACTAATAAATTTATCAATAAAAATAATGTCTTGTTATGTATGAGTATATTTTATCATTATCAATTCTTCTAAAAAAAGAAAAATCCTTAATATAAAATCACTTATTAAATTTTAAAAATATATATATTTATAAAAATAATTATACATAAGCAATAGATGCAAATTTTTTTTAGCAAAAAATATTTAAGAATTTTTCTGCACAAATTAATTACAAACAATTTCAGCAAATTTTATTGTAATTATATTAATTATATACAATTTTTATTTAAAATTAAAAATTGTACGAATATTAGCAGAAATTTAAAATTATTTTCTACTAATTTTATTATAAATATTTTAGCTTATTTTAATAAGTGACAAAAAAAATTGGCAGATAATATTTCTTAAAAATTTATAACTATTTAAGATTATTTTTCTTTCAATACATTTCACGTCCAATTATCAAATCTTCTATGTTTAAATCTTCAAATTTCTTCATTTTATCCTCTTACCTTTTTTCAATTCTCTTTCTTAATTTTTCCAAATCTTTTGATGGCTAATCATTTACCTTAATAATTTCAATCCATTTGTAAATCTGAAATGTTATTTGATGTTGTTGTTGACTTGTCCAATAAGGTTTTTCACATTTACTTAAAATTCTCTTCCTTATTGTGATTTGAACTTTTATATGGCTGATTTTGGTTCTGATATTATCCAATTTTCCTTTATTTTTAAATTCTTAAGTCTCCATTGACTATTATATAAGCCACCATGAATAAAAAATTGACTATAAACACTTTAGAATTGAAAATGAGTTCAATTCCACAACATAGACTTCTAGAAACTGTAAGTTTTATGTTTTCTGCAACAGGATAAGTTTTATTGCTTGTATTTTTCCCAAAAGGGTGTAATATTTTGAAATTCACGAAGATATCATTTATCTACTAATTATAATTTTTTCTACTTATTTGCATAAATATTGGATTAAAAAATCTGCATGCGTTAATTACATTAATTATAATTTTTTATTAAATAATAACACAACTTCAAAATGAAAAGGATTTAAATTTTCTAAGTCTCATCTTAAATTACTAATTAAAATGAAATAGTTAAGTTATATTCATCAAAATAAATTGATATAAATTTAATTAAGCTTATTTCAAAAATATACTGTATCAGTTTATATATTATTTTAAACAGAAATAATAATATTTTTTAACTAATACTTATATTATTAATATTTATATTTTAAATAAAAAATTTTAGATAAATTTACAAAGATATTATTTGGAATCATAATTTATAGGAAATTTTGTAAAAAAAGTTTTTTTTTACAAATTTTTATGTAAAATTAATAGGAAAAATATCATACGAGAAAATATAATGAAAGCATGTTTAATTTTAATAATTATATTATATTTTTTTATTTTTTTTACATAGAGATTCATTATTATCAACCTACTTTATATATTCATTATTATCAACCTACTTTATATATTCTACTTATACGCTACATCTTCTAAAATATTCATTTTTTGAACACATTTAATTAATTTTATCTTAGTAATGATTTTCCATTGTCAATAATTTTTTTTTTTCGTATTCTATTGCAAACTTTGCTTCATGTTAACTTATTACATAAACATTATTTGTCAAAGTTAACTTTATTTTGTTTTCATAATGTTTTATTCGTAATATTAATTATTGGGATCTTGTTATTTTCATGAACTTTAGATCCCTAAGCTTATTTTAAAAATGTAGAATTTACTTAATTGAACTAACTACACGTTGACCTTCATCTTCTTTCCTTTTGAAGATTTTCATTTAATCTTTGAAATGGGTCAAAAACATGCTTCATATGTGTTTTAGACTTGGTATAGATTGCATACAAGGCCATTAATTTTGAATTATATACAATTGATTTAATCACTTCCCTTTAGTTAATAATACATGTAGTAAAAATGGAACAATGATAAATTTCTAAAGTTTTTTACTTTTTTCTTATCAAACTTCTTACTTTCTTATCAATAAGAATTCAGATTCAACATTTTTTTGGCCAGTAAACATGCATATTAATTATTGATCTTAAATCCATTTACAAATGTATATTTCCTACATAATCTTAGGTATGTAGTAAAAATGGCTCCTACAATCATTAACACTTGAGCCTCAACTAATTGCTTCCATATAACAGAAGAAAAAAGACAAGAACACAAAAGATGATAAAGTATGTTCTTCAAATTGACTGAAATGAACATAAAAAACTTGCATAGATTCATTTTCTCTTCTACACACTGAACAGCAACTATAATGGTATTTCTTTAAGCAATTCTTCTTTGGTTTGGAACTTATTTAGCAGCACCTTCCATGCAAAAAGGTGATGAATTTGGAGGAGCCTTTGCTTTTCAAATGATACTGAAGAATCTGGATCTAGAAAATGAACATGATCAAGTATCCTGGTTCTGAGTTGCCAGAAACTCCATGCATATTTTAGTTGCACTCCTTCAAACAATAATTCAATTCTTCTCCATTCAAACCTCCAATTACAATGTCCATTATTCCAGGAACCAGCTTCTGATGCAACTGTACTTTTTCACAAAGAAATGTTTAACAAAAGCCTTGGAAATAGATCTTTCAAACAATCAATACCAAACCATTTTTCTTTTCAGAATTTAAAGGATGAACCATCTCCTGAAATAATATCTGCACTCCTTAAATCAATCATAAAGACCGAAATGATATCTCTAACACACCCCTTTCACGTGGAGATATGTGGGTGTGATAAGTTCAATAATTTTATTAGGATAAGTTCTGATATTATAATAAAAGTGGGTTTCGAGTCTAACTCAATCTCATAAAATTGACTTATGAGATGAAATTTACCTTTATTTATATATATATATATATTAATTTAGTTATATATGATGAAAATAATATATAGATGTAGATATTGTAGAAACTTAAGCTTTCTTAAAAGAAAGATATTCCTTATCCCTGTCTCCTCCATCCCCGGTTCTCTCTCTTCTGTCTATCACTTTCTGTTTTTTCTAGAAATTTTTGGGAAAGTCAAAGACTTTGAAGTATTTGTTAATTAGAGTTGGTGGGTTCCATTTATATGCCAAATTTTCAAGCATTAGTTGGGCACTTATGCCAATCTCAATTTTTCTTTTGCCCACTCCAAAACCTATCAATCATTCTTGCATGTCTCATTGTCTCATTCTATATTGACTTTCTTCCCTCTATGTGTCACCCAATAATTTTCCACCCCCACATTTTTCAATACCAGATTCTTGGTTTGGTTTATGCACATTATATATTCTTTGCATTTAGATCAGAAATGGCAAAACAAAGCAAAAGATTTTCTGACTTCACCAACCCACTTTACCCTTTTCTTCTCTTCATTTATTCTTACTCTTTATGTGCCCTTCAAAGGTTTGAATCTTTCCCCACCTATGCACAACTCAACTTATGCTTCTACAACAAGTTTCACCATGAACTATTCATATTATTTTAACTTTATTTTTATGATTTTGAAGATACAAAGTTATTTTATAAATTATTGTAATTAGTTTTGTTTTGTATTCATTTCAAGTGATAATTATTAAGTCATTTTATATAATCTTGACTAAGACATTATTTATTTTAAACATATATGTTTTATAATTTAAAAAAACTTCCTTGAAATAAACAAAAAATGTTGACGGTGCTTCATAAATCGTAATATATGCATAATAAGCCTTAAAATTTATAAAACCATTTACTTTATTTGACTTAACTCTAACATTTGCTAAAATAATATATTTATTTTAATAAAGTAATCGACAAAATTACTAATAATTAAGAAAAAAAAATCATAATAAAGTAATGAATTTACCTTTTATGAAGAAAATGTTTTCTATTAATATATGGCTTGTATTAATTCATTTTGAAAAAAATAACATTAATAATAGTTTTAAACCATTTTTTTTATAACTTTTTGGTCTTAGGTAAAGATTTATTTTACTTACGTTATACTTAAACTTTCTTTTTTTCATCTACACTAATCATGGACATGACAAGGATTGATTTCATGATTGTGTTATTGGAAACTTTTTAAGACATACTAGTACATTTTCTATTAAAAGAATCTATATAATTAAATAGTTATTTGACACATATAAGAATATAATGAATTTTCAATGTTAAAATTTTTTTTTTCAATAAAAATGGGAAAAAGTATTAAATATTCATTACAAAAATAAGTTTAATTATTGATGAAATATTTCTCATATTTTTTGTGAAAAAAAATAATTATTTATTGAATATTTTTCACAGATTTATTTTTATAAAAAATTTTTATAAATTTATTTGTGAAAAATTTTTCAGAAATTTGTTTAAAGAAAAATTTTCCATAGATTTATTTGTATGAAATTTCCCATAATTTTGTTTGTGGGAAATTTTTCATGGATTCTTTGTGAAAATTTCTTATTAATTTTTTATCCACAATTTTCTCATCACCACAAATTTGTAGGTAAAAGGTTAGTAGGAAATTTTTTATAAAAAATTCATTGAAAATTTTTCACAAAAAAATCTATGAAAAAATTTTTCATAAATAAATTTATGAAAAATTTTCCACAAATAAATTTATGAAAAACTTTTACAAAAATAAATCTGATAGAAAATATTTAATGAATAATTAATTTTTTTTTTCAAAAAAAATTTTTAAAAAATATTTCATAGATAATTAAATTTATTTTTATAGTGGTTAGGTTACTTGTAAATCACATGGTTAGGGTAAAAAAATTTGTTGATGATATTGTTGTGGATATAAGGTGGTGAAATTGTGGGTCATAGCATTATTGCTTATTAGTGTAGAAGAGACAAAATAAGAAAGAAGGAAGCTTTTATTGTATCTGATAGTGATATTTAGGAAGCATTCAAAATATAGTTATGTTGGTTCCGACACTACCCACAACACATGCATAATCTAAAAATTATCAAAGACAAACACATATTCAATGCAGGCACAAGAATAATAACGAACAAAGATTTTGTTTGCCATAACATTGGTGTTTCAATGCATGCAACAATTTATTTTGAATATGTGTATGTAAAGAATAACATTTTTCATATCTTAAAAGCTTCATTTATGGCAGGGTGCTCATCTTTTGAAAACTAATTAGTTAACATTATTGTATGAAAGATATGATTAGGAATAGGATAAAGAAATAGAGTAGTTAAGATTGATGAAAAGATGTTTAAAGAGAAGAAGTTTTGTAGGAGAGGAGTGATTATGGAAAATCTATGATTGAAGTTTGTCCCTTTGTGAGTGATTTATTATGATAACTCTGAAACAAAAAGTTAACAATTCATAGTATATGTTTTTATATTTCATCATTCAAGTAATAAACAATATTAATAGAATATATTATGTAATTATAATCCTACTTTAATCATAATTATTTATACTAAAATTTATTGGTATTACATATTATCTTTAATAGATTTGGAAAAAATCTTTTATATGTTTGAAAATAATAAATTTGGATTCAAAATTATTAGATTTATAATGTTGACCGATTCTTTATTAATAATAAATTAAAGATATGTCGGTTATGTGATTGGTGTTGATGTGAAAGTGAGTTGAATAACTGTTGTTATTATATATAGTTAATATATTTGGATAGTTTAATGAAAGTATATAATTAGAATAGAACAATGTTTTCTTTAGTTAAAATATATATAAGAAAGAAAATAAAAGATATTATAATTACTTTGGGTGGTGGCAATCCATTATGAAATAAGGAGGGGTGAAGATCTTAGTCAAATGATTCAACATGGCCTATCAAATCTGGTGGGCTATTGATGGATCATAGCATGTTAACTCCTTTTTAAAAAAAAAAATTATATTTAATTTTTTTTTTTACTGTATAACTTTTAAGATTTTAATATTTTAAAAAATCAAAATATATGTTTATTAGTATTATTAATTAATTTTATAATTTTAATTTCTCTAATATGTTTATTTATTTTAACTAACTTTATAAAATAAAAAATTAAACATTTTCTTTTTGTTTATTAATTTTTATTAATTTATAAATGAGTTGTTGCACTTGCATATAGAAATGGATAGTTGAAGTAATGACTATGACATGTGTGATGAGACAATTGAGTTGGGACACTTTCTCTCATCAATTATTTAAGGCCAAAAAATATGTAACACAATAATGGGAATGAGATAAAATGGAAACCCTAAAAAGGAAAAAGACAGAAAGGGACAAACTTCAAGTCCTCTCTGTCCTGTGGATTAGGGACACTCTAAGACATTTTCCACTTTTCCTTCCTTTTTAGGGCAACTTCACAAATGGGGTCCACATTATCGCTCTTGTGGGTCATTTGGATTGGAGAAGATGATTTAGTAATACAATTGATATTTAGACAAATTTCTTCATAAGGAATTTTATAACTTTTAGAATGTTAATTTCTCTTCAGAGAAGGTCCTCATCCTGTCTCTCTTTTTTTTAGTAACTTTTGAAATTTTATTTTCTTGGTTATTTTAATCTTTTAGTTCAATTTTAATTTTTAGGTCATTTTAATGCTTATTTCCCTTTTAATTCATCAAATTTAAGTCTCAAATTAATTAGTTTGCTGAAATTGTATGCTCAAATATAATTTTTTTGAAGCCACTCTCTTACCTTTTCTTTGAATAATAGTTCTAGGTGAAATTGTATGAACAGTAAAATGGAGTAAATTAAAAACCTAAAAATTCTAACTCACGTAACAGAATCCTCTTAGGCTTTCGTGTGCACAGAAAAGGAAACGAGAAGTGGAAAAGGAGAGAAGAGAAATGAATAAGAAATATTGAAAAAAAAAATGTTTAGCTAAAGTGAAAACAAAAATAAAAAGGAATTGTAAAATTATATGTATTTGGTTTGAATGAAAAAGAAAAAGAAAAGTGATTATGAATTAATGTTAATGCTTGAAATGTTTATTTTATGATTTAAAAGCGACATATTTAATTATGATTGGATAGATGATAAATCAGATCGCATTTAAGCATGTCTGCAATTGAAAATGGGGTGACATCAATAAATTATGAGGCATAATCGATATGTCTGTCTGGGATCATGGCTGTTAAAGAAATACAAAGGGGCACATTCTAATTCATTATTTCCCATCTTTCTCACCCTATGCACAAGGAAAACAACCATTGCCTACACAATTTTAATCTCATTTACACAATTGATCTTACAAAGTTAAATATATTCGAGTTATAATAGTTCTTCCGTCCAACTTCTCTTAGCATTCCTTATCTGTTTTCTGCTCTTTTAACCTAAGTAAAGAAATTGTTAGTGAGAAACTCAAATTATAAAATGTACCTCCATTTACTTTTCTTGAAATACATTGTTGTTTGGTTCTTTAGTCCTGTCCATTCACATTATATTAGGATTTATTTAGACACGTTCCAATCAAATTCGATAATTAAAATCAAAATTATCAAAATAAAATATTCAGACATTCAATTAATGTAGAAACAAAAATAGAAAAAGTTACGAATGAGCGGGCAAACATAGGCACAGGATCTTGTTAAAAAAAAGGTGTTATTCAATATTTCAAATGTTTGATTTACAAAAGAAATATATACTTTGGATTATTTAACGGAAAATATCACAGTAATCTATGTGTACGTATAATTAAATAATTTAGGAGTTAGTGAGAAAGCCTACAAGAATACAACAGCTTTCATATATTATTTTACTTACAGTTCAGAGCCGCCCAACCTTCGTATGAAAACTTGACTTTATATTTCCATCATTAAAATGGTTGGTGGATCCTGCTTTCTGTACAGAGTCAGTCTCCCTAAAACTACTGCTAGTCCTACTACTTGTATCTAACTTCCTATTCCTATGCTCTGTGTTTGTGTCAGGATGAAAATGACTAATACCTCCACCATTCCTTTTACTATCTCCTACCATGTTCCTGTACAAAACACCCTCTATCTCTGACTTTGAACCTGGGGGAGGTGGTTGAAACCCAGTTGAATGTAGCAAAACTGAATCATGTGGGTCTATATCAGAAGAGGAAAAATATCTAGAGTGGGGAGAAGACGACAATGCAGGGGAAATGTTGGAATCTGAATTTCTCAACATGGCACCTGAGCCGCGTCCCAACTCACCAAAAATGTAATCAGCAAAGTCATCGGTTCCGGTTGAATCACTCGTGCTATCTGTACTGCAAGAACCTTCATCAGAATTGCTGCTGATAAGGGATGAATTATCACTAGATGAATCTTCTTCCAAAATCCTTCTCGCGTGGAGAAACTTTGAATAGATAGCATCTAAGGAAGGGGAACCATCTGCAGAAGTCAAATTAACTCCAGCAGCAGAAACTGTAGATAGTCGTCTCTTCGTTATGACAGTTTTTCCATTGAGTTTCCATTTTGAATCTGAAGATACTATACTGTTCCTGATTAATCTTGGGGCCCTAGGTGAGCACCTACCAGGAGGTTCAGACAGTCAGAGAAGCATGAGATAATATAATTAAAAGAAACTTACAACAGAAGCAAGAAATAAGATATCACCCAAAAAATAAATCAATAATCAGAAGGGTTACCTTGCATAAAATAGCATGTAAGCTCCTTTTGCCAAGACGCTTTGTAATTCAACAGGTGTCACCTGCAAGACAAGTACGACAGATGATTAAATGAGTTCTAAGCAACAGCTGCAGTGGAAACATCAATTGATCAAATACTTTGTATGTATCTTTAATCCACAAACACAGTGCAAGTCCAACAATAGCATCCTTCAGTGTAGTGGTCCAAACTCACTATCTTGTGAATGACTTAACCTATTAAGTCTTATTATGAAATCTATGTAATGGGAGTTTACATAGCCACATCACAGGTTTTGCAGATTTCCTCATTGGCAGAATTACCTACAGTTGGCTTGATTGTTTTAACTGCTCATGTAAATTTGAATCAATTAACAGATGCAGTAAAAGTTCAACCTTCAGTTAGCATAAACTCTACACATAGATTAAATTGCACCTTTGTAAATTGATGTTTTACCGACAGAGTGAGAGCACTGATTCAAAAGACATGTTCATCCATATAATTGAGCTTTACATCTGATGGAAAGGTAAGAAATAGTTTTGGCAGCAAATTGGCTACGGAATGTTTCATTCATGGACCTCTATGCCAGTCTTCATCTTATGTCTCCCATCCATGTCTTGGATCAATTATTTTGAGGATTTGTTTTTATTTGCAGCTTTATGAAAGAACAAAATTATTTCCCCGGAGTTAATCATTTCCCAAACAATCAAAGGTAGAAATCTGATTTTCATGTTGACATACTGAAACCAGAATAGCTCTGAAGAAATGGTTTTACAAAACAAATTTGTTTGGGGAGTTTTCATTCATGGACTCAGTTCAGGCTGGTGCCCGGCCTTCTATCATTATTCAATTATGCGGCCCTGTTCAGGCCGACACCCTGCATAATATTATTTTTCAAAGTTCTATTGTAATGTGCTAAAGAGTTTCGTTTTGAATATAAATGATAGCATTACTGATACTGAAGTCTAAAGTTGTTTTTAAACAGATCATATAAATCCAATAAGATTATGTACTTGAAACTTTATTCAAATATTGCACTACAAACGGCCATTTTAGCTTATGATAACCAATAGGTAAGGAAAAGCATGAATTCACTGTATGTATAAGAACCAAAAAAAATCTGCTCTCAAGATATTCAAATAAATGGAAACTTAGACATACCACACTATCATCAACCTTGAACCACCTGCTTTGGAAATTCTTCACATAGCATACATAGTGACCCGAAAAAGCAGCATTCATTATATCCAGGTGAACAACTACCCCATATAGCCTGTATATAGCCAAATCACTAGTCCCACTCATGAAAGGTGCCAAGTCAAGTATTTCAGGAAACTGGATAGGTTTATTGAGCTTCCCAAATTTTCCTGACTGCAACACAGAACAAATCCTTAATCTTCCTACAAGATGGGTGGTAAAGCCTTATCCTTAAATTTAAAAAAATTACCTGAAATCTCTTTAATGCAATTGTAAGAACATTAGGTGCCTCCAAAACTGACATTTTCTTCTTGGCCTTTTCGTAAGACTTACACCTGCTTAACATAGAAAAGTAAGGAAACTATCTTAATTACAAAAACTTTGAAAGGAAAAAATAAATAAATAAAACTTAAACAATCCAAACAGTGTGACAAAGATGACCACACTAAACACAAAAAAGTTATTAAAAAAAGAACAAGAATGCATGATCTTTTTTTGCCAATAGAACACTGAAGAAAAAAAAGAGAAACCAGAAAACATATTCTCTTTTGGGTAATGAATAGAACATGGTAATGACAATAAAATACCACTAAGTGCTCATTTGATTACACAGGTCAACTAACAAATCAATGGCACAAAATCTGAGTTATTTTTCCTGTGGGTGTAAATCTGTAACATGATCATCATGTGAGGTTTTTGAGTGCATTATTGGACTAAACAAAATAAAGACAATCATTAAAGTTCAGCATAACACATGCCACGTAATGAAAATCTTGCAGTCCTTAATAGAGACGCTACATCTCTCAAAAACTATCATGACATTATACAAATAAATTTCCCTTGTTTTGCTAAAATATATATATATATATATATATATATCCTTTTCTTTCATATTTCATTAGCATCCATGTAATTTATAAGAGGTAGTACAAAGTCAGTAAACTCATCTAAAAGGGGTAAAACATTGAGGAAATGAGTTTTACTTTTAGGTGAAACCCTCCGCTTAAATAGTCAAACATGTGATGTGTTCAAACATCTATTGTAGCTTCCTGCTCAGGGTTACAGATCCTAAGTATGAAGTATTTTCTCATTCAATTTCATTTCTACACTGCAATATCCAATTCAAAGTCATGCCCACACATTTACTGAAGAGATGTTTAGAAGTTTGTTCTTCCAAAACCCAGATTAATTTTCAATTAAACCAACCCCTCAATACCCCAAATCTTATGAAGATACTGTTCATAGTTTCCAAACAGCTACAAATCAAGTCCTTCATCACCATGAGGGATTACAAAACACCCTTAAACCACAATGCCTTGCTATTACCTAAAAAAACATAATCAAATTCCCTTACCTCTACTTTTCCTGAATGGAAATAAAAAGCTAAAAGGGAGACAAATATCAACTAACTTCAAAAAGGTATGCACCAACATATTTTTTTGGCCTAATGAGTTATATATGATATTGAAAGAAACAGAAAGATTTGATAATATTTGAATGTTTTCACGAAGCTTCTCATGGATCAACCAACCTGATGCAGTGGTACTTGTTTTCTCCATCCAGAGTCTCAGCCGTTGTAAACTGTCGAAGGGCATCCTCCAGGGTTGCTATCTCCCCATCTATTTCAACAGTCAGATCCATCATCCTTTCTTGTCGCTCAGATTTCCCTCCACATTTCATGCATTTTATCTGCCAATATATTATCAGCTTTACGTCATTGCGCATATCTTAACTTCATCAGTGACTGATGGCAACAATAATAACATTAAGTACTTCATAAACAACCCAACACTATATCACACCTCTAATTGGGGAAGGTATAAACAAAAACAGCTACAGATTGCATTTTTCAGATTAAAAAAAAAAAAAAAAAAAAAAGTTTACCTTTGATTGAAGATAACCTCCAAAAGTTAGGCCCATTAAATTAGTTTCCTCTTTTAATGAGTCTGATGTGTTATCCCCAGAATCCATAAGGCAAACAGATTGCATTGTCTCAACAGCAAGCCTGTCAAATATTACACGACTTATTAAATTGAAAAGAAATAAATAAAAATTATGAAATATCAAATTACATTGATTCAATGATGTAAATAACACCTTAGAAACTCATGTGCATCTTCTTCTTTCCCATTACCAAGTTGACTCCCAATATTCTGTAGTTGAGAGAGTATTCCCACAGGTGAGATGGGAGATTTTGTGTCTTTTGACTTCAAAATCAAACTTTCAAACTCACAGTTGAAACACCATTTTTTATTTGCACCTGGAATTACGTTAGATATTAAGCCCAGGGAACAGTTACACAGTATTCAAGTACGTGATGATTCCAACATGAAACTGTGATTGCATACGTACATGACTTAGAATGAAGTCCTTGAAGTAAATAAGCAGTCAAGGGTGGTGTAAAAGCCAAGCACTGGAGAACAGCATTAGCATAACAGCTGCAAAATGACAGTAAAATGAAGAGAGAAAAAGGTAAATCCTATGGCTACAAGAGGCAAGAGGTTGATTCGATAAGAAAACACAAGAACCTAACAATTTACATCTATCAATTACCAATATGGAAAGCAATAACATAATGCAGTCACACTATTAAGTTATAGCATAAAAATATCACAATCTAGTACACACTAACTATCCTACACAAATACTTTCAAATTACCTGCTTCCACAGACCAAATGGTTCAATCAATTATCAATATAGAAAGAAACAACATAATGCAGTCAGTCTATTAAATTATTTCATTAAAAATGAACCAGTACACACTATTATCATAAACAAATAATTTCAATTACCTGTTTCCACAGTTTATAAGACCAAATGGTTGCAACTCCACTCTGTTCCAGTTAAAAAGCTTGACAAACAAATCATATGGAAAATGACCCTGCAACAACTATTAATAGACAATGTAAGATACTGACTACTTTTGGCACAGAAGAACATACAAAAACTTGTTCAATAGTAACCTTGTCACTGTATTTTCCAGTAATATCACTCCCAACAGCTAATGGAAAAGGTTTAGACAACTTTGTTCCTCTACTCCGATCAGAAACTTTCAGAACAGATGATTTTAGGACATTCTTAGAATTTGGAGAGCTAACAACCCGAGATGAAGTAACAGGGCCAGATTGGATGCCATTATTCCCACATTTTGTGCTGTAATCTGAATTCTCTTCAGTTCTAGAAACTAACTTCGTGTCAGCAAATGCACGTGGCAGACCTCTACTCTCAGCTGACTCCAAGGTGTTGCTAGGGTTGATAACATGATTTGATACCCTAGAACCAACTGTTTGCAAATTATGAATGCTCACAGCATCGGCACAACCTGAAGAATCAACAACATCTTGCTCTGAAGATGCTGCTCCTACACATGGCATATTCTTCTCAACTGACTTTGGAGGAGAATCACTCTGGGATGGAAGAGGGTCGCTATTAGAGTCATCTTTTATCCTCATTGAATCAAGAGTTTTATTCCAGAATCCAGAAGACACTGTAGAAGGCTCAATACTTGCCCCTTTCCGCATGCGTAGACCAGAACTACCATCTGATGTGAGCTTACTCTCTTCTTTACCAAGACCATGTCTAACTTGATATAATTTATGCATAGCTGGATAACCATCTACGGAATCAACCAAACTAGTAAACTTAGGTGATAATGGAATGGATTCACCAATACTATTATCACTTGAAGTGGTGTCAGAAATGTCATGGGCGCAGTCCACAAAAATATGACCATCAGATCTCTCATGCTCATTTGAGACAATACTCTCAGAGACAGAAGAATCATCAGATGATTCACTAGCACCAGTGGAAGCTGAGAATCCAGAGAATGAATTGCTAGATAATTCAGAATTAGAGCCTGTAACATTTCCCTCTTGAAGAGACTCAACTCTTGCACTATCATCCTTAGCACATAAAATATCAGAACAGCTGTTATCAGACAACGGGGCATTCTCAGATAATGTTGGATACGCCGTGCTTTCAATCTGAGACCTCTGATCATGGATTCCATGATAGTCTGGTTCTGCTACCTTCCTTCCAATATCACTTATCAAATCATCAGTCTGGCAAGTTGGGATGGGAGGATGGCATTCATCTTTGTGACCTTGGCGCCAATGAACAATTTGGCACTTTCCAGAACTAAAACACATGAAAGCAAAGTTAAACAAAATTAAAAAAATAATTTTCTCAAAAATTACAAAGACAAAAAACTGCAGAAGAGAAACAATGAATGAGAAAACTTTGTAATATGGATTGGACCGTCATGTCAGTTAAATTGCTCAACAAACTGCGCAAGAACATAAAATTCAAGCACCTAAAGAAGGTCTTTAAAAAAGAGGAGCTGTGAATCCAGAATTTCTAGCTATTAAATTTCATTCTCCAAACTTGAGGAAAAAACTTATATAGGACATGTTTGGTTTCGCTTTTACTAAGGACTTGCAATTCTTTGTTATTTTCTAAAAGCTACAGAGAGTAGCTTCTCCTTTATATGGGGATGAGACGTGCTATATGTATATTTCAGATCGGACACTAAACACACACAAAGTAGCATTTTTTTTTAACAAGAAAAGAGTCTGTTTCATGCCCATACCAAAACTTACACGATTCTTTATTTTCACAGGCAATACCCCTTCATTTTGTAGAAAACTATAACAAAAAGATCTCGTGATCGTTGATCATGTTCAAGTATGAACCAACAGAACTTGTATGTTTTTCCTTTGTGGCTTACAAGCAAACTTAGCATATCATTAGGCCATATGCCCAACACGGAACCCACTCCTCAAAAGCAACACCTCGGGACCAAGAAATCAATGGCAAACACCGAGCAGTCAACAAATTTCAGCATAAAAACCCAAATCCCAAAAAATAAATATCTATATTCAGCACACAGCAGTAACAAAAGTATTTAAAAGCAAAAAAGAGACATGAGTTCAGTTTTTCATCTCATTCCTTTTTGCATAATAGGAGCACCTAAATTTGAGTCTATCACCTCATAATCCTAATGGCTTATTAGCTACATGTTCACCAAACAGAAAGAGAAAAATTAAAAAACACAGTGTAGACAAAACAGCTAGCAAAGATTTAAATGAAAAAACAAATAGATAAGTAAAACTAGACGTATAGAAGAAATTGAAACCGAGAGCGTACCAGTAGTGAACCGCTTTGCACCTCGCGCACCGTGTAGTGGTGGGAGAGAAACACACGGCGCATATTTTGTTCTTCGGGACCGAAACGGCGGCATATTGGTAATACGAAGCTTCATTCTCGGCTCTAAAAGACTCCTCCTCGGCGAGAACAAGGAGCCGCTTGATCTCCTCCGCCCTGGCCGCCGCGCGACGCCACCGGCGACGGAACACGAAGCCGATCGCCGGGAATATGACGCAGACCACAGCAAAGAGGAGCAGGGTCCAAAACCCTAGATCGACGGTGACACGCATTTATCGAGCGAAGGCGAGGGAACGCGCCGCGAGGGCGCGTGGAGGGTGGCAGAGGGAGCGATCGCGGTAGGGGTCTCTCTCTGGTAAGGCGGTGACGGAAAAGCGTGTGATGTTAGCGGGGAAAAGCGAGCTTGGAAGTGAGAGAGGAGGCATATGTAGCTGGAAGACGCAGAGTGAAGGTTGGTGACGTGTTCCGTGTGAGTGTGTGGAATTGGAATTTAAATGGAAATGGAAGAAGATGATGAAAGTGCGTCTCAACGTTCGATTTGGGGAAGGGAGAAGAAAGAAAGGGAAATTGTTCCGTTTCTGCTGCGGAAGATGAATGACGACGAAAAAGGAATTTTACCTTATTCGGAATTTTTGAGAGCAGAGATAAATGCAGGTGGTAAATAAAATAATATATAATTAATAATTAATTATTATTGTTGAGATTGGTTGTTACGGAATTTAAGAAATTGACGGAAGAGGGAAAGGAATTTAGGAAACTCTGAATTGACTAAATTCTATATTCCTTCTCAAATATTCCTATCCTAATGAATACAGTATTTGATTTAATCTAAAAAATATTTAATATTTCTTTAATTATAACATATTTTAACATATTTTTCTGTAAAAAGAATCTAATTAAAACTAACTTCTATATATAAAACTAACAGATTTTTTTTGTACAGAAAATTTTTCTACAATTTTTTTTTTATAAAAAGTTTGTATTCAAATTAGTGATTCCCAATTTCAATTTTTCAGGATATTTGAATCATTATGTTTATAATATATTAATAAGCAGTAAAACAAAATCAAATATTCATCAATGTATGCAAATCATGATATTTTATGTTATTCATAAAAAGTTCTTGACTATAGCAATTTCATATATGAAAAGTATAAAATAATAAACTTTAATATAACCTACCTAACACACTAAACACGAAAAATCAAAATAGTTGGTCTTGCATAAAATTCGTGAGTAGGTGTGTTATGAAATACGTTTTGTTTTGTGGAATTTAGAGGCTCTTCATTCTTCAAAAGTCCAAACCACGTGAAAAAAAAGGAAGGAAGAATCCACACACAATAATATATTGATGACAGTAATATTATTTTCTTTCCTAACCAGATTTAAATCTATTATTTTTAATATTACTTATAGTTAATTAATTTTGCATTTTTGTTAATTTTTCTTTAGATTATAATGACTATATAGTTTCAATATTATGTGATTAATTTTTTTTACATGATAATATTTAAATATATATTTTATATTATGTTATTTTATATTTTTACGTTCGCTTAAGTGTAAAATGAAAAACGTAGTAAAACAATTATTGTGTATGGCAATTGTGACTTGCGTGAGAAACACAGTTTTATACTCATTCAAGTTTCACTAATATTAAAAAAAATACACAACAAACATTCTTTATAGACACTTTTCACCATATACTAAAATATTATTTTTACTTACTTCTTTAAATAAATTTGAAAGTATTTTTTAAATAATAATTTCTTTAGAATTTTACATTCTTTTAGATAAATTAAAGAGATATAATAAATCAAAAAAATTAAAACAACTATATGAATATAAAGGTTAATCACAAACTTATATTAAAATGGATAATTGTACAAAATGAACAAAACAACATATTTCATATAATTTATTATTATTGGGAGTGAGAGTGTAATAAAGGAGTAGTTGGATTGAACAAAATTCAATACATATATATACTTTATTTGATACATTTCATAAAAAAAATTCATATATAGTTCAACAATGCATAACTTAAAAAATGTTGTAAATTAGATAAGTTTGGTAATTTATAACAAATGGGCATAAACATATGTCATAATTTTGATATTACTTGTTTAATTTTTTCACACAACATATAAGATAATTAATTTAGCTGAAATTCAATTATTGCTATCATTAGAAAGGACTAAAATATTGAAGAAGCACACAATGGATCAATCAAATTCATAAGCATGTTGGAACATATAATGACGAAAGTAGTAGAGTTAATTAATTTGGTGCTTGAAACAAAAAAAAACTTAAAATATCTTCCTTGATCAATCAATTAAATAATAATTTATTGATATAATAGTTAATATAATTAATAGAAGAATTAATCTTTAAAAATTATACTAAGATGGTAAAGAAAATAAAATTTAAATGAATAATATTATCTAAAATTATTAAAAGAAACATTGGAATAAGTTATAAAATAATTGAAATGTAGAATATCAAAGAAGATCTAACAAATTAGGAGAAAATTAAAAAAAAAATATTAAAACATATTTAATTAAAAAAGGAAGTAGATTTTTGTTTTTAAATTTTTTCTTTTCCAATTCATATTTCAAATTCTTATTTTCTTTTATTGTTACACACCAACCACTGCTGCTACAGATTAATATATATTAAGAAGAAAAAGATAAATTAATTGTTAGTATATTTTGCTTTTTGAATTACAATTTAAGGATTTATAAACGTAAGGATATTCTCTGAAATAAACAAATAATGTATTTAAAAAATTTGGGACGAGATTATATTACTGAAATAAACTAGGGTGTACGAGTAGCTTCTAGAGTTGTGTGGGTATCACGCTTAACAATGTTCTATTACTGAAATAAATTATATTTTATTTAATAAAATTTAAATAATTGTTTAACTTATTTATCGTAAGAAACTATGAATAATCGTTCAAGATTCCAAAATAAATATAAATATTTTCCTTTTAATATAAATTATTATATATTAAAAATGATATCAACAAAATTAAAATTCTAAATATTTTCAAGAGTTTCGAGCGTGATAAAACCTAAATCTTTGATAAATAAATACTAAGAAACGTTGGTTTAAAGAGAAAGTTATAAAATACAAATATTAGTGGAAGAAAATAAATAAAAATAAAATATTTTCTTATTCGTTAATAAAAACGACAATAAAAGAAAAACATCACTTTTCTAATTATATATTTACTTTCCACTTATATAAATATATATATATATATATATTTATAAATTTCCATGTCAGAACAATTATATTTTCTACTATATTTTTTTATTTTTTTACATTTTTTTTCTTACAAATTGCAATGGCTAAATATATATTTATTTTATTTTAGATATCAATTTAATTAGTTTAATCAATTAATAACTCAATGATTGGTTATAATTTGATAACGAGTCAAAGAGCTGGTGGAACTCCATAGAAGGAAGGAAGTGAAGTCAAAGAAAGAGGAGAGGGAGAATCAGTGATGTCGAGCACGACACAAACAACAGAGGAAACAGCGATGTCGAGCAGCGGAAACCTTAGTTGCGTGTTGGTGTCGGTTGATGGAAGCGAGGAAAGCATGAAGGCGCTGCGTTGGGCACTCAGCAACCTCAAGCTCCGATCCCCCACTCCCGACTCCACCGATGCTCCTTCTTTCATCATCTTCCACGTCCAATCCCCGCCCTCCATCGCCACTGGTCTCAATCCCGGTGCAATCCCCTTCGGTGGTCCCAGTTCCGTACATTCTCTTTCCCATTTTAACCTTCTCTTCATATTTATAAATATCATTCACCCGCTGCCATCTTCATTTGATTTCACCAGGTGATATCGAAGTTCCTGCTTTCAGGGCAGCCATTGAAGCGCACCAGGAGCGCATCACCCGCGCCGTACTCGATCATGCCCTCGGAATTTGCTCCCAATTCATCCTCAGCGTGCGTTTTCCTTTTTCCCTTTCTCCCTTTTTCTTATTTTATTTTTCTTCAATCTAACTTTGACCGCTACGTTACTAATAGTGTCGCCTGCTCAATTTTTAGCTTTCTATTTTTTCGAATTTTTTTTTCGCAGTTTACCGCAAAAATTGAATATGTTCATTTGAAAAAGAAAATGCGGGAATGATCTTTGATATTGAAATGTTTGAAACGAGGATTTTTCTAAGGGTGTATTCTTCGGATTTTAATTTGGAGATTTTCTAATTTCGTTTTGTGATATTGTTAATTATAGGATAAATTAATTTCACCGAATAACTTTTTACTGGTCAACATTTTCTGTTGTCTCTCCTTTATATTTCTGAATCAGTTCATGATATACATATTCTTTTATCAAAAGTTTTGATGACTTTTTTATGTCACTCTCCTCTTATACACCTTTTCAGCAATTAAATTTCCATTTTTTGTCGTTCCGATTGTAAACTTAATATCCTATTCTGAGGATGAGAAATAAAATAAAAGTTCCAAATCTTAGCTATCAAAATGAGGATTCAATCTTTTTTGGCTTTGCTAAGGAACTTTAGCTACTGGTTTAGTTTGAAAATGGGTCAAGAAGCTTTGGGCTGTTTGGGAATGGGTGCTATGAACATTTTTTATTTTTAAAATAAGAGTTATATCATATTTATGAAAATAAGAGATTTAGGACATTAATTTTTTTTAATCTAATATTTGATTTCTTATTTTTAAAAAGTATAAAATGTTTATTGTTTTTTCCTTCGGAGCTCAAACCTAAACACATCCTATTTGTGCTAGTGTTCCTTTTCAAGTTATTGTCAGCTAGCGTGGAGTGTAGCTGACATTTCTCTTTCGATGGCAGGGTAAGGTCAGAACTCATGTGGTAGTTGGAGATCCAAAGGAGAAGATTTGCCAAGCTGTGCAGGATTTGCATGCTGATGTTCTTGTGATGGGATCTCGTGCATTTGGTCCCATTAAGAGGTGCAAAATAACTAGTGACAAATCTTGATTGTTACCAAGTAATACATAAATTTGCAATTGACACTTAAACATACTTTATCGTAGTAATCTTGATTTTGACAGCACATATCACAAAAATGATTTCGTAAACAATCTGGACGATTATTCCTTTGAAAATGTTAACAAGTTCTAGGATTGGAGTCATGCTGTTATGATAGAGGGCTTGGATTTTTCACTATTTGTTATTACACCTGCCTTTCCTAATAAATAGTTGGCTATATATGATACTAGCAGATGACAACCGTAACCAACTTCTTAAACTTCTAATTTGTTCTCTCATTTGTCATATATCTGCAGATACAGATATACCTGCTTCTATCAACATTTTGGACACTTGTATTAAACAATTTGAATTTTGAATTTGGCTTTCAGGATGTTCCTGGGGAGTGTGAGCAATTACTGTGCTCACCATGCTACATGTCCTGTCATTATTATCAAGGAAAACGACAGTGTGGATAAGGGAAACTGATAAGCTTCAAGTAAGTAAGGCTGAATTTTATGTGGCATCCCTCAGACTGATTAGGATTTCAGATAATAGTATTATACTATTGTGGATTAATTAGGAATATTAGGATTTTGATAAGGTTTCACAAGAGGTGGAAGATCTTGATGTGATTTTGTGTATCTTTTAGTTTTCTTGAGAAGTTCTTATAACAATTTGAAAATATAGTAGATTGACTTAATCGGGATGATTAATTACCTGAATATAACTCTTTTGTGACAAGGTTTCACTAGAGCTGGTAAAAGGTATTGTAAGATTTAAGATCTTGATGTGATTTTGTATATCTTTTAGTTTTCTTGAGGAGTTCTTATAACAATTTAAAAATATAGTAGATTGACCTTATCGGGGTGATTAATTAATTGAATATGACTCTTTTGTGAGGATGAACTAATATAATTTTTAGTACTTTTTCTCTCTCTCTTGCACATTAATTTTGTTTTTTATCTTGTTTTGTATGTTCAAGAAAAAGAACATTAATATTGATACTGCTTGATATTAAACTATGATTTTCTAAGTTTGCTATCTTTTTTTAAAGAAAATAACTCATGCATTTGCGAATATAGTTGAAAGTTCAATTCACTCCCTCTTGAATTCAGCTCTCTATTCAAACAGATTTGACATATGACATGATTTGAAAGGGCATCCCAACAAGGATTAGAAAATGGGGTAAAAATATGGCTTGGATGCTGGAATCATTAGAAATTTCTGAGTGATGTTGTTATATAATGTATTTTGTCTTTAGTTTATTCTTTTTATGAGTTATGCACCAGAAATAGATTTATCTAAGGAATGATGTGATTTAAATACGGCTTCTATCAAATATAGGAAGGTGTCTGAAGAACAGAAAATATCACTCTCTCTAAACAAATTTTCTTCTAGTTTCCCCAGTTGCTAATAAGAAGACTTTGTGTTGTGTTTTGATATCTTTGTCCATTGTTTATTTCTCTTGCTTGCTACAAAACATACATCAATCATATTCAAATCAGATCATACACCTGACACACATGCACACAATTGTATATCATACATACATATCATGATAAGTCACACCTCGCACTTGATATGTACTTATATTATTATTATACATGCATGATTTTTCCTTTGGTACCCGCTGTTTTTATAAGGATGCTCTTATCATTAGCAACTGCCGTCAATTTAGTCATGTCTCCCAGCTAATTAATAGATAAAATACAAAAACAGCTTGGTGTATTTTATATTTAAAGTGGGGGCACTCAACTAATATTTTTCGGTATAGTTGTTTTTTATATTTTCTAAAACTCTTGCTACCCTAAACCCTAAACAAAGTAGTAGAGTTCTGAAACAATTTCAATTTTTAGGTTTTTAGGTGGGTTACCAGTGCCATACTCCAGTTGCTGATGCTGCATCCTTGCTTGCCAAATTAATTAGGTCCAAGGCTTTTTTTTCTTGGAATTTGCTTGCATTGCTAGACCAGTGTTCTACCTCAGCTTTGAAGCTTATGGCTTGTGGTGCCTATGCTAGCTAGATCCTGCTACAAGTATGCGTTATCACTTTCTGTAGATAATGCTGCTGTGTGTGTGAAATTCTTGCTGTTAAGAGTGCTTTACAATTGTGGTGTTACAACTTCTATTGTTGTCCCAAATGTTTGAAAGTGATATTTCACTCCAGAAGGCTTGTATTTTTTTTTAATTTATACAATGTCGTATATAAATGTTGCATTACTATTACTCCTTTTCAGAGCCAGTTCTAGTTGTGATATACCACAAACTGGCCATTCATCATGTACAGATTTTCAAATTGAGAGTACAGCTTGTGTTGGTATGTCTTACTCTTGCATTATCGATGATAGGTGTCATGCTTGAATAAAGATTTATATGATTTATGACAGAAATTTATAGTGTCACGCTTCTAGTTGAATTTTTATTTTTTTTTACTGCAAAGGGTATGCATCTAGTTTAATTAATGTGAGTTGACTATTTCAACTATCAATTTTTTCTCATGTGAGTTAAAACTTTGACATTATTTTAATAAATTCAAGTCATATATAGTTTGTTCGTTCTAATGCTCTTTGTAATAACTGCACTTGGACCTTAATTCTTCTCCCACATAGTGTAGATGAGTTTTCGAGTGAAGAAAAGTTGTAAATGGTTTTATTCAAAAGCTTAAAGCTTGATTAGTTGTAAAGGGCCTTCATTTTTAAGAGAAGGGTTTCATATTTTAGAATGCCTGCTACCGCTATTGTGCTCACCCTTACTTTCTTTAGGTCTTGACCAACTCACAGTCATCAACTAAACTTCAATAATGCTTTCATCAATGATGATATGCAGAAGGAAATCTACATGCAGAAACCAAGATTTACATAGAATTAGAATCTTGTTTGCAAATTAGAGAAGGCAATTTTTATCTCAAACAAGTTCCTATAATGCTTTATTTGAGCAGTTGTTGGCTATATATTTTAGTTTTGGATTTCAATAAGAGTGATTCCTCTCTCTGCTAGACATGGCGCTTAATCCATTATTGTAACCTTAGTTTATGTTGAACATATCTTAATTACATGCAGCTCCTCTGATGAGTACATTGATTTAATTTTAGGCCTAAATGATAATTTTTCCCGCAAAGTCCTATCAACTTAGCTCCATTTCTTCCATGACATTGAAGTGACCAGAACATCTAGGAAAATGCTTCGTTCTCAGTTCAAATATAAAAAAGCATATAGGACATGATATTTCCCCAAAGTTTATAAAGCATTGGTGATGTTATATCTAAAACTTTCCTCCAAAGGGAGTGATTGTCCAAGAACCCAAGTCTTTGCTGATTTGTTTGGATGTGAGTTTACTTGTAAGACTCTGAGATTGGGTAAGCTAACTAGCATTATGGATCGAAGCTGCTGAAAATTTTGGTAACATCCCGAGACATCACATGTAAAAGCGATTATATAAAACTATGTAAAAGGGGATTTTATTTATTCTCTATTTCCATAAAATGTAAAGCGGTCCCGATTGGTAATGCAATTCCAATTCTATTAAAATTGAAACTGGTTTAAAAATTGAAGCTGCTATGTTCGTGTTGGACAAAGAATAAAAATATTGTAAATTGAATTACAATTCTATATGATGCCTCTAAATATGAATACTCATGATAAGGTTATGTGAAGCTTTAAGTAAACAAAAATTATCCAAAGAAGGGTAATGACATCTGTAGTATGTTTTGGTGAGAGGTGGGGTTGGTAATGAAATAGTGAGAGGGAAAAAGGAAGGTGACTATGATAAATAGTTGATTCTAAGGAATGTGATAATTATAATAATAACAATAACGATAGTAGTATTAAAAGAAGAACAAAAATTAATTAGACAAGGAACGTAAATGTATAATATATATTTGATTCATAATACATGTGTATTTTACTTTTGTAAAAGTTTAAGATGGAGCAATTCCTGCCACTTAAAATCCTGCCATTATGATTTTTTTTTTTTTTTTATATAGAAAAAGTTAGACTGAAGGAAGGTTCATTTTCAAGTGACTTTAGTAACTCTATCAGCAATCTCTACAAACTTATAACATATAAACATATTATCGACTTTTAGTGTATACATTTTTAATCCATTTAGAGTAGTGTATACATATAAGTAGTGTTGTGTTATATTAATTGCTTCCACTTTTCTTTTCTTTCCAAAAGAAAAAAATGAGGACAAATCCGTTTCTGATAGTCTTTCTAGAACTTACTATTGATTATTACCAACCAATTGTCTTGCAATTGAAGAGAAAGATATCTACATGAGCCAACACCCATTTTGGTTGTTCATTATGATGATTTGGTCCATTATTTTTTTTTCCTCAATTTGGCGTATTGACTTAATCAGTTCAAATTATTCTAACTGTTTATGTTTTTTTTTTTTGGTGAATTCTCCAATTATAGCTATTAAATCAGATAAAGTCGCAAGACTATTCTCAAATTAGTCCTGTGTCGAGAAGCAAATTGAATCTGCAATTAAAACTATCGGCATTATTATTCATGATTTCTTCAAGGAAATCATGGTGATAGATACTGCAGAACTACCAACCAATTTCTGTCAAAAATAGTCCACCCATTAATAGCAGATTATCGTAACAAAACTAAGCAAAGAAAAATTCTAACTTAGACCTATCAGTCCCGGCTTCCATGGGAGCGATTCCAAACCACACCATTTTGGAATAGGTCATAGCCATTTGTGAATGGCATACCTAAATTCTCGAGGCACCAACCAATCTTTTTCTCTCTCTTTCTCTCTCTCATTCTCCTCCCATGCATATAACCCTCCCACACTCTCCTCCCACCAAATTCATACCCTTCTTACTAACAGCTGGACCCAATAAAAAAAATAAAAACTTGATCTCCACGAAGCCTCAAAAGCTCTCTCCCTCGCCCGTCTCCATGCATTTATAATAGATGAGGGTGAAGGAGAGCTGTGTTTGCCCAATATAACGAGCCTGGCTGACACATGATGAGCTGCTAACCACCACCATCGACCAAGATTGGGAAAACAATATGGAGATACAGCGGATGATGGAGTTGATGTTATTGTCTTCATTTGAAAGCGAGAGAATGATCCTTGTGGGTGGAAATCACACTGCCGCCAGATTCTGCAGTCGCTAAAAATATTATTACACAAACCCTTTTCTCTTCTTTTTTCTCTAAAGTTCTCTTTTCTATACCTCTTTTTTTCTTCTACATATAAAAATTCTCTTTAAAATTTTAACAATACTGCATCATCATCATCTCATCATCTTGTTTGTTATCTTTTTCCCGGATCCCGTACCGAAGCCACTAACTTAACCAACTTTATATATCTTGGTATTATACTCAACCTATTTCTGAAATGAGGAAGGTTTTTTCTCACCGCGTGATGCTTTTGGCATTGTTTCTAGCTTCTTTTACCTTGATATCTTCGACCTCAACCGAACAACAAGAAACCAAACCAGACCCTCTTGCCATCAACATGGTAACAAAGCCCTTAACACAGAGAAAATTCTTAGGGTACGGGCCAGATGCAAAGAAAGCTGCGTTGCAAAACCTAGAAGACGTGCTTCTGGAGCCACCACGAGCGGCTTCAGGGAAATCGAGGGTGTACTTGAAGCGTACCAAGTATTTGCCTGATCTGATGGGTGATTCGCTGGAGAGTTACCCTCGCCGCGTTTTCATTGATGTGGGGCTGCCGGAAAAGGATGGAATGACGGGCACCGATTGGTTTACGAAGACGTACCCTACGAGGAACAAGAACTTTGAGATGTACAAGATAGAGACTGTGGCAGAAGGTGGACAACATATAGAGATGTCGGATTGGTTGAGGAAGAGTGTAAAGGAGGAGGAGTATGTGGTGATGAAAGCTGAGGCTGAGGTAGTGGAGGAGATGATGAGGAGTAAGGCCATAATGTTGGTCGATGAGCTTTTCTTGGAGTGCAAGCCACAGCAAGGGCATGTGAAGACGAAGAACAGAAGGGCTTATTGGGAGTGCTTGGCTTTGTATGGGAAGTTGAGAGATGAAGGAGTGGCCGTGCACCAGTGGTGGGGTTGATTCAAGGTTTGAAGTTGCAATCGCTGCTACGATTTCACTGTGATTCTTGACATTGTGAGAAATTGCAGACAAATTGTAGACAGAACACAAACTGTGGATATCTCAGAAAACTTGATGTTGCGGTCGAAATAGTGGTAGAAACATTAAGAGGGTGTTTCACATTGAGACTGAGTGTTACGGAGACTCAAGAGTGCATGCAAGTGCCAAGAACTTCTAATTTTCTCTCTTTTTCTTTTAATTTATTCATTTCTTTTTGTGGCTTGTGTTTTAACAGTTTAATCATATTTTTGTGTGATTGCTTTGTGGAAGTTTATAAAATGATCCTGGGTGCTTAGTTGATTGAGAAAGGATCGTGAGAATAGTGATCATCTTGCTGTAACAGTTGAGGAATGTGCCCAAGAAGAGGGGTGAATTAATTGTCCTTACAATTGTCATCATGGTGTGATTATTTATAAAAGTAATGACATGTAAAATCATTATTATTTTTAAACATCTGATTAATAATATTTATAAAATTTATGTTTTTTTCTCTCTCCAGTATCATTTGATGTTTGATGTGTTTATGTTTCTATTACTCGTAGATGTTTAAGCATCATTATGCTAAAATTTTGGCAAAATATACTAAGATGCTGAAAGCCTCTAATATAATGTATATATTTGATATATTTAATACTTCATATAAACAAGTTGATTTGTGTGTGAACCAGTATGTCAATGGCAAGCACAAGTTATGTCCTCTGATCTCATCTATAAAGATCAGAAAAAACCAAGGCAAAGTCTGAATTGAAGTTGGTTCAACTTTTTCTAACTCAAACTTTAATTGCAGAGAATGATATAATAGACTTCATGCAACAAAGGAGAACGAAAAATTAAGCTCACAAATGGACTAAATTATACATTTTGTCGTTGAGACTTTCAACTTTTTAAATATTTTTCCACTTTAATATTTTTTAGGACAACAAAAATACACACAATAGTTAAAAATTAAAATGAATTACATTTTAAAGGTAAAGGCTATAGGAAATAAAATAATAACTCAAATAATTTTGTTCGAACATGATAGACCTATTATAAATAATTAATTAACTTTTTTCTTAATTATTTCAAACTTAATGTTACTAATTATGTTGAAATGATTTTATTTCAGTTAATTAATGTGTGGTAGTTTTTATAAATCTTGTCTAAACTTTTTTTTTAAAACAAGATCAGTTATAATTGCAAAGTTTAATAAATAATTGTGTAGCAGTTAATTTAAATAAATCACTGTCAGAAAAAAAAATTGAAGATGAAATATATATATATATATATATATATATATATANGATTGTTGAAGTACTTGGATTTCTGTCCAAAACAAGAAAATAGTATACTAAAATGTATTTATTATGTTTAAATTATAACATAATATCATTTTAAAAAATAATTTAATATAAAATATCATATAAAATAGTATACTAAAATTGAAGTACTTTATATATATATATATATATATCATTTTAATCGTCATTTCGTTCCACTGTTTAATGATTATTCTTGAAAATTTATTTTTGAAGTAATTATATATATATATATATATCATGTAAAATTTATATTGAAAAAATAATCTTATATATTTTATAATAATCATATATAACTTTAAGAAAAGTAACTGCATAAAAAAGTAATTTTGTAGAATTTATTGAAACTTATAGTTTTTTTTTATAATTTATACAAAATGAAAAATTTATTTAAAAGTTACATGTAGAAAATAATATATAATTTGAATAATGAAGAAATAATTTTATCATGTGAACATAATTTATATCTTATTCTTTTGTTATCTGACAGTACAGGTCAAATACAGAAAAAATAACACTAACATTATCTAATTTATTATATGACATGTATGAAACCTTAAATAAAATTAATTTTTTATGTGTTTTTATATATTATTCTATCTTTTGCTATACCAAGGTTCTTAAGAAAGAGATGTGGAGAAAAATGTTTAGAACATAGAAAGGGACTTGTGGAGGGTTTGTAGGGGAGACTAATAAATGAACATTACTTCATATTTTGTCCTTGGTCTGTCACGGGCATAAACTCAACACTTTCATTCATTTTTTTCATTTCTTTGCACAAAAACCATGCATGCATCGACCCCTCATTTTCACTTACGTATGGATCAACATGCATTATCTTTGTGCAGAAACAAGTAATCATTTCTGCTGTATTACTGAAAATTAAATCTGAAACTGCTTAAAAAATATATTTTTCACATCCTAAACATAAATAAGATAGATCAAATATGCATATAATATATGTGTACTGAAACCGGTAACTCCAGTATTATTTTTATTAGAATGACTAGTCTTCAGTTTCTTCGGTCTTCTTGGTTTTCTTGGTCTCCTTGGTCTCTTTGATCTCTTTGGTTTCCTTGGTCTCCTTGGTCTCCTTGGTCTCCTTGGTCTCCTCGATCAGACAAGTGAGAGTATTTACGAATAACCTTGTTTATGCTATTAATTCTTCTAATTGTGTTAATTAATCATATCGAGGAGTACTCGGTTTATTCTCAAGGAGATTTACTAGAACGGAATATCTTCAGCGCATCAGTGTGCTAGCTTTGAAGAGTGAACCTATATTATTACAATATATATTTTTAGTTCTGCATCATCTTCTTTTCCAATTCCTTTCTACATAAGTTTCGACCAAGCCAAATTGGGATGTTAAAGCTCAAATGTAACTATAATTTTGTGAAGGTGTTAAGAAAAAGAGGTTATATGTACAAATTAATTTAAGAGGAATAAAAAGAAAGGTAGTTAAAATTGGGAATAAAATTTGGTGGGTGTTGTCGCTTTTGGACATTAGTGTTGTCCCTCTTTAATGAGCCATTTTCGTGCTTCCGTGTTCAACGAGGCGTAGACAACTGAACTTCTACAGAACTAGCAGAATCCAAGGGAAGATTATTGATCCATGGCTACAGCAATTTCTGAACATTCTACCACAATGAAAAATATATATATAATCCAACACTACCATGCAACACAAACAATATTCATTTCCCAGCTCACATAATCATGGTGCCATAAATCTACAAGGAATGATTTCATTTGAACTTCATTTTGTTACAAGTAAAACTCTCTTTTTAACGACTCTCTTACAAATTAAATATTAAGTATTTCTAGAAATTTTTATTCACGGTAATAACCAATAATTATATATATAATTTTATTTTTTATATAAAATCTTTAATATTAAAGATTTATATCTTTCTCATTTATATCTTATTTAATTTTTTTATTTTTATCTAATATGAGATTTCAACTTATTTTGAATTCTAATTTTTTCTCGTGAGTTTCATCCTTCCACATTAGTATATACTTTCTCTAGTAAAAACATTACGAGTTTTCAACTGTCGTTTGACCCGACATACAATTTTTACACCCCCAATCTAAACATCACGAATTTTTTCTTCTCTAACAAAAACATTAGGATCAACTGTTATTTGACAGAACATACTTGCAACTCATGTTAAAATGACTTTCGATACAATAATACTCATTAACTTAAGATTCATCATCTATTTTTTATGAATAGAAAAAACTTTACTTTTTATATATTAAATTCATTACAACTATTAAATTTACTCAATCTGTCCATTTATCTTATGGTTAAAATTCATAATAAGAATTAAGAAAAATAATTTAATATTATATATTTCATAAATTTATTATGAAAAGTTTTTAACGTATATCTTATATTTCCTATCATTTATATTTCTCATCTCTACTTTTTATTTATTTATTACTCGATAATAAATTATTATAGATATACTAGCTAGAAAATAGTATTCAATGTTTTTTTATATAGTAAAATGAAAATGAAAATGAATCTGGTCCTTTATATATTATACGCAAAATTGTTTACAAATATCAACCCGTGAGGGTATGAAAATTATAGCTCAATTACAAGATGACTTTGCAAAGTATCATTTTTAAAATTGTTTATATTTTGTGAGAATTTTTCTCTATTTTTTTTATAAAAGATTACATAAAATTAATCTTTCGTGAATGTGAATTTTGCAAGACTATAAAAAACTGCAGTAAAAATTCCACCAAATATGTAAAATTTTAGTAAAAAATCAAACTAGTGTAATAATATTGGATTAGAGTTATAAAGATTTCTTTGAGTGAATAAGTATGTATACTCTTAAAAAAAATGCTGGTTGAGTTGTTCTTAATAGGTTTAGACATTCATTTTGATCAACCCTAAACCCTAAACACATAAGAGATAAAAGATCATCAGATATATAATCAAAAGGTAATATGTTTTCTTTATGTACATGTTATTTTCTAATCATTCCTTCTTTTGCTTTCTCTTTCTGTCTTTCTCTTGTTATGCTGAATACTTTGTATCAGTGTTCTACTTATACAAAAAAGAAATTTAACCCTTTAATAAATCTAAAAAGATATTTGAACATTATAGAATATCCAAAATTCTTTTAAGTTTTTTTTGTTACAAAAACAAAATGTTAGACCTAAGAAGTTATATGGGCGCTTCTACTCACAAGAGGCTTCAATTCTTAGTTTTGTAAAATGTTTTCACATACAAAGTTAAAGCTTTATGCATTAACAAATTTTATTATCATCAAAACATTTATAGATTTAGATTATGTGAATGTTTTTTAATTTAATAGTATTATATTTATTATTTGTTGAAATTAGAAAAATACTCATGATAAACAGATATTAGGTCATGCCAAACACAAGAACTTCCACAACACATCTTTATTCTGAAAAATAATCCAAAACCAAGTCAGTGCCCACACGGCTTATTCACCACACCCATTTGAACAACGTTAAAAGAAAGGAAAGCAACCTACGAACACAATGAAACAAAGAAACGTAGTACCAAGATAGTAACAAAAAACACGATATAGCTAGTTACAAAGCTCACGCGCTATGCCAACCCTATTATTAACTGTGTCGAACAAAATCCTAAGGTTCTGTTGCTGGTAGTTGGCGATGACGTTCAGCACCGAGTTCACGTTGTTGGGCGCCGCCGCCATGGCCAGGCACGCCACCGCGCCATAGGCGCTATGTATGAGGGTGTTCTCGTACGGCAGAGTGAGATCCAAACCTGTGAAGCGAAACTTGATCAACGGTGCCAGCGTCTCGTAGGTCTTCACAAAGCACGTGTCGAATGCGCCTATGCTAACGAACGGTCCCTTAACCTGGTTTCTGAACTCGTCCCTGATTGCGTTGTAAACAGGTTGCACGAACCGGGTTATGACCGTACCTGAATCTATGATGGTTCCGGATCCTCGGTTCGGGTCAAATGCGAGATACTCGGTGGGTAATGGGACCTGAACCCGGCCCACGGTTACTCCCGTTAGGTTCACGTAGTAGAGTGAGGGCCGGCGTGGGTTTCGGAGAAGTGGGGTGGAGCGAATTCGTCTGGGCTGGCCCGTGGGCCCGAGTTTGAGGGATCCGGAAAAGTAAGAGGATTTGAAACTGGGGAGACAGTAGGAGAAGACGCCGGAGTAGCGTGACCAGGATTGGGTAAGTAGGGACAAGGGCCCGCGGCCCAAGCCCAACAGGCCTTGGGCCGGGATTGAGCCGCCGGAGACGGAGTTGACGCACCCGAAAGCGTAGCTTGGCAGGGTGTCTAGGGCCAACCTGAGGGAGTCTTGCACGAGCGTGGCGGAGAATGTGGAGCCTGCGTTACGCAAAATGTGTAAGGAAAAGGTAGAAACTAGAAAAAGGAAACAAATTTCAATTTGCAGATGATGAAGAAAACAAAAATCAAACAACTTACTACTTTGTAATACTTATTTTCAACTTCTTAAAATCTTGGATTTTAAATTTCTATCTGATTCTTATTTATTGCTTAATGAAGCTGATATTTATTGAAACATTATAAAAAACAATGTTGATAATATTACAAGTTAATTTTACCAATGTAGGTATTCAGGGATGCATCATAGTAATTCTCATTCTATCTATGGATGCGAATTACATTCTCTTCAATATCATCAAAGTCAACCTTGATAAACGATCATTCTCATACCTGCGTAGGATTGGTTGAAGATGCAAGCATTGGAACCGGTGTTGGAGCAAGGAAGGGCACCACGAGCCTGGGCGCAACGCGGGGCGTAGCAAGCCACGGCGCCGCCATAAGTGGTGGAGGCTTGCGGCGAGTAGGTGGTGGAGGAAGAGCAACCAGTGCAGCCGGAACAGGGGACCCAAGCCTCGTCGGTGCTGGTATCGAGGACCATAAAAAAGAGTTGACCCGGTGTGCCGAGTTTGATTCGGACCACGTAGTTACCAGTGTTGAAGGCTTGCCCCGAAGCGATTGGGGCTGCGGAAACGCGCTTTTTCCTCAACGAGGCGTCGAGGCCAAACAAGTACTCGACCCTGAGAGGGTCCTTGGAGGCCATTTCGATTATGGTGGTATCCCAGGAGTCGGAGAGATTCTTGAAAGGGGAGCAGTTGCCATAGATGGGAATGACGGTGATGCCTGAGTCTTCACGTTGAGAAGCGCATGGGTCGGTGGCGATGGCTACGGTGAAGAGGTAAAGTAGTAGTGTTGCAGTGAAAAGAATTGGGGTGGTGACGATGGTGTTCACACCCATAATTGTTGTGTGTTGATGGAGGAGAAAAGAAGGTAGTAGTAGTGACACTGGTATTGTGCATGCATGGACTCACCACTCCTTTAATACATGCAGAAGTGGAAATTACTGCACAAACTAGGGTATATAATTTATAATGAGAAAAAAAAATGTTATTTTCACAAATGTTTTTAACAACACATCTTATTTGATATTTGTTTCATGTTTCTCTTTTTATCATTCGTTTTATAAAGAGTAATGGTACAGTACATATATTTTTGAGTGACATGGGTGTTCTTTACTTTTCTTTTTTAAATTTAAAATTTTGAATTCACATTACTTAGAAATTGAAGTGATATAGTGAGATTCATGTTGGATCATACATCTTCTTGACAACTCTTTTGTAATAGTATGATAATATGAAGTATTAAATGGAATATCATTTTATTAGTATATTATTAAAAAAAGTTATCAAATGATAGACTTGTAGTAATTTATGACTACTTAATGAAGATTGAAGATTTAATTATATTTTTAATCTAATTATTTATTTATTTTATTCAAATTGATCTTATAATTAATAAAATATTTAATCAAGTCTCTTAAATTTAAAAACAACCCAATGTGATTACTTTCCATTCAAATAACAGATTTTCTTTTAATAAGTAAATAGTAAGGATTTTGATTTATAATTAATATATGCTGATAATTTATAAAATTAAATCTTAAAAAGGTAGATTATTTTGTTTTAAAATCAAGGAACTTGATTGAAATTTTGTTTATTAAGAGGGACCAAATGAAATAAAATATATTATTAAAAAAAAAGATGATTAAGCCATGATTTAATTATATATAGGGCCACCTCAATCAATTTTTTATTGATGTAACACACGACATAATAAATAAACGTAGCCTGGTCAAGTTAAATTTATGACCTGTTATAGATTCTGGGGAACTTGGAAACATTTGATTAGGGCATTTGAAAAGGAAAATAAATGTGATACAAATGGCGTATTGATGATTGGGGGGTAAAGCTAGACAAACTCCGGTTTCAGACACTTTTTGGATTTTAGTACAGTGAATCCAGCAAAGTAGGTATTTGAAACTGGTAATGGAAGAAACATAACAGTGCTTGTGTTATGGCTGAAATAACATTACAGTATTGTGAAAGAGATGTGTTGGATGGTTGAGAATTAGAGAAAGGTGTGAAAATGTGTAGAAGTGAGAAGATGGTCATTTTGTAGGGGTGAGTAATAATGAACATTTAGTCCTAAGATCTGTGCATCATGAGATGTGGTCGGTCACGGGCTATAGATTCAAGACTTTCATTATTTGCTTAAAATCCATGCATGCATGGACCCCTCATTCAATCAACATGCATTCCACAAGCAAATAATCATTTCCATATTTGTTTTTAGTTTCGGGAAAGTAACCAAACTCACATAATATATATATATATATATATATATATATATATATATATATATAAAAGATTATGCCTTTTAATTCATTCTTGCTTCAAAAAATTATATTATATTGTTTTATATTTTATAATTTGACTTTATTTTTAAATTAAGTTGAGATTTTTTTCATACCCTTCCCTTATGTTTGAGGAAATTTTCGGTGAGGTTTTATCTTACTTATAATATTTATATATTATATTTTGACTTCATTTTTAGTTAATATAAGATTTTTCCAACATCCTTCCCTTGAATCAATGAGGTTTTCTCAACAATTTTGCTAACAATCAAAACTTTACAGCGACCCGTTAACAATTTTATTAATAATCAGGATTCTTCAAGATTCTTCAAATCATGTAAAAGAGATCATAATCTATTATAGGTGACCATATCTAAGTTCAATAATCTGTTATTCAAAGTTCAGTATATTAATAAGTGACACAATTTAAATTCAACAATCTTGTTAACCAGGTTCTGATATTATGAAAAAAGTGATTAAGAAGCTAACTCATCCCAAAATCCATTCAAAAGGAAAGATTTACACCTCAACTATATATAATTTAGTCTTTATTTTTATTTTTAGTTAATATGAAATTTATAAAACTTATTTTCTTCTTAAACCTAGTTCATATGCATAAAAACCTCTTAAATCAGCTTCTATAAATGCAAATGTTATGAGTTTAATTTGATAAATGGAATTAATTGTAGAGGAATATGTGGAAGATGATAAAATGTATCGAGTGTTGTCCCATTTTGACGGGGTATTTTGGTGCTTCCGCATACAATGAAGCGTAGACAAAGCTGAAAAATTGTACAAACAAGTAGAGTTTACGGGCTAGGAATCCAAGGGAGTATTCTTTTCCACTTCCCACAAATTGCTCTTCATTTTCCCCACCAGGGTACCCTAAATTAATAACACATTGTCCTATGCTTATGCTTGTTTCGGATATATAAAAAAGAAACAAAAAAAGAGAGAGATAGATTGTGGATTGAAAAACTAATACTTTAACAATTAGTGATAAAAAAGAAGTAATGGTTTGATTTCAATTTAGTATGATTAGTTATTATATTTTCTTCAGGTAAGTCAGAATTGATCATATCCCAACTCTCTAAACATCTAAGATATGGTTGTTGATATTAAATCCCTCTTTTTCTTCTTCTTAAAATACAAGGTCTTATATAAGACTCAGATTCCACTATATCCTTATTGAAGATGCTCTTTAAGTCTTATGGGAATGAATGTTATAATAAAATAATGAGACATGGTTTATTCAAATATTTATAAATCCAAATTCAATCTCGAGCAATATATTTATATGTCATCAAGAATTGATTCTATAGCTAAAGTCAATATAATCAAATTTTGTAGAGATGAAAAAAGTATTTAAGAATGTTTAAAACTATGTTTTAAAATGACCTAACCCTAACAATTTTAACTTGATAAAGTCTCACCTATCTTTGTGTAAGACATTTGATGTGATTTCTAACACCACACTTTTCCAGTACAATTATCATTCAATCGTGATATAATCTATTTAAAAATAAAAAGATAATAATTTCTTTTGTAATCTTTTAACGAACATTATCACTTTTATATCCTCCAGAATGTAAAAAAATGTGAAACAAAAATTTCCTTGTAATTCTTAATTCTTTCCCTTTTTATTTTATACTTCTGTAATTTCAACACATTCAAACATAGTGTACGTCAGCTGAAGAGAAACTCCTCAGTATTGTGCCTGTAAAACATTCTCGATTTTTGGGCTTTCAAGAGAGTCCTCCTAGCTTCAGGCCCACAACGCACTCAAAATTTGATTTTTTTTTGTCACGTTTAAGTTTTAATTTTGGAAAAAAAAAAACTTGACTTCTCAATTCCCTTCCCTGATTTTAAAAGGAGAAAAATAAATGAAAAAAAAAAAAAACTACCATTTCAAGCACAGGAAATCAATAGTACTTTATTTCTGTATAATGATAATTGTTTGAAAAAAAATATCAATAAATGTTATTTTGATTTTTGATACAATACATTTTTTTCTGTACTTAAAATTAATCAATCTTATGTTGATTAAAATAGTTAATTAACATCATTTAATTTTTTTCATAAAATATTATTCATTAGAATTGGATAAAAAAATAAAAACAGGAGTAATTGAAAATTATAATTTAATTGAGTAATACTTTTGGAATTATATTATGAATTGAAGTGAAGGTAATTAGAATCCAAACACAGAAAATCAATACTTTTGTGTTTAATGATAATTTTCGTGAAAAAAAAAATCAAAATAAGGTGCTAATGACCCTGCAAATTTTGCATAAGAAAAAAAAAAAGAAGCCCTAGGAATTGCATTGGGACCAGCACAATCCTGACGACTGCACTTGTTTCTTGTGTTCTTCTTCTTGTGCTCCTCGAAAACACAACCGGACAACATCGTCCTTAAATCTAAGAATTCAAAATTGAAAATTACTAAAAGTAAGAAAAGAAAAAGGCATGTGTCTTCCACGCCGCCACCTATAACTCTCTTCTCTCTCCTCTCCCCACCGTCAACGCACAAACACCAACCGGTTCCCCTTCCCGAACCGTAATGGATGTTGGGGTCTCCGATCCGAACCCAAACCCGGTTCGGGTGAAGCGGAAAACCCTTGAGGCTATGCTGGAACAGTGTCAGAGAGCCCTTGAACTCATCGATGCTTCCGATGGACAACACCAAGAACAAGAAGAGGAAGAAGACGACTCTGACGAATCGCATCCTTCCACTTGCCCCGATCCAGAAGCCGATCAGGCAATTACTTTTCCTTTTTTAAAAATTCTTGAATTGTATATCGATTAGGGTAAGCGTTTTCGGATGTTGTGTTTTATTTGTTCGCATTGCAATTCGAGTGAAGAAAACTTGCCTCTTTGTGTATGATTTATGTGATGAAAAACAAAGGACTTCTTAGTCTTGTGTTGGGCAAAAATGAGGGCTGGTTTGATAAATGATCATTTTGAACTTTGAAGCGAGAAAGCTTTTTTTTTTTTTCTATAAAACTTAGATGCACTTTTTAGATACCTTTTATGTTGTTTTAGAATCTAAATTGAAGATTTACCATAATAATCAGCGTAATAAAAGTTTGCATTTAAGGTTGACAACATTGGTTAATAGGCGAAATTCCAATTCTGATTGAAGAACAGTATAAAATGACAGTCCAATAGCGTGTTTTAATTACCTTTTTAAAGGCAAAAAAAATTTTCGTTGGTACTTCTCAAAAGCGCTAAAAGGATTAGCAAGATCATTGTTGGATTGAAGTTAATGTGGGGTTAAGTTAGTTTCAACTGTTTCTTAAATACATTCTTATGTTTGTCCAATTTTTTTGTGCTAATCCAAACAATCTTTTATAACAAAGGTATTTTTGTGTGTTTTGACACTAGCCTTTTGATGTGGAACAAGTACTTCTTCTAGATGCAACTTTTGTTAGCGCTGTGTTGTAAATTGTAGTTAATGCGATGTGCATTGTGCATGCTTGATGATTTGATAAGAAGGATGGTAATATTTTATTTGAGATTTGCCTTCATAGCATGGCATGTTGTGTGCTCCATGCAGTTGTGTGACCTAATCAAATCTAGAGTTGAATGCCCTGACTTCCTTGAAAAGTTGGAGTATGCACAGGCATCAGTTTCGCTCAATACAGCTGGTACGAACTGGTGCGAATGTTCTCTTTTTGTTTGGGTCTTTACTTTTAGAATGCTAATGAAAAAATGCTTGGGTTATGACAGAAGAAGGTAATTCTTGGGATTTTGTTAGCGAAAATGATCTTTGGGAACATGAAGATGCTAACTCAGACCAAGAAGATTATGTCCTTGTTAAACAAGAAGATATAGTGGAAGGAATTGCATGCTTTATGGCTGCATATCTGTTGTCCCTCAAGCAAACCAAGGTTTGTTATCTGTGTATTCTTTTGTAATTCAGATTCTCTACCATACCATCTATTTAGGGCCTAGGTATATCTTACAACACTCCATTTTGTTACTCTTCTGCTATAATCTGAAAAACGTGAAAGTCTATCTGTTGACTTAAATGCTCCTTCTGAGTTCTGATATGCCTATGTGAACGGGCACTGCATATGCTTCTTAGTTAGGACGCAAATTCCTCACACAGAAAAAGGGCACTGCATATGCCTATGTGAACATGACTATTTGGTGCTGTAAAATGTTTTTCTTCCATGGTTTATGATGAAGTTTAAGTTTATAATGGTTATTTTCCATTGGAAGATGTCCAATTTGTAGCTGTCAATGCTTGACTATCTTAAAAAAAAAGTGTACAAAATGAGTATTGGCATTACCAACTACCTCCAAATAACAGAGAGAGAGGGAGGGGAGAGGGAGAGCAAACATATATTGTTTTCAATTTTGTCTCTGGCTTTGATGTTGAAATTTCTGTTCACAATTAGGTGACTCACTATTATATGTGCCCTGTTTTATTATTTAAATGTTTTATGTTCATTCTTATGAAGCGCAAGTTTCACACTTCCACTTTCTCTGCACTCTATTAGGCTACCATTGCTCTATTCCCAGTTTTTAGATATTTAGCCTTCACACAATCAGTTATGACTTATGATTTCATTTCTTGAGATTTATGGTCATTTTTTAATTCAAAATTATTACACTGAGCTATAGTATGATATATTTCAACCTACTATTTCTGTGATTCCGTATTTACAATTTTATAGGATTTATGATTTACAGTTCAAAAAATAGTTCGACAATTCATAATCTGAATTGCAATTTGAACAGTGCAATAGTTTATACTTCATTAGTCTCTCTGATTGAGTGATTTTGCCTTTTGCAGGATTTGACCCCAAGTCAACTCCAGGATGGTGAGTCTGGTTGCTTCCTCCATATTGTTTCTTGTTTTGTCCATAACTCCATATGTTTGAGTGGAAAATGGGGAAGAAAGTAGAAACATCTCCTTGGCTACCTTACTTATTCTAGATTAAGTTTTGTTCTCTACTTTAGACAAGTATTACCTAGATAAAAGAACGGGAAGGAATTTATCATTTGTTACTTTTTTTTTGCTTGTTTTTATAGCTCTTAGCAAGACATTTTCTGTGAAAAAGAAAAAGGGAAAGCTTCGAAAGGCATGGGATGGGAGCAAAGTTGTTTATAACGTTGCATCATGGGGAGCTACAGCCATTGGGTAAGTTGCTTTACCAAACACCCCTCCTCTTCTTAGTAAATATTAAGGAATTGATTAATCTTCAATCTAGCTGATGATGCTAGGACCTTTGAAAATCGAATGATCATGTACCATGTTTGCCTATGCAGTAGCTTACTTCCTGTTAGTCTAACTTTAATGATGTCTTATGTTGGACACTGATTCTGAGTTTAAACTGCCGTCAGCCTTTTATATTTAGTAAAGTGCAGAAAAGTTAGTGTGATTTGTTTTTTCAGCTCAGTTTTCATTTTTACTGATTACTTTCATATCTTATTCGAAAGGATATATCAAAATCCTGTTATTGTAAGGGTTGCAACTAAAGCATTCTGGACTTCTTGCCAAGTTATATCAAAGCTACTCTGATTTGCCGATGCAGCTTGGAGAAAAGTTGAACTTGTAGTAATTTGACTCTTGTGTATTTGCTTGTGCTGCAATTAAGCTTGGTTTTCTACACTCCCATTGCACCAAAGTTCAATTGATCTTAATGTAGTTGATCATGTAAATATCTTTATTCAAATGTTCCGAGTGCTATTTAAATTCTTATTCACAGCTTACGCCTGAAAAATATCCTTGCTTTCTCCAGCTGTACCAAACCCAGAACCCGGCTATAATTCAAATTAAGTTTGATTGAAATAATAAAAAATTAAATTTCTTATTATTTAGGAAGTAGTTAATTTTTAATTTCATATGACTTGTTGAGAATTAAAAAAATAATTATGATTAATTAAATTTAAACAACGATAATTGATAAGAACATATAATAGAAATAAAAATCAAAATGAGATCATGTCAGATAACTGGATAAGTGAGTAAAAGAGTTAATTCATATTAGAGGGTGTTTAGGTGTTAGTGTCGTATACTTGGAAATAATACCTATATTATTACCCATCTAATAGAAAAATTTGATGTAGTCAGATATTTTGTTGACAATGAATAAAATTGTGGCAGGAAAAAAAAAGTTAGTGGATGTGTAAACTGATTTTGGTATATTGTTTTTTCTGAAAATTTGGGGAATGTTACTTTCATTCGATTTAGTTGTCATTTTAGTTGCATGTTTTCGTGGTTTGCAATTTGACGGCTCCTAAAGTTTGATTACCAATCAGGTCTTAATCGGGTTGGATCATAAGTCCCTGATGACGGTCCAGCCAGCTTCCACTACTCACCAACCATCATAATAGTTTAAAAAACCTATAAGTAATAAAAACTGACTTCAACAAATATGAAAAGACAGAAAAAAATGTATGAAAATTACATAGAAATCAAATCCTGCATTAATTTACGAGCCAGACCCGTGGCAGTTCCTGTCACAGTAACATGATTCAAGTAAAAAAGAAATTACATTATAATCATTTTCCTTGGAATTACACTGAATTATCATGGACGTGAACTAATCCCTGTAAAAGTCCTAAATAAACCTTGGAAGTTAAAAATTGGATTTTTTTTCAGTGCACGATCCTAAATAAACCTCCTTGTAACGGATCATCACTGTTTTGGTAAACAATGATTAAGTTAGCGCGTTTAAATGGCTAATGTGTAAAATTTTACACTGTTAATCAAATCAGAAATTATCTGTTTTAAAATTTATTAAAAAAATCAACACATTTGTAATTAACTACCAGTGTAAGAAGCTTTTATTCTGTTAGTGCATATATTTAGTTATAAACAGAATATTAGGGTTGAAAGACACTGCAATGGTTAATCAAGAGGCCAAGGTTTCATTAATAGAATGTAAAGAACTAATAAATTTATATATTACTACTACTACCAAGTATTACAATGAGAGTAATTTACTCTATATACCATGTATTGAAAAAAATCACTATTCCCCATTGAAAAACACATAGAACTTTCTTGGAGCAGTTGAGTTGCTTGCTCCTCCTACAAAATTGGTGACTCATTTTTTCTTTTTAGCCCCATGTATTCCTCTCTTCATATTTACATGTAGTAAAATGTGTTGTCCTTGTGATTGGGAGCATCCTTACATAGCATGGAACGAACTTCCATGATGGATCTAGGTGGCTCCAGGTCTTTCTCATGTAATGCATTTCCTAGAAGCTGCTGTATGTGTGAAGCAAAGGTATCATCCAGAATCTGCACAATATTACTTCAGGTCACAAATCATAACCGCAGCATATAGAAACAACACAAGGGATGCATTTCTATTACATTCACTATAAAGCAATCAATCTGCAGCAATGGTCTTTTTGGGACCTTAAAACTATACAACAGAAATACACTGTTAATAATTAGGCTGTTAGGTAGCTACTCACAGAAACAGCGACCCTTGAGCCTTTGTACCACGATCTATTCTCTTTTCTGTTCTCCAAGAAACTTAAAATTTCCTGTTACATAAGAAATACATTAAATATCTAGTCTTTAATCTAAAAGATGCTCAAGGCAAGGCAAGGTAACACGATTCAGATGGAAAGTGAACTGACCTGTCCCATACGATCCCAATAACCTCTACAGATGGCAATGAAAACATGAGTCTCAAAGACACTGTGAAGGTGACTTATGGTACTTGCCAACTGATCTTTCAGTGGCTGCATTCTACTTCTTAAATCAGACTCCACCACAGTTTCCTTCGATTCTTGAAGAATCTTTTTTAATTTTGTGGTATTCTGTAACTTTGTCTGAAACAACATAGAAGAGGATGGGATACTCGAATAATATATCAACACTATTCTGAAATGGGAGGGAATTGAGAGTAATATGAGGAAAACAGTAGCTTTCACACGCAACCAAAGCAAGTCATGTTTGCAATTTGATAGTAATATTCTGGTGTCACATGCAACCTCTGCTCAGTATTACTCCATTATATTTGTAATTAATTGATAGTGTATAAATATCCTGACTGAAATATTATGTTATTAAGAACAGTAAATTTGCTTTCAATAGGCTACTAACATTCTCCGTGAGTTTCTCCACAATAGCTTGCACGTAGTTCCTGAACTTCGCTCTCAGCATCACAGTCACCTCACTAAGTCGCTCACCAGGTGTCGTGTTTCCAATATTTGGCAAGCAAGAACCCCATGTCTTGAACTGGGATTCAACCCTGGGACGCAAGATGTCGAGCATTCTCTTTAAGGAATTCAAAAGAACTCCAAGCTGAAAAAAGTGAGATAAATTTAAACAAAGTATCCAAGACATGAAGAACATTTGAGTTTTTCAGAAATTCAACTGACCTCATCAGGAACCACATAGGCACATGTAGTTCGTTTGGCAAGTTTTTGGACATACTTAAGCCCAAATTTCTTAGGAGCCATGCTTTCTTTGAGAGGTGATAATACATCAGCATATTGCCTGTCTAAAGCTTCCACGATGGCCTTCTCAATATCAGCAATGGCCTGTTGCCAAATTTTTTTCAAAAGACAAAGTCAAACTCAGTTCAATCTTCTGGTAATCAAATAGAGTAACACATTTAGAATCAAGGAATAAAAACTCCTGTTCTAAAAAGGCCTTTTTCATATAAGCAATAAATGAAAAAATACTCAGGATAGGTAGTTGTTTATGAAATGGATAGCATCAGAAATTCAGGGGCAAAAGGGGGAAATAAGTAACAAGAATTGGCATACATACATTCTCTAAAACCAAGGTATATTCCGGCCAGCGGGAAATGATGACCTCATAGTCTGTCAACATCTCCTTCAGCCGCTCATACATGTCATCAACAAAGGGAGTAGTAGAATGTTGTGTTCTAACTCCAGACCATTTCACCTGCAACAGCAAAGCATTTAAATTTTAGACAACCTTGTAGTCACAACAATTTATAACAGAAGAGATGTGGCAGTTAACACAATTAATTTTAGGGTTTATAATGAAGTCCTGAAGAGAATCAAAAGGTTACTTGAAACCTAGATCACCCAAAGGCAATATCTTCCTGAACACAATGAAATATGACAATATTAATGTGATATCTTAAAACTAAGTACCTTATCTAATTTGCATGACTCCAGCAAAGATAGACGTTTATCTTGTATCCACACAAGAATATACAAATGGAATAACTCTTTTGCGTCCACTCCACCTTTGATAGGACTAAGGAAATAAAACAAGTTAGACTTGTGTAGCAGAAGGGATTCATTCAGACTAAAAAACCAGGGCATACTTAGTCTCTCCAACTAAAGCATAGCAACACTTACCTAATACTCCAGCTTACGAGATCTCTCTGAAAATCTGATGTTGCAATAACAAGTTCCGCTACCGGTGATGATGGCCCTGTTGGTGGACAAGATATGAGGAAGGCTCGTAATCTATTGCAAAGCTCAGTGCTGTATATGGAAGCAGAAAGATTTGGCAGGTCCACAAAGCTGTGCAAAACATTGAATCAGTTACAATAGAACCTTCAATATTCAATATTAATCTGACAAACTAACACACAAGAATACCTTAAAAAATAGGAATATGAAGTTTGAAATGCATCTAACAAGGCAATTGAAATGATGATTCAATGCCCGAGTCAAGGTCAAAACAAAAGTAATCATATCATACTAAGAGAGGTATGTTGTCAAATGTAAATACAGATTCAAGATAACAGGTGTATTTAAAGACACAAAATCTAATAAACAGGAATAAAATCCAAAATAAAAAGGTTAAGATATCCAAAAGTGAAAATTAAGAAACCTACCTTGTGTTTGTTGCTGTCCAAGTGTGTTTTAACTATGAACTAAATACAACTTACAAGTTCATATGTAGTTTGGTTGTAACTTATTCAGTTACTACTATCAGCTTTAATGCTAGGTTTAATTTTTTAGAACTTAAAATGTAAAACATTTAGTCTGATAAGAATCAAGAAAAAATATCAGTTAAAAATGGGTAACAATCACGTAGTCCCTTCAATTGTTTTGTTGAGGACTTCGGTACAACTCATTGAACTTGGTAAGGAGTAACACTGATATAATATATGCTATTAAGATGATACTAATTAATAGCAATTGCATTATAAATTTCCATCAAGCTAGCCCTGAAATAGTAGACATCCCATTGTGTAACCATCAATTATAGAAGAACAGAAAGTTTATCCACATACAGGTGCGTTTCAAGATTAGAAGAGATGTACATAACACAATATATATTTGCATATAGGCACAATTAAAGATGAGAAATGATACACATAACCTACATCATAGTTCTAGCAAAATAAAATACATACAAAATGGAGTCATTGAAACGAACAATACCTAGGAAGTATATTTTGATTATGAATCTGGATATCAGTATAAATCTCATTTCTAAGATTTATACATAGGGTTTTCATCTTCTGGTAAGCAGTAGACATAGCTACCCCGTCCATCAAACTGCTTTCATTATTTTGTGTAATATATTCATCTGTTTCACTCAGGTGCCTCTTGGACCTCTTTTTTGCAGCAACCTAGCAAGATACTAATTTGTCAATTAAATTGCAATGTCATGAGTATACAATTAACAATTGTTGTCAAAAAATCAAGTTTATCTAACCTGGAAATAATGACAAAATGCAGTTTGAGCCTCAGGAGATAAGATATCATGAAGAAGCTTGTAAAGTTTTACAGCAGGTTCCAAGGCAGGCGCAGCATGGCCAGTGGCTGGTTTGAAAACCTCTATGATGCCCGAGAAAGAAGATTCATCAAGTGATTTGTAATTCTCAAAAGCAAGAGTTAGAATCTGTTCAATTCCATCCTTGGTCTCTCCTAGTATTCGGTTCTGGAAATGAACAAAACTCATACCATGTTAGACAAGACAAAAAATCAATGAATTTGTTAGTGAACAAATGCTAACAAACCAATCAGCTCAAGTACATTGACTGCCTCTAAAATAATAATAAAACATAGAAGCCATTAGTTTAAGTTATATCAGAAAAATAATAATAAATTATCAATGATACCTCCTGGTGGCTCAAAGAAGTCTTGCCATTTCCCTTCATGATAACAGGTGCTAGTAGATTATATACCAAGTTGAGGCAGTCTGCGGTAGGTGTAGCCACATCCATGATATAAGATAGATATCTATTTAAAAAGAACATTCAGAACACCATTTATCATAATAAAATTAAAAAAGTGTGAAACTAACACATTAAAGAAATCAAATAATTCAGGGGAAAATATTAGATCCACTTCACATTACCGCAACTTGGTATATATCTCAGATACTCCATAATAGGATGCAAACTCAGTCAAAAGCCATTTCCATGGACCATGCAACAATAGATTCCTTTGCTGAAAGCCCTGATTTTTCATTGCAACTTCCATAACTAAGTCATAGGCAACTGTCTCTGCTACAGAACCATACTGGGATCACAAGAGACAATAAAATGTGAATACATGAGGCACATTATATTAGAGAACTCAAGAAAATAGAACAGCACATAATTAAGCAAATGAATACTCCAATATAAAGCACACATCTTGGTTTCCCTTTCCAATACAACAAAGGTAAGGGAGTTGGCAGAAAGGGACACCTTCCAGTGAATTGAAAATATTGGGCCCCCATATTGTTTGAAAAATGTTTTCTGTTTCAGTTGTTTTCAGGGACCACCATTCCTATACAATCCATTGAAAATAAAAAACAAAGTATGTCTAATTGCTACATATCATGGCAGACATAACGATTTGGCATTCTTGTAATTTGAAAACAGAAAATGAAAATAGAAAATGTTTTCTTTAACTAAACAGGCCTAAGTTGCATCTGACCAAAATCATGTAAAGGATATGTTTGACAAACAAATGTAGGTACAGTTTAACATAAAAATCAAAATACATAATCAAATCGTACTGTATTTTGGCAGCCCAAAAAAAATTTAGTTCTAGATATCATATCATGGATTGTAAAAGTAACTTCAAATATCTATATAATAAGCCCTGGCAAATAAACAGGAGGTATGATTACTGTTTCTATTTCAAATAATTTCTCAGTTCCAAGAATCCTGGTTTTTTTACATTGCCATGATAGCTTGACAGTGGTTTAAGAAAAAACAGATCATAAGATTTGAGACTCTCCCTGCTATAGCTTATATGTCCAAAAAAAACCTGCTCACAGTAACTAACCTTAAGATGGCTATTATCATCTGCACTTGTTGAATAATTTATATAAAGTTGTAACTTGCCCACAGGCTCATGGTCAGGTTCACGATAAACAGGCCACCAGCGTAATTTGTCAGCCTGTTTCATTTGAACATAAATTCTATTATGATGATCATTACTCATGACAGGCACCAAAACACCCATAAAAATAAGCAGCATATAAATTACCGGATCATCAGCTATAGTAGCCACTTGGACAAGAACACGACCAAAATGCTTTCCCTTGGAATCTTGAACTTCCACAAGTAAATCGTCTCCAAGGCTATCTGGAAAACTGTACAAGTATTTAGAAATTTATAAGAGGTAAAATCATAAAAATAAAGAAGACGAAAAAACAAACAAGAAAAACTTACAACATATGGACTTGACTAGATCCAGGCTGCAACCTTATTGCATCCTCTTCAACTGTGCTTTTCAGCCTTAAGAAACATGAGTATGTCTCTGATCACATGCATAGGTAGAAAAATAAATAAAATGAATCAAGCCAAGTAAGAACCAAACTAGTGAAATGAGAATCAAGTAGGTATATTTAGAACTGAAACATCATGAATCACATTGACTCAAGTAATAAAGCATCTAATATTGTATAAAAGTCAACCAAATATCAACAAATTTAGAAATAACTAATTATATTAAAATGAAATGGAATAATTTATTGAACTCAGCTGTAAAAGCAGTATCATCCAAAGGACTATCTTATAACTATCGAGAGGGTTTGCTTCAGCCAGGGAGTATACCTGATATCTAGACTAGGGCACAATTATATTTTTCTTTCCTGGTAATAAAAAGTTAAGATATATATATATATATATATAGAGAGAGAGAGAGAGAGAAGGTTTCTCAATTATAAGATTGGGGAGAGACACCAGCGTCAATGAGATCTCACAAACCGCAGTTCAAATTGGACAACTTTTATATTGACTCCATTCAATCATATTCCTATTTTTATGTCAACCTCTATGGCCACAACACAATTTTAATTGTGTTAGGCTACTAAAAATTGAAAGGTATCACATGACCATGAGTTTAACTAAAGCAAATGAATAAATGCAATCCTTTCATAAAATCACCACAACTACAATTCTGTGAAGGGATGATAAAATATTAATCAAGGGAATTACATATAGTTACATCACAAGTGTTTAAGTGCTACCACATTTAAAGAATTACATAGCAACACTAGGAACTAAGTGCATAGTGAAAAGGGCCAAAACTCAATTCTACCAAATTGCTTCCTAGAGTTAAATAAGTCCGATATATCAGTCATAATAGAAATATTAAGAAGGAAAATTTTTCTGACAATTTTCCCCATCATGCATAGTGATAATGAATAACTACATACCTTGCACAACTTCATAAGATGATGAATTGTTCCTTAGAGTTGTTACGCCAACTTTCAGGAGTCCAGAAACCTGCTGTATGTAGCGGGTACTAGCATGCACATATGCCAAGCTTTGTCGAGCCAAGGAACCATTTGCAGGCAAACGTGGAACAAATCGAATTCTTCTGAGAGTTTGCCATCCAGCAGATAGTGATGATTGCAAATTGGAGAAATGCTGCCGCACAGAGTCCATTTTAATTTTGTGTGTTATTATAGATGACATGCTGCAGCCAGTAGGGGGGTCCAAGCCCATTTTGACTTTACGAACTGCAAAGTGAAGAATGTTAACAAAGATTCACTTGGGATGATAAGTTAAATAATTTTATTAGTAAAAGATAACATGAGAATCTACCTTGCACCTTCATCTTGCCAATAAGTTTTTTGGGTTTTGGAGCAACACCCTCACTGGAAGGCTCAGCATTGCACTTCACCATTAGTTCATCTTCTGATTGTAATAGTACCTGCCGTAATCTACATATTCAAAAATCCAATAAGAACAGAAGATCCAATATAATAATCAAGGACCAACTATTAAAAAAACTGTAGTCAAATAGAGCCATGTAAATGGTTAATATATATCACACCCCCTTCATATTAGCCATTTAAACTTTGAAGCAACCCACTCTCCTTACACTGAAGTTCAACTTTTATTTGGAAGAATGAGGACAAAAATGATCAAACTCCTGCTCACTTGGCCATAGAATCTATGGATCCATGTTAAGAACTAACTTCCCCAAAAGCTTAAGATTTTAGGTGAGGGACAGTTTTATAACTAACACTTCTGTTCAGGAAATGAATCTAAGATAACATTGTCAGCCAGAGAATAGAAAAGCGATTCAGCATAAATAAAGAACAAAGATTGGAATTGAAGAGAATCAATTTAATTTTATGCCAACAAAGTCTACAATAAAAGTTATTTACCCTTTCTAGGAGCTAAAGGAAATGTACTAAAGCAAAGAAAAAGGCTTATTTATGGTTTTTATTGACTTAGGAAAAGAATAAGATCAAGTGCCAAGAAGTTGTGGAAAGCTTTGGAAAAGAAAGGTGTTCATGAGGCTCAAATAAGGTTGAACTTGGTTCATAAAATAAAGTTTTGTTATTTAATAACAAGACAGAGGCTGTCCGCTGTTCTCCCCCTAGTTATTCATGAACCAGCAATATTTCTGAATGGAATCATGCAAGCTCAATGTTTACTTATTAAAGATTTTTTTCAATGTTTTGGCCTGAGTGAACGTGACATAGTAAATACCTCTGTTAGATTCTCCACAATATACTATCTACTCAAGTAATATGTACAGTTAGAAACACTTGTTTATACTAATCAAGTATACTCTACAGGATACAGCAAGAGTATATTTAGAAGAACTAAATACAACAAAACTAGAGGAAGGAGAGGGAAAAAAGAGCTGTAGAGGGAACAGCCTTAACTTACCCAAACGAATCCCTAAGTAAAGCACATTCATTTTCCAAAAACATAGGAGCTTCCATGCACTGCATTGCCCAAGCATGAAGGCAAAGACGCACACAAGCATCATATGCAATCACTCCATGCCATGGCCCAAGAGCACTGAAATGAATTTACATAGAAATTAGCCACAGCTAAGGAGAAAGTATTTAGTAGAATCAAGTAGACATGAAATACCTTGCATGAAATGTTGGAAGGCGAGGTGGATGAGAATTTGAAGATGTAGCAGCCTCTGAACCAGTGGCAGTTCTGTAAACATGGAAGAGATTAAATAATATTGAATAGTTACACATTCACATAAACTATTTGGCTAGGAATTCATGTAATTTTGAAGAGATTAAAAACTCGAATGTCTATTCTAACCTAACAAATTGGTCAGGGCTCCCACTTTCAACATGGTTTTCTATCTTATCACCAGACATAGATTTCAAGGTACTTGATTCAGCTTTGTTTGGAGAAATATGAGCTCTGGAAGTGGGGATTTCCTCATGTGTTTGTCTGATATCTTGAGTAGGACCAGAAAATGGGGGTGCACTGGGAATGTCATCATCCTCATCATCAGATATTCTTCCATGCTGGGAATTTCGTAACACAATTCAAGAAGTTAGGACTAATTTCCGCCATACAAGATATTACATTTATAGACCAGTGGCTTTAAGCCCTTAATCAAGACGAGAAAACTTATCAAGAGGCACATTGTCCATAAAACAACAGTGAGTAAAAAAATTTAAAATTACAGTGTAAAAAAATTGCTATTTTGAAAACAATGCTTTTTTTCACCATCCAAAGTTTCATAGAGAAAGATTAAATATTACCAATTATACCAGGAAAAATATCAGTATTACTAGGTACTGTAGGCCACATTAGAGCCATCCACTTCAACAATTTATACCATATCCACCATTCCATACCTTTTCTGCAGCACTTTTCACATTCATCCTTGAAGGCACACTAGAAGCATACCCTTCGGACAAATAAGTTCTACTTCTTGGCAGAGCTCCATTGATACTTCCTCCTACCTGTGTGGTAGAGAATTCAGAGCTAGCTGCAGAATCCGATGAATCATCCTCTGTAAAGCCACTCTGCCTTGCATTAGCAGACACCCTCATCATCGGATCCCTCACAGTGCCAGGTCTCCCAACCAGTGTTTCCCTGGAAGAACTAACCTCAGAGTATGTATAATCACTCGCATACCGGGGTCCTCTCTGATTGAAGTTTCCAAATCTCCTAGCAGCACCATTGGGGACTCTTCGGTCTTGTGGTGACGAATCCAATGAGTACCTGCCACCATAAACTTCTTCCTCCGATTCCATGCTATCATCGTTATCAGAATTTGAAGCACTATCACCAGTCTCACCCGGCAAAACTGTTGATACAGGGATTGCATTAGCAGGAAGATGCCCACTTCTGAATTTTGCAGGGGGTGGTAACCCAAACCCTCTGCCAGCACCACTCTTTATCCCATTGATGGGATCATTGCGAGATCTCAATGCGGTGTTTGAGATTGGAACTTCCTTCTAATCACCAACCAAAACAAAAACAAAAAATAAGAATTTTCACAAACACTATGTGACCTCAAGAAGTAGCAGTAAGAGAATGGAACTTCTCTCTATTCTCTAACCCAAAGAGAAAGTTAAAAAAAAAAAAAAAAAAAAAGTGGTATCAATGTAGTTGTATTTATGTTTCAAAGCACCAGAACAAAATTGTTTTAGAAAAATCATAACTTTACAAATATTAGGCCAGATTAAGAAAACCCCATTTCGATGTTCCCTCAAATAATAAAACTCTAAGAAATAAAATTACAAGGGCGGAGGTTTATCGAGTGATGCTTACCTCTCTAACCCATCGAAGTGCATTTCTGTCAAGACCTTCAGTGAACATCTTAACCTAACCGCCAAATCTAAAATAGCAACCCCTTGAAGGGAATGCACTTCCAAATGAAAGGCCAGACACAATGATGAAGCTTCTGATAAACAAAGCAAACGGTACTACAATAAATGAAGGAGAAGCTACAGCATTGTGGCATGTAAGAACACACAAGTTAGAAGGGTTTGAGTGCAGAGGAAAGGATATCAAACGGCAAAAAGAAATAAATAAAAAATTAAAGAAGTCTTATGGAGAGAGTGGAATCAGTTTTAGATAGAGAGAGAGTGGGGTGCGAGATTTGAGGGAGAGAAAAAGGGGCTTGCTTACACAAAAAGCTTTCTTCGATTTTGTTTCTCTCTCACTCACTCACTCATAGACTGAACAGAAGAAATGACCCACAAAACTCAAAAACTCTGCGGCTTGTCTTTTTCTTTTGGTGCGTCTGCACTGCACTAATGCTATTTTTCAATACCCAATTATGACCGTTTATACTATTAAAAAAAAATATCGTATTTTCTTAAAAAATATATTCTTTAATGTCGCATTCATTACAACATTTTATTTATCATTGTAGAAAACCTTACGAAGTTGCAAATATAAAAATCTATAATTTATATCGAAAAACACTGTTAGGATAGTTAGTGACATTTTTGTAATTAGAAATCTTAAAATAAAATCAATGTCAATTTAATTATAGAATATCACTTTAATTTCCTTTTTATAAAATTTTGGTTACTGTAAATATTTTTTGTTTTTTGTTTTTTGTTTTTTGTTTTTTCCAAATATAAAAATGAACAGATAGACTGTTTATTCTTGTTATCTTTTAAAATAAAGGTGGAATTTTTACTACATTTCCTAAAAAATACTTAACGTATTGAAAAAAATAACGTGTGTTAATTGAAAGTGCACTTCATATATATAAAACTCTGATAGGAATGTTTTCCAAAATTATATTATAACTTTTAATATATTAAAGAAAACAACGTGAATTAAAATGAAAACAGAGTTCGTACACATCAAACTCAGAAGAGGAATGTTGCCAAAAGAATATATTATTATTCATTTAATAGGAAATGGGTGTGTGATACTCTAAATTTTGGAATGAACGACAACACATCATGAAGAAGATGGTGATACGACGACGTATTCGCAGCGCGAAAGGGCGATCACCAAACTTTTATTTACTGATTTATGACCGACTAAAAAGGAAAAAAAATCGCTGACAGGTTATAAAGTGGACTTAGTTTAGTAATAAGAGACTTGACCAATGACTAGTGAACGGAATGGTGCAATTAATTTGCTTTTAAATGGGTTTTTATAAATATTTAATTCAAACAAAGATTAAAGATTGGATGAAAACTCGAACGTTGTAGTGGGGACACTTTATGGTCTGTTGTCTTTAACAATAAAATTCGTGGTTGTGTGAAGAAAAATAAGGAAAAGAGCAAAGGGGTCCCCACAATTGGCATAAGCACATGGTGGTGGGACCCACTTTTTGCCTAATCTATTTCATTGTTCATATATGTTGTTGGCTAAGTTACTAACAAAATAGCCGCTGATTTTAGGACGGTGATGAGTGGTGAGTGAGAGTGCTATCGAAGGGAAATGTATGTGAGTATATATGGCTTCGGGAAATTTGTTGTCACAGCCACATGGAATATGCTTCACGTTGACGGCTAGAATCATGAAGGGTGTTAGCCCGTGAAGGGAAGGGACTTTAATTTGAAAAATTTTGAATATCGATATAACGATAAACTTTTTATGATATTTGACATTTTCCCATTTCAAATATTCAATCATGGCACTATCATTTTGACGTAGGAGTCCCACTGGTACTTGGTTGGTTTGGTTGTTGTTACCTTCTGCTGCATATTAGGCAAGTAAATGAATGATCAACGCGCCTACCAAACTTTTTAATTTCAATAACACCTCAACTCAAAACGTAGATACCCAAGAATATAAGAATGATAGGGATAGAATTAAATAAATAAACCCGTTATGGTTTTTTGGTAATAATGGAGGAATGAAGATGAGGAAGTTATTGTGTTAGTGAAAGATGGGTCATATAATAGGCATGGTGCGGTATGGTACACCTGAGCATCCATTCAGCAGAAAATAAGGTGCAAGACAAGAGAGACGTTTTAAGTTAAACTGGATGTATGTGAACGCGTTTTTATTTGTTTATGTTTAAACTTTAGACAGCCAAGCACCAGGTAGTGTTTCAAATTCAATTGACAGCTGCGTGTGAAAAGTTCGTCTGAGGTGACAAATAATTGAGAATTAAAAAAACAAAGGACTAAACAATGAGACAACTGATTGAAAAATGCTTGAATCGACCCAATTGTTATACTTATTGCCTGATAGAAACATATTACGTTCAATTGTCCTCCTCATTGGCTTTATTAGGCACAACATCTATCAAACTTGTAAACGTATGGCTCATGGTGCATACGTTATAAACGTTATATAATATTGATCGTAAAATAATTTATTTGATTTTACCCCATTTTTTAAGTTACATTAACTTGTTTATTAAAGAACTATTTTAAAGCTAGTCCTGGGAATTCATTTGTCAGGATTTGCACTAAGAAGCAAACAGTTGTGACCAAGTCAGCAGCAACACATGACTGGCTGAGGATGCACACATGTAAAGGAACGGAATTAAGGTAGCATCACGCATTACGATGTATTTCATTACCAGAATGACGTGGTGCTTTTGCAAAGTAACGCTTGTGCTTAATCGGCTAATTTTATTCTACCACACAACATTGTGTCTAGAAAGGCACATCATGATTCTTTTATGGACAAATTCTGGTAAAAGGTCACTAGTTCCATAAAGACCAGCTTGCTTAATTATATATTACTATACTGATTCTCCTTTTCCTACTATGATACATTCAACTGTTAAATTAAATATGACTCAAATAGATCACCTAAACTCAACCACCCTTTCAAATGTTCGTCTAAATAAATTGAAAAAAAAAAATATATCTTCATTGTAGATGGAGAGATCCAACAACCAAAAGAATTTATTGCTTTTTTATGGGTATTCAGACACATCTATAACGTTATGAATGAGAATTTCATTAGTCTAACTCAAGCGTACAGTTCATCAAGATTACACTCTCCAAGAAAAACCTTAATGCTCCGCGGAGAACCACAGTTACCTTCAGCAATTAGTGCTCTGTCGTTGGCAGCCATATGAGCAATGATCTTGTAAATCATTTCAATCTGCAGAAAAAGTAAAAATGTTACCAAATTTATCAGACTCAATAATAAAATTATAATAAAATTGATATAAGGGAGCGGTGGGGCAGAAGTATATACATCCTCTGGGGCATGGCAACGGTCAGCTACTTCTTCAAGTGTTAATGGTTCGACAGGCTGCTTGCAGCTGAAGACAGAAATAGAGAAATAGCAATTAGTGATAGATTTAACTGGGTAATACATTGCTAAAGACTATGGATGGTATGTACCAAGGCTTAGTATGAAATCCAAATATTGATCCTCTTCTATTATCGTTAATAGTGAGCATATAACATTGGAATCTGAATCCTGAGCCATAAGGCCAATCTTCTTGGATTAATAATAACAAAATTCCAAACATTATACCAAGAGATCCAAAGCTTCTAAGCTCTTAGTAGACACAATGATAGGAATCAATGCTGAGCCCGAGGATACATCCTAGTTCCATAGCTACACTCTTAAATTCAAGAGGATCCGGACATGCACATGTCATATTTTGGAATATTTTTGCTCAGACAAGAAGTCTGATATTTACAAGAATACTACGTCGTACCTTGCTTCATTTAGCACTGCCAATACCCGCTTCTGAAGTGCTAATACTTCTCCTGCGGCTTTCTTACCAGCTTCCACACCTAATTATAAGATTCAGCAGCAGTTAAATGACAATGATGACACTAATTTAGTCACTAAAAAAATAAAACAATTTAATTTCCAACATCCTAAAACACACTAGATACCAAATGTTTACGGCTTACCAGGTTGGTGATAAGCATTTATGTTAACAACCGAGGCATATATTCCAACTGCGCGTTCATAAAGGGCTATTAGGGCGCCAACTGATCTGGGGTTCACTTCTTGCACTGTGACCGTGAGGGATTCACGGTTATTGGCATACAGGGCTGACCTTGTTCCCTGTAGAAAATACACTTTTTAGCACTATGCATACATAACAACTAACCACAGCCAATGTTTAATAGAATCACCACCAAATGCATGAGAAAATATGCTTGATTGATAGGTCAGACCTGTAGCATACCAAACAGGTAATCGCCACATGTGACACCTGGTTCAAGCTCCCAATCATGACCAGGTGGTCTATCGCGTAGCACCTCAATAAATGTCACAAAAAAATTGTGTACACCTTCCCTCAGTTGCTGAATGTAGCTGTTTCGGGTAAAAAAATTATTAAACACTTCAAACCAAAAATTATGCCAAATGAACTTTAAACTAGAATAAAAACTCACGCATGCTGATCTGTGCTTCCTTTATTTCCATAGACACTAATTCCTTGGTTAACCTGTGGAATCAAATTCGGATGACATTGTGAAGATTTGAAGTGTTTAAGATTAAGCATTGTAACAAATTGTAAGTTTGTCAGCAGCATGTCAAACAAGTTGATATATCCCAGGTATGATAAAAGCAGGTGAGCTCCATCTAAAAGTGTTAAATGTGTGCTTCCTTCGTGATTACAATTTACAAAATTACAGATAACAAGAGACCATTCAGCTCTTACTAGATACTGGCAGCTGTAAACTGAATAAAGAAAAATCTTCTATCATTTTCACCAAAAAAAACGCACGACAAAGTATCAAAATAGTGGTGTCAGATTTGTTACACATATCACATTCACATACCCGATTACCATCCAAGTCAAACTCCTTGCCTAGAGATTCCATAACCAACTGCTGCAAGTATCTACTAAATAATAACAAGCTGTCCTTATACGGAAGGATAACCATATCCTGAGGAATAAAAAAAATAGAATCAAAATAACCAATAGTGAAAAGAAATACAAAAGAAAAAAGAGGCTAATCATTCATAAAATAAAACTATCTTATCCATACTTTCGATCCTACACCATCTGTAGCCCAATACCAACATAAAGCCAACAAAGCTGCAGGATTATTCCTTATCTGCATAGAAGTGTAGAATAAGAGTTCCTTATGATGGAGGACAGAGTAAAAAATTGAACAGACAGAATGGTAAAGTAGAAACAAAGGTGGAAATGGAATTGTACTACAACACTACATAACTAATGCCACACCAGTTACACATTATGCTAAGGCAAGGACTCCAAAAATTATTTTCTGGAGATATAACTAGCTTACCTAATTCTAATTTGTCACCAAAAAGATTTTCCTATTCCCAAATATCAATATTAATGTTCTCTATTTTTCTTCCTTCACTTATTGTTGAACACTCTACCATCAAGTGGAGAAAACGATAGTTTGCATCATCACAAAAGCGTGTTATAGGATGAAATCAGACATGCTTATTCTAAAACACGCTCATAGAATTGAGTTTTTCACCATAATGATAAAAAGGCAGATTACTTTGACAAACATTCACACAACACATCAGCATCAAGTAATTATAACCTAAAAGATCCAAGTCAATCATCTCAGTATTTTAGCTTTAGCATGGATTTTGACACTGATTGTACCTCAATAGATGATTACTATGTAGCTGCTAACTTTACTAAGTTATTGTTTTTATTTTATAATTCATGGTTTGCTATCTGGGCTTGTGTTTAGCCTACATATTGCTATTAGATTTTGTTGAATATTCATTTTCATCTATTTCCTAGTTCTTGTACATAATTGACAGGAGGCCTATTTATACAGCTGGAATGTGTTTTATCAGACTTAATGATCAGATCATATTTACAAGATTTCTGCACAACAGCATGTTGATTGTGCAATGTGATCAAACCCTAGGTGTGGTTCTTTCGTCTGAATCTCTACCTATTTTAATTAATTCATCAATTTTCTTTTACAGACTCAAATAGCCACCAATTGAGCCCTAAAACCAGGCACTAACCATGAAATACCTTAAACAGCACCCAAATAGACACCAATTAAACCATAAAAACCACATTCCATTGCTTGCAGTGCCTCTCACTACTCTAACTGGCTATAAAACGTAAGTCCTAAACCAAAACACTCGTATTCTTGCTTTGACAAACAAAACCCAAGTAAATCATAAGCCCCTTTTCTGTATTACATTCAGTACATTGTATTGTCAAGCTGGACCAGTACAAAATATTTTTAAGGAGATGTTGATCAAACTCTAGGAATCTACAGTCATTATGACAGAAAGTAGGAACCTAACGGAACTGGGAAAAATATGGCTTACAAAATTCTTATGTTACATTTGGTCTGTATGTTACATTTCCAAACATACGGACATATGCAACATGATTTGGTCTATTAATATTACATTTACAATCTAGAGGCCCTTCATCCCTATAATCACACCCAATTTCAATTGAAAGATAACACTCAGCATTTTGCAGCCAAACTTCCACAATTTATGAGTTTCCAAATTAATACCAGTTCTAATTTGAAGTTGGCCAGATTCAGAAAGAAAGATACTGTATGTTACATTATGGTTAGGTTACATATATCGAAAAATTAGATGTTGTTCGTTTGTATATAGAAATTCTTGTAAGAAAGAAAGATATGGAAGAAAGAAAGATAGGAACGTTTTCCTAAGAAAGAATGAAAGATAGGATTTTTTTCCTAAGAAATAAAGAAAGATAAAAAGATATAGGAATTTTGTAAGAAAAAAAGAAAGAAAGAAATATATAGAAATTATTGTCAGAAATATATAGAATGGGCAATTTATCTAATTACAAAAATATCATAATATACCTAAACACCAGTAGACACCCATAATAACTAATTTAGACGGAGGATGGTCACACGGAGTTATAAATCATTCATCCATAAGAAAGATGCTAAATGTAGTTGATGTACAAAATATAAATATTTTACATGCACCTCACTCGTAGGTAACTAACTAGTTACGTCCTACTTTCCAAATATTCCACACTTGATCACCACAAATCGTGTATTTGGCACATGGAGCATCAACAGTACTCAAACATAGACACAGCAAGTCATTAAGTAAAAGTTGTACACTTGTTCCTCTTGGTGGAAAATTTTGTAGACAGTCTCAAAATTGTATTGTTATATAGAAAAAACCTTCATCCAAATATGCGCGACACTCAAAGTAATCTTCAAATGTTAAAACATTGGATAGAATGTCAAGAAACATATGCATACCACAGTACTCCTATTAGCCTCATCCATTAACGCCGCACCAGCAAGCATTTCTCGGATGTCAATGCTCTGAATCAAGAGACATTACAATTAATATAAAACATCAAAGTAAAATAGCAATGAGTTATTGTTTTGGGCCAGTTACCTGAAGGGCTGCTGGAAGTAGGCCAACCGCAGACATCTCTGATGTTCTACCTCCCACCCAGTCAAACATGGGAAATCTAGCTAACCAGCCCTCAATTCTTGCGGTGTTATCCAACAAAGAATTTTCTTGTGTTATAGCAACACCCTGCATGCATCAGCAAACGAAAATGAGTGTTCAGCTCACAAACTGACAATGTACAAGTGTAGGGCCCAAGTCATTGAGAAATTCATAACAATGCCAACAAAAGGCACATTGCTAATAACTACAATTGTGACAGATAAATACTTAAAAATAATATTATATTAAGTTAATATTGAAAAAGATTCTATAATTCAAAGACTTAGAGCATTTTGGAATTACGTTTGCACATATATATACGTAAACATCTGTTCACTTCAATCCACCTAGAGACAAGCTTTTCCATTTGCACTTGTTGGAACATGTGTCTACTGATAACCAAACACACTATTAACCTCACGCTTTTATCAGAGAATGGAAAAGAAACTTTAAATAACTGAAGAAGCTCAGTTATACGTAAACAAGGCAAGAAAATGTGTGAAAATAGAAGGCATAGCAGTGACCTAAAATACTATCTTAATATTTAACTGATCGTCATTCAATAATAACTAAAAGGAAATTCTTAAGAAAATTAAAACCTGAGATTAAACCTGTTTTGGGAAATTCAATCCAGCTTCACGAAAAGCTTTCTGCACTTCTAACAAGCCATTTCTAGTCTCAGGGGTACCTCCACTCTGAAGATAAATCAAAATTCATAATTCAAGGATATACAATAATAAATCCCACCAACACCATATTCAAACAAAAAGGTTATAATCTCCATGCACACCTTCGAAATTACAATCACAAGTGTGGAAGCTAGCTCAGGCCCAAGTTGTGCAATCTGATGATCAATTCCAGCAGGATCCGTGTTGTCAATAAATCTTATCTGCCAAAAGTCCAAAACATCAATTTTACCCCATAACAATGTGTTTGAGATTGCCTTATTCACATTCCTCAAGCAACAAAACTTAAGAAATTGATTGATTTGATAAAAAAAATTCTATTTTCTATTTTAAGTTTGTACAGGATAAGTGGAAACATACATGAGTATAATTTATATGCATTGTTGACCAATCAAAATTCATCATTGGTATGACTTTTAAAGCAATCATTGTATAAAGAGTTTTTACATTGTCATACATGCCAGTTTATGATTAGATGACAATGTAAAAACTCTTTATATTGTCATGGCAAACATTATTTATTCTTTTACTATTTCTCATAAAAACTTTTGAAAATAAGGTGTACATTTTGTAAACAAAATTGAAGTTTCCAACCAGTAGACTTTTAATGTCAACCTCTTACACAAATTACCGAATTAAATTAAAACTCCAATATAAGAAAAAAAACAACTCCTCAACTATTGCAACTTAATTCGATCTAGACCTTACATTTATCACTGATAGAACTCCAAGTATGAATCATTCGTTTAATTGCTCGGATTGTATTACCTTGAGTGGAGGATTATCCGGAGCCAGCGCCTCCGCCACAAACTGCGGTCCAAGTGCGGAGCCTCCGATCCCAACCGAAAGTATCTGCGTAAACCTACCCTCGGGAGACGACGGCGGCTTAATCTGCCAAAACACAAACCACCACGCCTCAATCGCTAAACAACCACACTGCACACAACAAATTCGAAGCGCAATTAACCCAAAACCGCGACATTGAACTAACCTTACCGCTGACGACGTCGTTCGCGAAGCTGCAAATGGCATCGAGCGTGTTATCAATCTGCGTTTTGAGGAACGAGGTGGGCGCGCGCGAGGAGTCCCTGAGCCAGTAGTGGCCGACCATGCGCCCCTCATCGGGGTTCGCGATGGCGCCCTTCTCGAGGTCCTCCATGGCGCGGAGCGCCGCCTGGAAGCGGGGCTCCATTTCGCGGACGAACTCGTCGGTGAACCCGACTCGGCTCACGTCCAGGTAGAGGCCGAGCTCCTTGTGCTGGTACAGCCACTCGACGTAGCGTCGCCATAGGGCTCGTGGGTCCTTCTCGAGTCCAGCGTGGTGCGGATTTGTTATCGCGGAGAGCTGCGCGGGAGCCTCACGCGCGAGGGAGCGAGGGGGGAAGGGTTTGGGGCGGGAGGGAAATGAGGGGAGAAGGGTGCGGCGTGGTTTTGGGGTGGGATGGTTTTGGTGGTTGAGAGTTGGGGAGGATGAGCAAATGCCTGAGATTGAGGCCATGGGAAATGAAGGGTTTGTTTGTTTGTTTGTTAGTTAATTAGTTCGTTGGGTTTTGGGCATTTTTGTTTTCTCAGGATTTTGGTTTGTCAATTGTGTTTGTGGGTTTGAATTGAAGTGATGAAATGGAATGATCGTGCAGAAGAGACGAAGAGGAAGGAGTAGCTTTGTGTGATTGTTGGTGACTTGGTGTGCTGACTCGGATATTGAAGGGAGTGATGATGGGTTTTGATTGGTTGGTTGGAATAACTATCTCTTCTTTCCCAAAATAAGGTTCAATTCCACTCACTATTACCTTCCTACCCTGGTATATTCCTCCCCTCCTCTTCCCTTAATTCAAAAAATAGGGTTCATCTTTTACTATTATATTTTCATTTTATTAATATGCTAAATATGTAATAAAGTTTGACATGTTTCTATATAATGATCTTTTTAATCATAATTTTTTTATAAGACGTTGCAAATCCTTGTTAATGACTTTGCATTGCTTTGTGGAAGGTATGGTGAGAATAGAGTTAATCATCGTCATATATTAAATCTCATTTATGTATTTCACCAACTTATAAATAGTTTAATTATTTAATTATAAGTTGTAAGATTTCTATAACTTCTGCAAAAGAATTCACATCATAAGAGTTAGAATATACTTTTTAACAATTTTGTTATCCAAACACTTTATCTTTAATTTATCACACTAATTCTGTTAAACTTATCAACTAAGATAGCAACATAAGATGATAAAACTTCATATACATAAATAATTAATCTCTAACTTAGATTGTACTTCTTTTAAGTAATATTTCACTTAAGACTTTAAATGATAGTTTATTTAAATAATTAATTAAATGATTTATTGTATGTGAACTGATTTTATAAGCTTGACATAAATTTATATCCACTTTTCATAATATGCATACAAATAAGTTTTTAAAATAAAATAAAATAAAACATAGACATAAAAATAATACATGAACATTCATAATTAGTTATATCTTTTATATCATAAAAATAATAATTTTTCCATTAAAATTGAACTTTAATATAATTCTATTCACAATAAAATATAAATGACAATTTCATAATTACTATTGGAAATAAATATACCCAAATAAATTTATACGTAAAAATAATTAAAAACATATATATTTTTAAAATTATATTTTTCATTTAAGTTTCCTTTTTCAAAACATTTTCATTTGCATTCATGTCCTTATCTCTTGAAATAGACTTGAAGTAATTGTATCTTTATTTATAAATCGTTTTTCATTTACATCTCATGTTTGCAAAATGATTTTATTTAAAAACTCAAGATACATTGTTAAATTTTGATTTTTTTTTAGAATTGTTCAAATTTATTTCAGATTGAATTTACAGTAAAACAAAATCAAATGTTTTGTGTTCAAGTTTACACACTTGTTAGCAATCACAAAGTCAATGTTATTGCTAGATTCATTCTAACTATTCAAAATCTAAGATTCTAAATTAGTGAAAACTATTCAAATTCTAAAAAGTACTTGTAAATCAAGGTTTAATTGGAAACTTATGAATTAAGATTTTGACTCAACTTTATGCCATTCAATTGAAAACTAAGCAGTAGTTTGATTAAATAGAAATTACAATTGGTTCTTTGATTCTAAATTATTCCACATAAATTATATTTGTCAAAATCAAAAGTCAAAATTATCTCCCTTTTATTTATAAAATATTTAAAATTCACCATTAATTATCTTTTATTAGTAAATATCAATTGTTAATATATTCGATTATTTTTTTACTTTAACCCATTACATGTTTATTTCACTTTTACTACCAAGTAAATTTAATAAATTAATAAAATATCTTAATTATGAAATTTAAAAAAATATTTGCATAAGTTATATTATTTTCAATTTTAAAAAAAAAAAAACAAACCTTCTTGAAGTAAAAACACTTTTTTACCCTTCCTGGTATTTTTCATGTAAAAAAAAATCATCAACCAATTCCTTGTCAAAATTATAAATACTAATTAATTTTTCAAAAATACTAATAAAATAAATTTTGATTAGAAATAATATATATAATTATTTAAATAATATATCACGGTACAGTGTATTTTGAATTCTATTAAAATTATTATTTGGCGTACGTTTTGAACAATAAACCTGTAAAATTCGATACAAATTCCAAGAAACAGTTTAAAATGTAAAACCAATTTATTTAAAATGTAAAATATATTTTGAACCTAAGTATCCTGATTTATTTAATCAGATTTTTTTTTTTTTTTGAAATAGACAAACATAAAAAATCACCGAATAAACCAAACACGTCGTAATTGGTTGTTTTGTTGCAAATAATATCGTATGTCACGTCAATACGCTAGAACCTACGATCTTTGTCGTGAAATTGTGAATTGTAACGTTACACACTTGCTTGCAAGAGAAGTGATATGTGTTTTTTGGGAAAGAAAATTATATCAATTTTGTTTACACCAATCCTCCTATTATAATTTAGAAGAGGATTGATTGAGACCAATTTCTTTAGCACACATGTTCCCAAAGAAAATATATATTTTTAACATACTTTTATCAGTAATTAAAATATATTAAAAATATAAATTTAATTTATTAAAAAAGAAATAGACTCTAAAATTTAAGATAAAATATAATTTTGATTCTTTATCTTTTTGTTAAAATTAGAATATTTAGAATTCAATCTTAGCTATTGGAGTCTATTTATAGATGAAAAACAATTTGATTTTTTTTTTAATTTCATCTAAAATTGGAAATGTTGTATCTAGAATATTCGTGGGGCGAATTTTTGGTAGTTGCGTTTTATTTGATGTAGAATTGCGGCATAAATCAGACATACGCGGCACGGCGAGACACACAGAGACAAAGAAGAGAAACGCTTTATCTCTTCGTTTCTCGCAACTCAACTCGTTTCTTCACACTCACAAACTCAGCGACATGATGTGGGAATGGGACGATTACGAAGACAACATCCCCGAATCCGATCAACCCCAACCCGATTCTCATCTCAACTTCGACTTCTTCTCCGCCCTCTCCAAACCCAAGGTGTTGCACTCACTAACATGTCTCTTCAAACTTTGTTTTATTATTAGCGGTTGTTTCTATAACTGCATATTGTGTCGTGTTTTCTTTTGGGGCAGGATTATTATAAGATACTGGAAGTGGATTATGATGCTACCGATGATGATATTCGCTCCAATTACATTCGTCTCGCTCTGGTGTGTTGTGTTGTAAGCATTTTCCTTTTGTTGGGATTTCCGATTGGGGCTAATGTGGGTGTCGTTGTGCGCGCAGAAGTGGCACCCGGACAAGCAGAAAGACCAGGATTCTGCTACCTCGATATTCCAAGACATAAACGAGGCCTACCAGGGTATGTGTCTATGTATGTACTTTTAGGGTTAGGGATAAGGATGCGTTCGTTGGTTTTTGTTTTAAACTACTAGTTGCTTTATGATATGACTATGTATGCTTTCCTTGTGTTGTCTATTGTAGGATAGGTCATGTTTGAATAAGAAAAGATAAAATTAGCTTATGTAAAAGTTAATTTTAACTTTTAAATTTCATTTTTTTCACCTAGAAGCTTCATTCCTTCACCTAGAAGGGTTTATGAAGAAGTTTATCTAACATACTACTTCTCTTTTCCGTACTAATAATGTTTCGGAAACTGTTTTTGTTTTGTTAAATTCGTGTCTGAGGCTGGTGTGAATTAATGTGTTGAGCTGGAAGTGCTGCGGAAACGGGATGCTCGTATACTGTAAGGGAATGGAATAATCAATGTAGTGTAATAATATCTGTGTTGATTTTTTTTTTTAGATTTTAGAAATCCAAAGGATGAAAAAACTTAGAGCAAGCTTACGTATGTTAAAATTTATTTCAACAAGCTAAGAATGGTAATGCTTTTGGTTCTGAATGTTGGGTTCCGAAGTGCCACCACGAGTATAAGCATTGTGGTGAATGAGAAGTTGCGGAAGAGATGATAATATTATAAATGAATTAGTGTATCCTATAGAAGGTTGGATGAAGAATAGATGATTAAATCTTGCCTGTGGTGGTTTAACTTTAATATAAATGGCGTTTATGGAACCTTTGTTTTTGTCATAACACAATGACTTTATTTGACTATCCCTGTTGCTGGAGGGGTAGATGAGTCAAAATAAGCTCTATAAGCTCAAGCTTTACATGCTTAACAAAAGATGTTAATCTAGCTTGGCTCGTTCGTTTAAACATGTCAAATGTAAATCTTGAGTTTGATTGGTATGTGAGTAAGCAGTTGAGTTTGGTCAAGGATTTCCTCAAATGGTTTACAAATGGTCAGCTCTCATCACACCCTATCATGTGTAGCCAACACCACCCACCTATTTGGGAAGAAAGTTTTGTTATTGTCAAAGGGAAAAAAGGGTCAATCAATTACTTTCTTGTTTTATTTCATTAGAACTGCCCTTTCCCTTTAGGACAATAAGCACCTCGGTCTTCTTGCTTTTGCTGTCGATTAATTGCATTTTCCACATCTCAGGATCAAGAGATTGAACAGTTTAGTTTTTACATTATTGTTTTATCATCTTTCTTTTTTACCCCATTTTGCATCCTTTTTTTAATAATAGTAATCCTGGCTCTGTTATAATATCTAGCCTTTGTAGAAGATATGTAATCATGCTTACAACTTGAATGGTTCATTTTACTGAGTTTGTTCTGTTTTATAAGCTTAAAAAAATGTATCCTCAATGAAAACTAAGTGGGAAGGTTCCCAAACCTGGCTCCAATTTCATTTTATCTCCCCTAATTTGCTCAAATTCCTATATGCTTGCTTTAGAAACTTCCTCCTTTTAGCTGGAAAACATACTTATGAATGCATTTGCCATGTACTCTACCACTTTATTATTACCACATCTAGATTTGATATAGTTAATTTTTATACGATGTGATGGTGATGTCGATTATTCAAATCCTAGAAATCCGCTTGTGGGGTCCGGGCTGCATATATTTACCCTCTCCAAACCCCATTTGATAGGAGCCTCATGCAATGAGCCACCCTTCTAAAATTTTCTATGATGTATCATATTCTTTTGGCTTGTTATCAGGGATGCTTGTTAAATTAAGAATTGATAACACAACTGGTGGATTTTTTAATTTGTAGGGAGATGGGATCACGGGAGCTTTACCCCTTACATATCTGTTCCCTACCAACCTGGCCAATGTTTATAGTCTAATTGATGCTTGAGAAGATATAGATCATGGTTGAGACAGTAGCTGGTGAACGGACTAGATTAGCGGTTCAATAAATATGATATTACTATTGTAGTTTAATTCCCCTCTGATGGCTACTGTTGGAATTCCTATTTAAATCTAATGAGATCTTAATACTCTGCTGATCATATACTCCACTTCTCTATTATCTGCATACCTTCATTTTCTATCAGCTGAGTAGATGGGACTGATGAGTTCTGTCAAGTCATAAGCTAACACGTCTTCGGCTTTATTGTACAGTTTTGAGTGATCCAGTCAGAAGGAGGGAGTATGACATAAACGGGATGCGCTACAAATATGATTACAATATAATTGTAAGCAATATTTGTCTTCACCAGACAGAAAGAATGTTTTTACAAAAAAAATGACTTTCTGTTTTCTTTGACATTTTTCTTATGTAGGATTATCTTAATCGTTACAAGGGCCTTATCTTGACGTGCAATGGCCTTGGGATAAAGCATTCAATATGGTAAACAAAACCAATATCCGAGACATCCTTCCAGTGCATCTGGGACAGTTTTTTTGAAGTACCTGGCACTGCATGCCATGCTTAGTAATGAAGATATCTTATTATGATGTCCTAGAGAGAATTTCATGTGTTTTGTATAAAAAAAGGGACAAAATGGAACTTCTACCTCTTGTAATGTGGAATGCTCTCGCCTCCCTTGCCTTCTTTCAGATTTGTGTTTATATCATCTCACCGAGGACAGAGTCATGTAAAAGTGGTTCGAAGCATAAATTGAACTGAATTCAGAAAATGATTCCACCAAACTAAAATGAACTGCATAATTGTTTAGGTGAACTTGAATTGCAATGAATTATTTTTTAACTATTTGAATGTTGAACTACTTTTTGAATGGACACATCATTTTAAAAAGCGTATTTTTTATATTTTTTAATTGCACCAAGTTATAATTTAATTTAACCAATTCAATGTAGAAGTAGTTCAGTTGTTACAATCTAAACTAAAAGCGCAGTGCAATGTAGTTTTTTATACGATTTAGTTTGGTTGAGTTCAAATTTTTTAAAATCGTGCTCATTTTGCCATTTTATTTGCTCCCTATGTTTTGACTGAGAAAAGAGGAACAATCTAAAATATGTCTTGATGGTTCCCTTGGGTTCTATTAGCAATTTTCAGTTGGCCCAGTTAAGTGGCCCATTTTGACTTTTTTCTACTCTTGTTTAAAAAAACTAACAAACAAAGAAGGTTAGGGATTCCAAATATTTACAATGAGCTTCACTAAGTTGTAGATGTATAAAAATAATAATATATATAATGTTAATAATTCAGGGATATATGATAATATTTTATATATTTAATTAAGGTTAACTATGCTGTAAATTTTAAAAATATTATTAAATTAGAATTTACTCTTTAATTAATTAATTAATTAATTAATTTATTACAGTTTTGAGCTTCCTAAAAACGTAATTTTATTTTGGAATGTTCCTTGTTACCCCCTAAATGATGAGGGTACATGTATATAAACATTCTACATCAATAACTACCATGAAATAACATATGACATTATACGTATGGATATGAGTCATGATATTAGTAAGTATAAAATTAATATAAAAGAAAATTATTAACAACTAGTCAAATAAAATAAAATAAAATAAAAATGATATTTGGAGGATGAAATTTAAATTCAACCAAATTTTATGAACCAAAAAAATCATACCGTACCCTAATAATTATATTTATTATTAATGGGGTAGTGAAATAGTTTTGAGTAAAATAGGTGAAGATGATTTGGTTCACAACTTAAGTGGATTAGAGTGGGCAAATAGTTTTTTAGTCTTTTAATTAAATTGCTTAATTTTAAAAGGGTTTATATTTGCACTCTCATTTTACCCTTCACACTCTCAATTCTTTTGAAAATTTATCCATCTTTTAGATTACTTTTTCCCTCATACCCCTCCCATTTTTAAAAACTTTTGATTTCTCTTCTACTCTTCTTGTTCCACTCTTCACATCTCCAATCCCCTCATCTTCTTCCTATCCTCATTGTTCTTCCACTTGACTTCTTGTTCTTAGTACTATTTTTGCATATCACCAATTTGACAAAAACTAGTTTTTGTTTCATATAGAAACTAGTGTATTTTGACAAGATATACCATAAAACTCAGTTTCCATCAAATTGGTTACATGAAAAAATAACAAAAACGAAATGCTATTAAGATAAAAAAAAGAGTGGGAGGATATGAGGGAAATGATGATAAATTTTGAAAAATATTGGGAGTGTATAAAGTAAAAGAGAAGTGTAAATAGCAACCCCGTTTAAAAATTTGTAGCGGGCTCATCATGTACTAGCCCAAAAGAATTATCTGCTGTGAATTGACGCTCTATAATAGAGTTACATTTTTATAAATAACGATTCTAAATATATTAATTTGAAATTACTATATACTTATTTAAATCAAATCAGGTGGCTAAAGTAAAAACTCTTAAATTCTCACATGCACAAAGTAAAATCTTCTTAAATACGTTAAAAAAGTGGCAATAAATATATTAATTGTTTAAGGGTAAAGTTAGTATTTAAGGGTAAATTTGTTGAACAATTTATAATAAAATTAAAGTAAAAAAAAAAAAATGTTCTTTTAAAAGTATTACCCCTTCTTATATTGTATAGGATGTTGGTGAAAAGATAATAACTTGAGAGAATTAAGAGAAAAGGATTGTGGCAGATGAAAGAGTGATGGGGGCATTAAACTAATGGTAGTAGTTGAACTGAAGTTTTATTTTAGCATGATTAAGACTTTATTATTGCAACTCACAACTACATCGACATGACTGTTTAAGAGACTCAACATGCACGAGGAATGGATACCCCTCAAGAGGATCCCACTCCATGTGCCAAACTATTATTATCAATTTTAGCCTCTTTCAATTTTCTTTTCTCTGTAATTCAATCACTTCAATTACATTTTTTTTACCATTTTTAACATGGAGTAACATATAGAGAATGTTTTTCAACATGCAAAAGTAAATATTAGAGTTGGCTAAGTAGATCCACTCCTTCATTTAAACCTGCATCTGCATATTCTGCAGACCACATTGTCAGCTCATAAATCGCAAAATGGTTTTCTCTTAATGAAAGTATAACTACGAAACACATTCAAATATCCAAAATATGCAGATAGGAAGAAAAAAATATGCAGACAAAAATGTACCATTTTGGCTTTGAAGTGTATAAGGTTATTTTATAATATTGCAGGTACTCCTAAGTCAGTGAAGCATAGGGTTTGTTGTGATACCGGAGACACAGAAGATTCGACGGATGTTGTAGCTGCTTCTCTTTCTCACTGCCACACCATTCCTTTCCTTCCATTATTGCATCTGCCAACATCACCAATTTTATGATTCTACCTCCTACAAAACATGGAGATAGACACCCTCTTCAATAAAACAAATTTCATCAACATTAATTCTTTATTTTATTCATTTTCTCTACTATCCTCTCTCAGATCACAATAATGGGGTAGTGAATCTCAAGAACTTCATGGAGTGGATGCAACTCATTCTTTAAGACCACAAACCAATCCAGTCTCTTATTCTATAACTCGTGTGACCCAATTGATAATAAAGTATACCATAATAATAATTGTATAGCACGAGTAATTTATATATGCTAAAGAAGTATCTTTTATTGACTTGACTAAGGGTATAATCTCAGTTAATTGAACCAGCTTTCCATAGTTCTGGTTTAAATTTCATTAATATATTACTGTATATATATACATAGATTAGATCCTGCCGGTTTCACATATGCGTCCAACTCGAGTTTAGTTGAAGATTTTTTCCTTTGTTTTGCTTAATTTTGGAATGTGACAAGTTTATTAATTATTGATACCCATGTGAGGAAGAAACGTGATTATGTAAGCCAAGGTAATCAATGAACGATCGTATATTTTGACACACATGATAAGGTGGGCAACCACGCATGCACGACAAATATATACTATGAGCATAGAACTAAAGTGTGTTCATAGTGTGTTCTTCTACATGCACACACAGCATTTATATCCATATGTATGACAAATTCTCACTCAATATGCAATACTCGTTACTTAATAGTAGTAAGTGTTGTTTACTTCTAATTAAGTTGATTAGACAGTTATTTCAACTCTTAAATCATGCAAGAGTTTTGTGTGTGTTAAAATAAATCTCTCATTTAAAGTTAAAAAGGTATTTGGTATGATTGAATATGATATATGATTAAGTATTACAAAAAAGTTTATAGATATTTTGTGTTCATATCATAATTATCAGAAAAATATAGCAGAAGCATTTGACTAGACCTCGGGCGTGTAGGAGAAGATGACGGGAAACTGAGAGAAAAGTAACTTCATTGGTTTAAAAAAAGAAGGGGTGGTGGTGGTTTGAATACATTCTGTTAAGCTCGAATTTCAAACAATCCAGAAGACTCTCTTTTGGACCATAAGAAAAAGTCTTAGGAAGAGGAACCTTAACCTCACTCGTGTCTCTCTAAGCTTTGTTTATAATATAGAAAATGTAAAATGAAATAAAGAAAGAGTCTGGGAACATAGGCTTTGAAATTTGCATGTAAACTGACACGAAGCATATGGGATAAGTGTGTTTTATTAGTTGTCCATGACCATTTGAGGAAAATTGTGAAAGCAAAAAAAAGTTGAATTTCAAAGATTTTAGTACAAAAAGGGTTAGAAATCTGTGTCCAAAAGTCTCTTTCGGACATATATGTTTAAGCATGTCTATTGCTTGCTTATTGAATCCAAGAAACTGAGTATCCTAAGTGGAACTGAGATATGTAGAGTTTTTGTGGTCCAATTCAATTTCTATTTTTACCATTCAGTTTGAAAATGTTGTTCATTATTGGTCATCCAAAATGATGATAAGTGGTCAAAGGGCTACAAAACAGGGGATCTTAAGTAAAATTTTGCATCAGAAGGGATCTTGGGTAACTATTGGTCGAAGTTTGAGGCACTGTCACCTTGTTTAGTAATTGGTCATACAAGATTGAGTGATTGAGTATAAGGTTTGTGATATGTCCTAAGCCATAATCATAGTTAGAATACCTTTTTTAAACTTTCTTGAAATAAAATATAGTGATTCTTGGCTCATATTTCAGTACATTATTTAATGGTATATGTATTAGTTGGTGCACAAAAATTGTTTCATAGTAGAGATTGAAATCTAAGATGAGATATTGCTTGGCCTATAAGGGAAAATAAAAATATATTACTTTGCCTGCAAGTCATGATCAAAGAATGTATATGAAAATGTGTCTTTATGACAGAAAAAAAAATGATGAAAAACTACTTGGTGAGGCAATGCTTTTCATTGTCGAGGAGCATCTGAGTTAATGATATAAAAACAAAACAGGTTGGATAAGGATTGGACCAACTTTGTGAACAAAATCAATTTGATCTCAGTCGTCAAATCTTCCACAAATTTCCATGGTTTTCAAGCCCCCACCACCCCCCTATCAGACAAATAATAATAAAAAAAAAAAACCAGAAAAACAAAAAGAGTCACTGATAATCTATCACCAGGGAAAAAGATACAACATTCTTTTCAGTGTGCAAAATTTAATGTTGCACGAAATTGACTATCCATGGTTGATGATTTTAAATAAATGTGTGTCTCTAACAAAGTAGTTTATGTTATTTAAATTGTAGTGATAAAATTACTTTTGATAATGCAATTATAAATAAAATGTTACTTAGTATGTTTGGTCCAAATTAAAAAAAAAAATTATATGGATAAAAAAGAGAGCTAAAATATACCCTTTTCATGCAATGAAATATGATATTCTTCAGTCTATTAAAAAAATTCTCTTTCCAATTATAAGTAATTATATATGAAATAGCTTTACATGAGTAATTTTTTTCTATAAACTTTAATATTAGTGTTTATTAATTACGAATCAATTTTTTAAATTTTATGAAAAGTAAAATAAAATGAGTCAACTATTTATCAGAAGTTCGAAGTCAAAATTAAAAAAAAATATTAAATAATTATCACAAAATAGTGTAATTTTAATTAAAAAAAAAACTTATTCTATTAAAAAAAAATTATTTTTCATTAAACAAACTTGTAAATAATATTTAAAATTAGTAAAAAATATAATTTTTTTCTATCAAAACTTTTTACTATTATTGTAGATAAAATGTTAATAAAAAATATTTTTTACATGAAAAATTTCATATAAATAAATTAATAAAATTTTTTTTTATAAATAAATTTATAAAAAAAATTTCACAAATAAATTTTATAAAAATTATTTTTAAAATAAATTTGTAAAAAATATTTAATGAATAATTAATTTTAAAAAAAATCGTAAAAAGATATTTTATAAATAAATTAACTTATTTTTATAATACTTATGATAAAGTATAAATTTATATATTATTTTCTATAAGTAGATATGCCCACTTAAAAAAAAAAAAAAAGAGTTTTGAATCTTGCCACTAAAAAAAGCATAATAGAAATGTAAGTATGAATGGTTAAACCAAACTAGAAAGATGTGATTAGAAAGAATTATACTAAGTATTGTAATTGTCCTTGGTAATTGGGTTATGGGGATGAGGTCCTACTGAAGGTTGTGAATGTTTAGTGTCAACATAAATTTGATAGTATGAATGCAAACACATGTTGATAGGTCCCAAAAGGTGATGCCCTAAAAGTTAGAATAGAAGGTAAGTACATTTCCTTTTGTGCTCACCAAACAAAAAGAAAAACAATACTTACATTTTCCCCAAAGAGTTTTTTGCCTTATTTTCACACAGATTTTATGCTCTCATCAACATATATTTTTTTAATAAAGTTAGACAGTGAAGAGGGGACAACTACAGCTACGTGAATGGGAGAGGAAATTGCCCATATGATATAATTACATATCTTCATCCAATTCAGGCATGGGGTAGCTTTTTTACACATTTATAAAAAAATTAATTAATAAATTTATTATAAATTGTAAAAATTAATATTTTCCTTGATTTGTATGCTTTAATCTTAAATCACTATTAAAAAGAAATAGAGAAAATAATTAATAACTGAAAAACACGGTGCAAGTCATAAATCACTTCTTTTAGATCTCATTGGATATGTAAATCAAATAATAATTAATAATTTGAATTAATTTTTAATGATATTATGTTTTTAGAAAAAAAGTCAATGTCATTGGACGTGTTTTTAGGTTAAACGTTTTAAGTTCCAACTTTAAAGAAAATCCGATTTTAATAAATTTTGTTATCATAAAAACCACTTAAAGATTTACATGCTATGAATATATTTGATTTATTACACTACAAGTTTTACGTATCATGATTACGAGATAGTTTGACTTTTTTTTTTTTTTTTAATTTTTAATATTATGTTTTTATTACATTAGATTCCAATTTTTTAATCATAATTATTAATTTATAAAGAATATAAAATAATAGTGATTAAAGAGTTGAAATATAATATAACATAAAAAATTCAATAAAGAATCCGAATTCCCATGAAGTTCATAAAACTAATGTCAATTGTATATAATATTTTTTTATTAATAAAGTATATAATATACATTATTATGTAATTCCACAAACATAATAATGATTGGTGAAATTATTAAAACATGGGTAAAAATTCACTACAAATTTTTATATAATAAATTTTGAAGTTTGTAAGTTTTTATATAATACATAATAAATTATTTTTTTAATTAAATATAATTTTTAGGTGAATTGATAGATTGACCTATTCCATCACGAGTTTAATATGAATGGATGGATTACGTTCTAATTTTTAACCAATTACAAAATATTTTATTTTTTTCAACCCATGACGAGATTATTCTATAAGTTTAAACCCTATTTATATTTATAATTATATTTTAATTTGACAAATTTTGCTTTTCTTTTTCTAAATTATTTTTATGTTTTCTAATCCAAGACTCATTTATATGGACATTATTAACATAAAGATTATGTTTCTAAAAATTTGTTTTAAATAAGTGTTATTGTGTGAATTATGAATGTTATTATATTTAAATTTTATTTTATTAAATTATTTGCGTGTCTCATTTTTCAAATTGTGTGTTGCGCTAATAATTTATAAATATTATTGTTATACAGTTACATTTGTTTAGTATTTTATGCAAATAAATAAATATATATATATATATATATAGAGGTAACAAATATATATATATATATAAAAATTGATGTTGAATTATTTTTTAATTAAAATATTAAATTGAGAAAAAAATCTTGTAAGAAACACATTATTTCTATGAGCTATCTTCCATGATCATCAATTAGAAGAAGGAGGTGATGAATCAAATTGAGACACTCATTATGTAATAGACTCATTGAATAACTATTTTATGTTTTTTATAACTTTTCATATATAAACCAGTCAGAAAGCACATCAATTCACCATTATAAGTTAAGCATCAAGTCTTCAAGTAGTTATGTTTTTTTTTTTTTTTTAATTTTATCACATACCCTATCTCTGCTTTATTTTCCTAATAATAATGGACCAAATAGGTGTTTGAAATTTTCAAATATTAGGACCAGTTGAAGAAAAGTAGCAACTTTTTTTATTTTATATTATTATTTTAAGTAGAATAACAAAATTATTCATTTTTTTTTTCTAACCTAAATCTGTCTATATGGATGAGAACAAAGTGAGTTGAGGAATCCAAAGATTGTTATGTATAAATAGAAAATATTCAAAGTGGGAAATTAAATAATAGAAAAATAAACAAAGTGACACTCTCAATCATAGTTCTGAAAATTATATTGACTTAAGTGAGAAGTTGGTGTCTTATAATTAGTATTTGTTTGTATGCAGTTATTTTGAGTTTAATTTCATCAAATTTAACTTACCAAATTACTTAAAAGGAATTTTTTTTTTATGCAATAAGGTGATAGAAGTGTAGTGTAATTTTTTTTCAAACTTAACAACACTTATAAAAAAAAGAAGGTTAAATCAAATTTATGTTTCACGTTAAAAAATAAGTTTACAAAAAATTAAAATTTAAAGAAACTACAAAAATCAATAAAATATTGATTCCAACTAATTATAAATAGTAATTTAAAATTAAAATCATAAAAATAAAAATTTAAAATTAAACTTATAAATTTCAGATTCATTAGAAACTATAAATAGTAATTTAAAATTTTTGAAAAATTAAAATCAATAAAAAAATAGTTTACAAAAATCATAACCAATTTTTTTCATTTTCTAAAAAACTAAAATCATAAGTTTTACAATTTTGAGTAACAAAATATAAAAAATTTATAAAAACCAAGGTAAAATATTTTCACTTTATATGAGTTATATTCTTGTAATTAATATATATTTTTTCCCGTTTGTGATATATTTAAACTCAAAATTAAAAATAATAAAATTGAACTTCTTTGAGTTAAAAAAAAATGTGAACACTTCAATATTGACTTTATGATTTATTTATTTTAGCTCCAATTCAACATGACAGATAAAAAAAGAAAAGAAATGATTATATCATACAAGATAAAAATTTAAAATCCATAAGAAAAATAATATTTAAAAGTATTTTTATTCAACTCAAACAACTTATTTAATATATTGTCATAAAAGATATTAAATGATAGAAATATTTTGTCTTTAATTTGATTGAATTGTAGATCTAATTTAATAATGATAGATGAAATTTACCTAATTATAGATAGTAAAGTTAAAAGAGTGAGAGAGAATATATTAAAAAAATAGTATGATTGTTGTTGATTTGAATTGGATTAGATGGTCCATTGAGAGAGTTGTGTTCGAAAATAAAAATAAAGAGAGAGGAAGATTGAGTAGAGTGTGGAGAATGATGATTATTATGATTTTGAAGTTGTGTATTGTGAGTTAAATTTTACGCAACTGGACGAGTTTTTGTGGCGGGGAAAATTGGAGGGAAATAAGAGCCAGTAGAAGTGGAATAGAGTGGGGTGGGTGGGTGAGTGAGAGACCAAAATGGTGAGAAAAGAACCGAACACAAATGTCAGCGGGAGACACGCGTTAACATCACACAAATAACACGCACTCACTCTCAATGCTCCTCTTTCCTTTCTTCTTCCTATCTTCTCAACATAAAATGTTAATGTTAAATGTTCTTTAACTAAATGCTCTTTTTAATCTTTTAGTTTAAGTTAGAGTTGGATTTCTAACTTCAACATCAAATTCTTTCTAGAGTAGATTTAGATGGATTTCGATACTCTTCACTAATTTCTTTTATTATTTTAGCTTTTTTTTTTATTAAATTACTTCAAATAATTATATTGTTTATTATAAATTTAAAATACCACTTAATATAATATGAAAAAAATTATTTATTATTATGTTTTTTTTTTCTAAATTTACATTGATCTTTGAAAAAGTGAATGGTATAGAATCTCTAAGGTTAATGTGTATAAGGTTAATGTGTATCTATACTCTTTTTAGAAATAAAATTATGTTAATTTAGGTATTTAATTATATGGTTGATTTGTAAATTAGGTAGGTTATAATATTTTTAACTCAATCTTTTAATTTTGAAATGAATGATTTAGATTTAAATTTTCAAATAAGAAAAATTAGTTCAATTTGAATTGTAAAAATAATTTATACACATTTAATTTTATAAAAACTTGTGTTAAATGTATGTGTGAAATATTGTATTTCAATTGTGTAGGAAATTGTTACTTGTAAATGTGAAATTTGATTTAGATGATGAGATAAATTAATTATTTATAGTTTGTAGTGAATAATTGTTTTTCATTGAGAATGAAAAGATTGATAATTTATTGAATGAAAATATTTGGATTCATGAATTAGTTTGGTATTATAATAAAACAATGGAATTTATGTATATAGATGTGATTAAATTGTGGTAAGTAATATATTGCATATGTTGTTAGGAATTGAAATTGGTAAGAGTAGTTAGAATTATGGATTTGCCATGCATCCTAGATAAAAAAAAATGGTGAGTAAATTGTGGAATGAGAAGTTTTAAGTGGTAAAATATAACATCATACTACTAGTTTTGTATCAACTATAAAAATTCATAACTTTCAATCTATTATTCAAGCCTTAATTCAAAAAACATAAAAAGAAAAATATATTTTTAAGAAGTTAAGATTTTATTAAATTAAATTGGAACTAATGAACTAAATATGGTAAATTTTAGAACAGTACATGGTATATAATTTATTGAATGACAAGTAGAATTCCCTTAATAGAAATGTCCTAGTGAGAAATTAGAAATATATCAAGGTTTCGACTTAAAATATGATGAGTGGACAAGAAATCTGTTGAGTGAAAAAATATTCGTTGAGTGATAGGAAGTATTCATTGAGTAGATTAGTTTTAGAGAAAAAAATAAGAATTTGTGTGTCTTTCTTCCTTATATACTATTCAACATTCTTATTTTTACTTAATGGGGGATTTCAACTCACATTGAACTCCAACAATCTCCCCTTCAAGTATGAGTTCCTTTCATATTTGTGAGTTTCTGAGTGGTGAACTTTTTACTTTTACTTGTACGAACGGGAAGACTTTCGATACAAGGATCCACTTTGACTTATCCCTCACCTACTCCTCGTGGGTCGGACGAACCAGGCTCTGATATCATTGTTAGATATCCAGGAGGGGGGTTAACAATAAGGAGATTTTCACCAATGAGGGTAAACCACAACTATATAAGTGAATACGACCTCACTTCTTACCCAAAATCTTAAAGTTAAGAGTTTGTGTGTTTTTCTCCCTTATATGCTATTCAACCTTCTCATTTCTACCTAATGTGGGATTTCAACTCACCTTGAACTCCAACAATATGAATATAGGGAATATTAAGGAGACAATTTTCCTATATGGCTTGATTGTGTGTAAGTACATTGAATTTAGAAAATTTCAATGAAATACTTTAATTCTATTATTGATACAGGAGTCATAAAGACTAAGTTATCAAGTGGTGAGAATTGAACAAAGTTCATAATACTTTATTTGTAGTGTGAAATAGGATAGAGACTGATAAGTTTAGGAATTTATTTTATCACATAGAAAAATTTTAATTTGAATAATGTTATCTAATTGTGGATTCACTCAGGGGATTGTGACAAGTGCATCTTTCTCTAGAGTGTCAATTTGAGGGGGGATATTAATATGACATATTTATACACATTAACATCCCCCTCAAATTGATGCTGATAAGTCAACTAGTAACAATTTGCCAACAAGAAACTAATGGCGTTGGCACCATGAGAACCACTAAGAGAACCACTAAGAGAACCACCAAAAGAACCACCAAAGGGAACCAATAAAGGGAACCACAAAAAGGAACCATCAAAGGGAACCACCAAAAGAAATCACTAAAAGGAACCACCAATAGGAATCACCAAAAGGAACCACCAAAAGGAACCACCAAAGAGAACCACCAAAAGGAATCACCAAAAGGAATCACCAAAAGGAATCACCAAAAGGAACCACCAAAAGGAACTACCAAAAGGAACTACCAAACGGAATCACCAAAAGGAACCACCAAACGGAATCACTAAAGGGAACCATCAAAAGGAACCACCAAAGGGAACCATCAAAAGGAACCACCAAAAGGAACCACCAAAGAGAAACCCAAGAGAACCAAGAGAAAAATCAAGAGAGAATCTAAAGAGAACCTAAAGAAATTCCATAGACTCCACAAAAGTACAAGACTAAAATATAAGAATGAACCACGGTTCAGAATTAAGGCTCTGATACCTTGTAAAAAGTGATTATGGTGTCTAATGCACCCCTAGAACCGGCTCAGAAAGTGAGGTTTACACCTCACTTATATACTATAGTTCAGCCTCATTTTTAAGTTAATGTGGGATTTCCCCAACATCCTCCCCGTTAACAATTTTGTTAACGATCAAGGCTCCTCAAACTATGTAGAAGGAGATCATAATCAATCTATTAACAGATGACCCAATCTAAGCCTAACAACTTGTCAACCAAAGTTTAAAATATTAACAAATGGCTCAATCTAGATCCAACAATTTTGTTAATCAGACTCTAATACTATGTAAGAATATCAAGAAAAAAATAAGAATATTATAATATGATATATTTATGCACATTAACAAATTCAATACAGATGTGTGACATATAGACCAACAAGTATTGAATTATGAAAACATCGTTGAATGAAAAAAAAATGTGATAGTTAAAAGATTATATAGACACTTGATCGGTGTAGAATATAATTTTTGTTAAGTAAATATTTTGAGGACTATGTTGATATCAAATGAGGTGTGTGATGTATTTGTTGTGTGGTGTGAAAGAATGTAAAATCATTTGAAAATTTAAAAAATTATGATTCACTTATAACTTATTATTATTAGATATTATATATTTCACCTAAATAATTTTTTTTTAACACTAATTTACTTTAATCATGTTTAGTATGAATATAAATGTTGTTGCAGGAGATAATGTTCAACCATACGTTGGTAAGAATTGAAGTAGAAACTTATTTTATGTTATTTAATAAAAAATAAGGATTATGTAATGATTTTGGATGAGTACTTAAAGAGAATAAAAATATATGATGTTAATATCGATAAATTTTAAGAGTACTTAAGTATTACATAAAAACATCTTATTATATTATAATTTAAAAAATATCTAAATGTATTTAAAATAGTCTAAATTAAAGTTAAAATAAATTAACTTTTATAAATGAAAAAATAACTAAATAATATAAAAAATATTTATTATATATATAATATTTATTTTTTTAATATTATATCTAAATTTATAAGCTACTCAACATAAAATAAAATAAATTATTAAAAAATATATTAAATTAAAAATAAACTTTATTAACTAAATTAATTATAAAATAATTTTTTTTATAAATATAAAAATAATTAAATAATAAAAAAATTATTATTGGTATAAATTTATTTTTTATTATTTTTAAAGATATTAAATGTTGTTTTAATTTTTTTTAGTTTCAGATTCGAGTTTCTATGATTAGTACAATATTTAATCCAACGAATGTTATTTTTTCTCAAAATTATATAATTAATCCAACGAATATTATAAAAATTATTAAAACTAGTAAATTAAAAAAGTATCATATTAGGTAAATTATATAAATAGTCGTTTATATAATAATACATCAAGATTTATTTTTATAAAAAACAAAGATAATTGTTTAAACTAGATATATAATTATAAAAATATAATGAATTAGAGAGAACCAAATTAAGGTAACTTAATCACTTAAAAAACTAAATATTTTTAAACAATTTAAGTTTTTAAACAAATGTAATCTCCAAATTAATAAGATCGATGTTGTTTATCAATAAATCAAACATAATTTTACTATTGAGTTAAAAGTTTTTCTTCCCATCAAACATCAAGAGTTTTCCTCAATAACCTTGTACATCAAACTCCCTCTAACGAGTGAAATGGAGTAACAAATTGAATATTATATATAAGACCATCCTCAACCACCTAAATACTTTTTACAAAATATTTGAACTATAATTGATCAGGTGTCTATGAAAAAAAAAATACTAACTTTCAAAAAAGGAATATTATTTAAACTTTCTTATTGAACTTAAAATCACGAAAGAGATAAAGTTGGGAAACACAGTTTCAATTAATAAAACTCCAATATTAATATTTTCCATCTTATTATTTTATATAAATTTTAAATTTGGATAATAAAATTCCACCATTTTCACGGATTTATATAATTTGTATAATATAAAAAAAAAATAATATAAACACGACATGTATCAAATAATTTATTAAGAATCTTATACTTTAAAAAGATAAAATTTAAATACTATTAATGAAGAAATTAAAATCACTCTTTTTAATTTTACTATATAAAATATAAAACTTAGATATTTTTCTAAGTTCATAACCTAAATATAAAAAAAAAAATTATTACAATTTTTTTATTCGCATTAATTAAAAAAAAAATCTTGAATATTTAAGATTTATTTTCAATCTTTCATGCCATTCAAAAATAATGGTAATCATTTTAAAGAATATGAATTTGGAAATTTTTTATTGTAAAAGAAAAATAGTTTAAGTGAACTTTGAATTAATTCATTATACTATTTTGAGTAGCTTTAAATAAAGTTATCCTATAAATGGTTCTAAACTATATTAAATTTCATTCAACTACACCAAACTATTTTATAGATATTTATAGTTAGTAAAATATCATATTTCTTATATCCTATTAAATTAAATATTTATAGTTAGTAAATTTATTAATTGTGTCAATTTTAGTAAAGTGTTCTTTCACACATTTATATTAAAAGAATTCAATTTAAATTAAACTTGAACAATTAAGATTGATTAAATAAGACAATATTTTTTAAAAAATTATATAAGACTACATATTAATATCATATTCATATATAGTCTAATATGCAATGGGATAAATTTAATAATATAAGCAAATTGTATTGGTTGTTGTCACGAAAACACATAGGATAATTAATTATTACATTTTTTTAATCTTTCTTTATTCATGAATATTATTGTTTATACTTCAGTATTAACAAATTTAGTTTTAAATATGTTTGTGTATCATATTCCTCTTAAAATCTGCTAAGTATAATTTCGTTTATCTTTAAAAAATTATCAAATTTTCGATTTTTAAAAAATAAAACTATTAAAAAAAATAAAAAATAAAAATAAAATTAACCAATTTAAACGGAATTCAGTAAAAAATCAGTGCATTTAAGTTATTTTTTGAAATTTTCAAATATTTTAAATTTAGTTTAATTTTCTACTGTTCTTTGAATTGTTGAATTCAAATCCTCAATTAATACTGAATATATTTTATACGAAGTAGTAAGTTTGCTTAAATATGCATCTTCAAAAAATTTCAACAAAATATCTTATTATTAATTAATTTAAAAATTAACTTAAAAGTATTTCTTATAAAATAAATTATAACAATGTCTCAATTTATATATTTCTTTTCATATATCTGAATACTATAATTTAATTCTTCATTAACAAGTTAATTGCCACTCAAACAATTCTCAAAAGTTTAGAAAGCACAATAGGTGATTCATAATAACATAATAATAATAATAATAATAATAATAATAATAATAATAATAATAATAATAATAATAATAAAATATATATATAGAGAGAGAGAAAGAGAGAGAGAGAGAGAGAAAAAGTGAGATTTATTTAATCTAAAAATGAGAGTTATACATAAAAATTTCAATTTAATATAATAAATTTTTTTTTTTTTAATTATCAAAACCATTTTCTCTCTCTCTCTCTCTCCCATTCAAGGAGACATCTTTAAACTACTTTGACATCATACATGATACACTTCAAGCATCTATATTATTTACAAGGAAAATGTTTATTTTTACAACAAGTTCTTAATTTTTATTTTTATTTTTACTAAATATTATTTTAAAATTTAATTAATTCCAATTGAAATTGAAATTTATAATTTTGGTACACTAAATTAAGTTAGTACTGGAGACAGAGATAATATATTTTTCTATTGAGTTATTTTTTTTATGTTATAATTTCAAAAAATTTTATCCATTTTTTATTTTTAATAAAAAAGTTTTTATTTTTAATAAAAAAGTTTTTATTTTTGACATAAAAAATTGTTATTATTCTCTTTCTTAAATACATGTTTTGAAATTTTATTTAAACTATAAAATTTCAAATAATGAAAAAGTTATTTTAAAATAAAAGAATGCAACAAATCTTATATATTGAGTGTTAATACAGAAGATACTTTTAAATTTGGTTATATTAAGGGAAAAAATACTCATCATAGTAAAATAAAAAGCATTGATAACTTATATAATTTTGGATTAAATATATTTTTTAAGTTTTTGTAAAAATGACTTTGTTTTTAAGTATTTGCAATTATATATATATATATATGTATATATATATATATATTCAGTTTTTATTATTAAGTATAGTCAATCTATAACTAAAAATAAAAATATTAAGATAATTAAGGTAACAAAAAATATTTCAAGTTAAGGTATTTAGATTTTTAGCTGTATCATTTAAATAAGTAATGTGTTTATTATTGTATATAAATAATGTAATCACTCACAATATATTTGTATCATATATTTTTAATTTGTAACTTATCTTAGTTTATACTAATGTAATACAGTTTATAATGTGTCAATATTTAAATACTAAATTTATTATATTTATCTAAAAAATTTAAATAAAGTTAAAAATATAGAATTACAAGTTGCATCACATTATAAAATTAAATCATAATACATTAAAAAAGTTTTTAATAAACAACTTTAATCATTGATCTCATTTAAATTAATTATCTCTTCATCCTTATATTAGTGCTTTTTTTATTGATTTTAATATTAATTTTACTTTCATTCAATCATTTACCTTTTTAAAAAATTATAATTAGACATACACTTATAATTTGTCTTATATTATAATTATCATTTTAAATAAATATAATTTTCTTTTTAAATATCACCATATTGATTTTATCTTTGAATAAAAAATTAATAAATTATTAAATATATTTTTATTTCTAAAATATCAATTATAATGTATTAAAAATTACTTTTAATATATAAATAATAATAATTATTATTATTAGTATTATTTTCCTTACCCAATTCAAAAACAATATAAAAAGTATTTTTGTTTATGATATATTAAATATATTTTATCACTAAAATTTTTAAGTGGTGTGAGTAATCTTCTTTATTATTTATTATGTATAATGATAAATACATACAATTCATTATATATTATAAAACTGCATTATAATTTATTACTTTCTTTAAATATTATATTTTAACAAAAAGTCAATGATTATTTAAAAAACTAACAGAAGATAATGATTATATTAGTTAAGGTTAAAGTAGTTAACCCTTACACCTTCTTAATTATTTTTATATGTAACGCATTATTAATTTAATTTTTTATACTAAGATTAAATTAAAAACGTGTTAGTATAATAGGAAAGTTTATTATTATAAATGGATGTTTTTAGTTTGTTAACAATAGAAGAGATTTCTTCATATATTGGTGAATGCATAAAATATGTCTTTTGCAAAAAATTTGCAACACTCAACAAGGAAATTCTTTAAAAGAATGAATATTTTTTGCTTGTAGAATTACATAGATAATGTGTTTTTCTTTAATCGAATTATATTGAGGATTTTGTGGCAAGAAAAAGAGAAAAAAAGTGTTGGTGATTTCTCATAAATGAATGTACCAAGCTACAAACTAATGTACCATCCTTCAATTTATGCACACCAAAAACATCTAAAATTAAATGCTATGAACAATTTTGATCAATTAATCTCACTCTCTCTCTATCCCCATTCTTCAATTCTTGCACACTCAAGTATCTAAACATCAATTTCATTAACCATTCAGCTTTCAATACCTCTACCATTTTTCCCTTTTGGGGGCTTGATTTTTTCATCAATAAATTAGTAATTTTTGTTTCAATTAATTAAGATAAAAGAACACTCCCCTGCCAAATAGTAAATTTCTCAAATATTTAACCCTTTTTTGCCTTTTTTTTTTCATTTAATATATTGTAATGTATATACATAATATTAAAGTAAAAATAAATACCAAAATCTAACTAGAAATATCTATCTCTCCTTTGACCCCCTTTAGACAAAAAAAATAAAATCATGACATTTAAGAAAAAAAACTAATAATGTATGTGAAAATTAGTGATGATAAAGATAGTTTCAAATGGTATAATGAATGCTTGTTTAAGTTTCTATAATACAATTATTATTCATCTTTACTCCTAATTAGTAAAGAATGACAGAAAAACTAGTATAACTGTATAGTAAAAAAATACATTTCACAGTTTGAAAAAAAATAATTGTCTGTAATTTTGGTTAATTTATAAAAATAAAATAAAACTCAAATTCATATTTTCTTTGAATGCAAACATTAATTTAATTATATTAATAACATTTAAAAAATAAATTTATGACAAAAGCATCATTCATTGAATTTTGTTTTAAATAATAAAAAAGTCATTAAAATAAAAATGTCAATTAATATAAGATTATTTTTTTGGATGAAATAAATGAATATGATTAATGTAATAATTATTATTTACTATATTTAAGGATTTTTTTCTTCTTGTAATGGATTTGAGAAGAGTTAGATGTTATAAATATGAGTGGAAACCTAATAAAATGGTATACAGTGTTCTTTAGTTTCTGTGGCTTTGGCGCTCAAACCCTTCCAATTCCTCTGTCCCCTAACCCCACACTCACACGCGCGCACTCTCTCTTTCTCTCTCTACTTTTTACCCTAAAAAGAGGTGTTAGTTTCTTCAAAAGGCCCTCTCTTGCAGCAGTCTTTTCGGCCAAACTGCGAAAGAGAGGGGATAAAGAGAGAGAAAGACAATCACACACTCATATATGTAGAGTGAGGAACAAAAGACGACTTGGGTCGATAGTGATTTTGTTCTTACTTCACAGATTCTTCATTTGTTCTTTTCAATCATCATTTCACTAGAGATCTCCCCTCCCCGCAACTCCTTCTGTCTGAAAGACTAAATCTTTAATCTGAACTCTTCGTCTTTCGTTCTGGGGTCCCCCTTTTCTGTCCCAAAATTTAATCTTTTATTTATTTATTAATTCTTTTCTTTTCTTGTTCGAGTGAGTTGTTCGTAATGGCACCCAGTTTTGATTGCTTTTCAAGCCTTCTCTGTGCTGAAGACAACATTATTTTTGATGAAAATGATCGTGGGAGTTTGGTGGAGGAGTTGGAGGACACGTGGCAGCATCCTAAATATGATCGAAATCGTAGTCAAATTGAGAACTTGGATATGCCATCGTTTCCATTGCCGAGTGATGAGTGTTTGAGATTAATGATGGACAAGGAATTGCATCACTTGCCTAATGGTGATTATGTGAATAGGCTGAGGAGTGGGGATTTGGACATTGGGGCAAGAAAAGAGGCGATTGATTGGATTGAAAAGGTTGGTTTTAAGAGCTTGTTTGATTTTGCATGCTCTTCTCGGATTCTAATCTGTTCTCCTTCTAATCTTTATTCGGGTTTATGAAAGTCCTCACTTTTGCTTTCGATGACTTTATTTTGAAGAGTTTTATTTGGATTTGACTATGGCTCATTTTCTGTTTGCGATTATCCAATTGATGAATCTGAGTTGCTTGAATAGGGTCTCCCCTTTATTTTGAAGTTGTTTTTTTATTGGGATTATTTTATTAATGTATATTTCTAAAGCTAGATTATCCTTTCATTTTTGCATCAGTGTGAAGCTATTTGATCTTTGCAACAAGGATTGATCATTGATCATTGATTCCCATTTGCTACAGTCTAACTAATGGTTGAATCTATCTGTTTTACAGGTCCAAGGGCACTTTGGTTTTGGACCTCTGTGTGCTTATCTATCTATAAATTACTTGGACCGCTTCCTTTCTGCTTATGAATTACCAGTAAGTCGATTATTTTATACAAAGAAAAATAAGTTTTTGAACCGATTCTGTCTTCTGAAATGGTTTTTGATCTGATCTTTTTATTGGCAGAAGCAAAGAGCTTGGACAATGCAATTGTTGGCTGTGGGCTGTTTATCTCTGGCAGCCAAAATGGAAGAGATTGATGTTCCTACATCTCTTGATTTGCAGGTAAAATATTTCAATTTGGTGTTTAGGTTTATGAACTTATTAATTGCATGTTTGATTCAGTTTATTTTGAAGATCCAATTGCTGATTTTTTCTGAGAGTTTCCATGAAGTTATTGTTTTTCCATTCATACACTAATAAATATTTTTTAATTCTACATGTATTGATCTTTTTTTTCTCTTATTAGGTGGGTGAATCTAAGTATATATTTGAAGGCAAAACAATACAGAGAATGGAGCTTCTTGTTCTGAGCACATTGAAGTGGAGAATGCAGGCAATTACCCCATTTTCCTTCATTGACTATTTCCTTCAGAAGATCAATGATGATCAAATTCCAATTGGAGCTTCAATTTTGCAATCCACGGAGCTTATACTGCGTACTGTAAGAGGTACCTGTCTGTTCTCAATCCTAACTCTCTGCAGAAATAATAAATATGCTAGGGAGGAAGTAGAGATGATAATTTGAGGAATGGGAATCCAATGCAGGAATTGACTTCATAGAGCTCAGACCCTCAGAGATTGCAGCAGCAGTGGCAATATCTGTGGTGGGGGATGGCCAAACAGTTCACACAGAGAAAGCAATTTCTGATCTGATTCAGCTTGTAGAAAAGGTAAATATGGTGGTGGTCCAATGATGATAAAAAAGTGAACACATATAAATGGTGGTTTTCCTTTTTGAGCAGGATCATTTTAAGTTGATTACTTGTAAGTTGTATCTTATCAAATGCAATTTATTGTTGGCACGGTTTAATTAATGTTTGCATTGGCCTATTTTGTTTTTTCTCTTTGGCAGGAGAGAGTCTTGAAGTGTGTTAAAATGATCCAAGAGCTGTCATCAAACAGTGGTTCTGCTAAGGATGCCAGTGCTTCGGTTTCTGTCCCTAGCGTGCCTGAAAGCCCAATAGGGGTGTTGAACAATGCATGCTTCAGCTACAAAAGTGATGACCCAAATGCTGCTCCTTGTGCAAATTTTTCACATAATGATAGTCCAGATGCTAAAAGGAGGAAGCTAGACAAAACCTTTGGAGAATAGCCATTGTGGCTTGTGATTTTTAGTGTCATTCCTAGGATTCTTTTTCTTAAGAAAATATGTCATGTGTTTTGATGGTGTGCCCTCTCAAGGGAATACCAAATCAAGGAAGCAGGAAAATAGATAGGGAAAATGGAAAAAAAATAAAATAAAAATCAAAAAAAGAAGCATAAAGGATGCAAAACAAATAAAGGTGGATGGTGACTGGTGGGAGATTTTAAGGAATGGAATCAACACATTTCATGCTCCAAGCAGGAAGTGATTACTCAACACCAGCTGTTAAATATTTTATAGGTCTTTTAACAGCTACAAAAGAGGTAGTGATAGAGGAGGGAACAAGGACTAGTTATTTGTATGTGTAAGTACATTTTGTCTCTTTACTTTTTAATGATGGAGTAAAATAGAACCCAAAACCAAAAAGGCAGAATATGAAACAAAATAATTCTAGTATTGAGAAATATTTACGGCATTTATGTATTTTTGTCACTACCCTTATTTTATTGGTTACATTATTTAATAACTGGGTTTTGCAGTTTCTGCAAAGTTCACAAAAGATAACAATATATTTTTGAAGGTACAAAAAATAAATACTATTATTGTCCTGTCACCATACGGGTTTTGCCTTTTACTACAGTTTGCCCTGTCAGCAATTCAATTGGACACTTTGACCGAGTGACTGTTTAGACCATTGCTCGGTGCTTTGATAAGTTCCTTTCCGCAACCACCAAAAACAATTGTACAAAACAATAAAGCTGCCTTGTCTTCCTAAATCCTATCACAGGACAAAACTTTAATCATAATTAGAAAATTTATCTAGTTAAATTTTGATTCATTTAGTAGCAGCTACATAATAATCTATAAGATTGTAACACCTAGATAAGTAATAATGATGATAATTTTAAAAAAATAGTTGAAGGCTTCAAGTGGTGAGAAAGTGCTTTTGCAGCAATCAGTTGCTTCCAACATGTGAGGGGTTGAGCTTTGATAGCAATTGCATTATGAAGTGTTTTTTTAGGCTTTTAGCCTCATTGAAGATATGGCTTAGGGTTGTTAGGAAGTACATAGCAGATATATGAATTTATAAAATCTGTGCACAAAACTGTTATTTCTGGCAGAAGAAATATATTTCATTCAATTTTAGAGATTTTAATGGTTAATTGTTATCAAGATTGTTCGGTTTAACTTAGTTTTTTTTTTTCCCCTTCAAATCTTGAACTAACAAATGATTTATTAGCTATATCAATAAAAATGTTTGGGAGCAAATCTTTGAGACATGTTTTTATGGGTGATGGTTAACAAAGTACCCAACCCAATCTTTGTAAGAGGCATTTCCGTCATGGTGTCGTGCATTTTTGTCACATAACTCTATAAAAAAAATAGATAAAGTATTACTTATTAAGAATTACTTTTTAATATAATGATTTAATATTCTAATTCATTTTAATTATTAGATTAAAAAAATAAAAATGAAAATTAATATATTTAAGAATTATATTTATATTTAATTTTAAAATAGATAAATTCCTTTTTATATATATAAATAAATAATAAATAAAGAGAAAAATAAATTTATTTATTCTTAAAAAAATAAAAATAAAATAAATAAATATTCTCTTATATATAAAATAATAATAATAATAATAATAATATAATTTTTCTAATAACTTTTTTTTAGTATTATTTTTTATCAGATTTTTTTTATTAAATAAAATAAATAATTTTTTGATAAAAATATAAATTAATAATGAATCAAGTAATAATTTATAACATACCTAAAATACTAGTTTATCGGATAAGATTTAAAAAGTTAATTCTATTACACTTTCGAAAAATGTTAAAAAAATCCAAAATATAGGTTAGATGGTCTATTACATCATTTTTTTTTTTTTAATTCCTATTACATCATCCCTACACTCTAAATTTGGTATCTACTCCCATATAAATTAGGATAAACTAGTAATATAAAAGAATATGTAAAAATTAATAAATTATACAAAATATTCAAGATAATCATATTCAAAATGTAAGGGTTTATTTAAGGCTTTATAATATAAATTTCACACTCACAAATAAAACTAATGTCTTATGGAAAACGATATAAATCTCATATCTTGGATATATGAGGTTAGCACTTGATGTATCAAATAGGACTGTAGGTCTTCATTATAATCGACTAACCGAATCTTCTTCACATCAGCGTCATCCTCACGTTACTCATAATCAAAACCTGGATAATCCCATCTAGTTGTCTTTTTAGAACAATTAACGAAACCTCCATCAACCTCTCAACACATGTGGTTTCAATCTACATGACTTTGATCCACATTGAGTTATGGATATTTATACCATATCCCTAAATCCATACACACTAAACTAACACATAATACATTTCATTCACACAATAAACGCTCAGCGAGTCTCAGTTTTGCTCAGGGAATTGTGTCATGAGAGCAGTCTCAAAATTGGGACTGATCCATTCAGTGCAAAAAAATTTGCTTAACAAATTTTTCCATTCAACGCGAAAGCATCCCAACTTCTGAAACCAAATCCGTTCAACTGATTTAACTGCGCATAGCGGATTTTATACAATAACATGTTATGTAGAGAGGGTAGCTCACTTCTACACCCAAATTAAACTTCTACGACAAGGTTTTTATCCTTTAATTATTTCTAAATCAACTATTATCACATTATTTCACAAAGTTTAGGTATAAGAAAGTGAATTAACCTTTCTATACAAAGTTATTATTATTAGCACATTCCAACTCAATTTTATAAATTTAGCAGCACATTCAGTTTTAATACATTCACAATTCAGCATACACCAGAAACATAACACCAGATCAATTACAATATCTCAAACAAGGTCATTCTATTTCAACACTAACACCACAAATTAAAAGAACAATTTCAGCACACAAAAACCCCAAATTGGGTATCAACACATCAGATTGCAGACCCCACAGTTGGGAAAAAATCAAATTGAAAATCAAATTACTCTATCCCAACATCTAGTCACCAATTCAAACTTAAACAATTTTCTAGAAAATAAATTAATAGAAGCCCATACTAACATAGAACTATTAAGGACCAAGAAAAAGAACCTACATAGACTTAAACACCCCAAAAATAGCAACCCCTTTCTAACCTTGTAGGACAAAATAAAGTACTAAAAATTTGTGGAAATAGAGATTCCAATCAAACCCAAAATGTTCAAAATGTTCTATTTCTCAAAAACTTCCCAGTAGTATGTTTGGATCCGAAAAGAAATCAAGAATAAGTTAGAAATCATAGAAAAAAAAATCAAAAGTTTAAAAAAAAAAAATTTTAGACAAATGATAAAATTATTTTATAAAAAAAATAAAATATTAATTTTTTATTTATATACTTGAAAACTTAACTAAACAATTTTTATACCCTAATTCATCTTATTTATCTACTTTAGTATGTTCTTCTATAATTTATTATTTAAAATAATTACTCTAAAAAAATTATCTTTTTTTAAATATTGAATAATTAATTTTTTTAAATAATATATATATATATATATATATTTTTTTTTTTATTTTAAAAGATATATAAAATTAAGATTAATATAAATATAAAATTTTAATTTATTAATAATAAGAAAATAAGAATACATGACGTAATATGATTCATTGTAATATAAAATTGTTAGAACATTTATTTTTCTTAATAAATGGAAAAGACGTTTCACAGTCCTGTATTTATTACATTTAAATAGATGATTAAGATTATTTTGACATAAATGAATAAAAATAATAAAATATTAACAGTACAATAAATGCGATATATTAACTTTATAGTCAACTATAGGAATAACTAGTATAATCAAATTGTACTACAGAAGATAATAAATAATTTAAATTTTAGTGTATATTATACACTTTAAATATAATATCAATTTATTATTTAATATATAAATAGTTTTTATAGTTAATTACTTAGATTACCCTGTTATGTTTTTAGTTTATCTTAAAATTTTACTTATTCATTCATTTTAATAGTTGTTATATATTTTATTTTTACGCAGCTAACGATAAATAATTTTAAAATTTTATAGTATTAGATTATTCCGCTATATTTTTCTTTACTATATTAATCTAATCTACATATTAATTACAAAATATATTATATAATACAGTATTTTGAAGTAACTAACTTAAATTATTATATAAATAAAATATAATTATTTTACTAATCTAAAATCTGGTCCATGACATGGATTCATGAACAAAGAAAGAGTAAAAGAAAAAAAAACACAAACAATTGGCAATGGATAACAACTCTGAAAAAAGTGGATAAGGTTCCTGAACGATGTAACTGATAATGACTAGAGAATGATCTCTTTACTAAAACGCAAAACCAGTACAAATGAATAAAGTTGGGCCGCATTATAGGGCCCTAAGGTCAGACGGCCCAAGGTGATTTTATATTGACTGAATCACTGGTTTCTTAGGTCGTGAGGCGGGCCCAGTGAATTCTTGAACTGGACTTTTACGTTAGCCCGAAGACCACAGTTTTCAACTGTCACCGAAGATAATTTTTTTTTTTCATTTATGTACACCTCTATTACATCCTGCTCCACTCGAGTTTAGGAAATTTTATTTATTAATATTAATATTAATTTTAGGTTTTATCGGATATAATAAATAATAGATAATATAATTAATTAATTTAAATTGAGTTATTGTGGGGGAAAAATTGAAGAAATGATGATAATGGGGGGAGAAAGGTAGAAATAAAAGGGTTAAAGTCGGGGAAGTGAAAATAAAAAGAGAGAATGAGCGGAAAAGGGGGAAAAGGAGGCATAAGACTCCAAACGAAAAGCAGAGTGCAGAAAGCTCCGCGATCGCCGCTTCGGAAGGGACCCACAGAAGGCCACGTGTCAGTGTGGGATTGGGTGGTGGAGCGCATTACCAAAACGACAGAGACTGTTCGCGTGGCGTGCCTGGGGTTGCAATTTGGGTTCTCTTACCTCACTTGCATTCTACACTCTAGCCCCATTTAAGTATTGTTTGACTCAATAATATTATTAGGGTTATTTTGTGGATTCTCGAGCCAGAGCGTGCACCAATGCATCACACATCTCAATCACACATTCTTACTACTTCATCATCCATTCACACCAATCACCAACTAACCAACAAAAACACACCATTTCATTTCTCACTTCTCTCTCGTTCCTTCCTAATCACCATTTCCTGTTCCATTCAAACATGCAACAAAAATAAAAAAACTCACACCCCATGTGAATGGAACATAAATTAAACCGTATGCCATTTCTTTAATCAAACATTTCATAAGACGGCGTGTTAATCCGAGGATATTTTATTTCTATTTTTGTGAATCCGCGTGTGCGACTTTTGTTGCCAAAGTCTGCTGTTTCTCACTGTGCCGGAGATTCGCTGGTCGGGTTTCTAAGATTTTCTTCCCATTTTTCAATTCCTATATTTTAATCCTCCTTTCTTTCGTTTAATAATGTCGGGCTAAGCACAACCCAATTATTATATCTCGATGCGTACGGTACTAATTTTATTATCTTTTCGTATAATCCTCAATTATTTCTTAAGCTTCTGTATTTTTGTTTTCTATCTAAATTACTGTTTTGTCCTTTTCTCTCAGGCTGTGACACGTGCCTGCTTTCATCTTCCTACGCGTGCAGCTTCTCATGCCTTTTCATTGGTTTTTGGTCGAGAATGGGGTGGTTTAATGGGAGTTTTTTCTTCTTTTTATTAAACATATAAAAAAACATGTTTTATTTTTAGATATGATTTTAAGAGATAAAATCAGTTTCGGTGGTTATCCAGACACACACAAAACGTTCTAAAAGTAAAAGTAAAATCAGAATCAAACAAACTCTCCCCATTGAGGGAGACAAATGATCTAATTTATTTTAGTTATATGCAAGTTTTATATAACTTGGTGTCAAACTTTTATTTGACTCCACTTTTTAAATTAAGCTCCCAATTAAGATGGAAAACACTCATCGCACTAATTCACTACTTCCTTTAATAACTTTTGCCTACTTATTTGGTGTGCTCTAACTTCTATTGGTTATTGCTTTACGTAGTTTTATAAACCGTGATGATAAAATAACAAAAAAAAAAGTATATATGAAATGAACAATACTTCATGTCTAGGTTAAGAATTATAAAGTCAAAAATCGTTTTTACTATACAAAATTTGTCTTTTTTACATTAGTAGAGAGTCTCTGATTTGAAAATATTTACCATATTAAAAAATAATATGAAAAATAAAAAGTCTAATTTAATTTTATAAATTATAATTATTTATAGGTTATAATTTATTTATTTTTTAATTAATGTGTAAATCTTATTTCATAAATAGATTTTATGAGAATGAATTAGATTTAAAATTTATTTATAATATAATATTATAATTTTTTTAATAAAATTGTTAAATCTATCACACCATCTTCTTTATATATATTGTTCTATAATTATTTTATCATAAATATTCAATATGATATTCAATCTTACTATTGAGAGAATTAATGAAATGTTAACGTTTAAATAAATATTTGAATGATATATTAAGTTAAACTTTTAAAATCTAATAATATTTTTTTTTTATGGTGTAAGCAAAACTCTTTTAATATAGGGATAGTTTGATATTTCAAACCACCTAATTAACTCTCTAATCCGTAATCACATCCCAAATCAAATCCCTAAGTTTCTATCTCGTATCTAATTACGACCACAAAGTGATAAAGTATTTTAATAGCCAAAAAGCAGGGTTCTTTAGAAGGGACCCTAGGGGAAATGTTTCAGAAAGAATTAGGGTTCATTCTTTGATTAATTGTCTGGTCTTTGAGCTAATATGATAATTAGAATGCGACCTGAGGTGGATAATTTTGACTTTGAAAGGGAAGTTAAAAACGAAAAGTTAAGGGCACTTGAAGAATGTAATGGAGAAGTTAACTGTAGCATTTGTAGAAAGAGAGGGTAATGGTAATGATGGGATTAATTAAATTTGAAGGTTTTGCAAAGAAGTTGGAGAAAAAAGTAGAGTGGTGTAGAAAGAGGGAATTATTATTGGTTTTGAGTCAATTGACAATGCATGCCCATATTATTGCGTAGAAATGGCCACACGATGGAACTCATAACAAGTCTTTGCTCATTACTACATAAAACATAATGTCTTCTCCACTACATATTCGAAAGACATTGCTATAATAATAACCCTAATATTAGTTCCACAATACATCATACACATCCACCACACTCCACTTATAACCAGTATCCCACGTGTGATTCATTAGAATTTGCATATATGTTTTTTTGCTTAACGTTTACAATCACATCATCATTCCTCTTACTCAAAAGATTAAACACATCTCTCTCATGCACACACAATCTTCTACTTATTCACATCATATCCATATTCATCATTTTCCTTTTCCAAAATGCATCTCAACCTTTATTTCATTTTCTTATCAAAATCGTGTACAAATAAAAATACAAAAAAAATTTCTTCCTTTTTATATATATATATATATATAATAAAGTCTAACTTATTCTTAAAATCAGTTCATAAGGATTCCAGATCAAATTATATATAAATCTAACTTTAACAATCTTGTTAACAATTAGAGTTCTACACAGATATTAACCTAACAATCAAGATTTCTCAAATTATGTAAAAGAGTCATAATTTATTAACAAATAACATAATTTAGATCCAACAATCTATCAACCAAAGTTCAGTATAGGTGAGATTTACACTTTATTTATATACTATAATTCGACTTTATTTTTAATAATACAATATCTTTCATATATAATATTCAACCCTTTTATTTTTATTCAATATAAAATTTTAATAAATTTTAAATTTTATTATAATATATGATATTAAAAATGAATTTTTTATTAAAGTAATATTATTAAGTATGATTTTATTTTTTATATATTATATTTTAAAGAATGATTTATTTAAAATAAAATCGAGTTTCCAAAATATTTTTTTTTTAAATTACCCATTTTAATTATATTAATGCAAATGGCAAGATATGCCTAAATGTTTTGTTTGGTTCTTTAGCAAAGTCATGTTTTGATTTTCATGATGTGTACTGCATTGAGGACTATCCGAATCAGGTGGTATCTAATGATTTCTGATGTGAACTCTTTTCCAATTGATTAATAAAACTAATAATTAATCTTTAAAAAGTACAATAAAAAAGAGCATGATAAGTTGTTACATTATTTAATATTTAATGATAATAAGTTATACATATTTCTAATTTTATGTTTATTAATATTTTTTCAAAAAATAATTTCTGATATATACTTTACGTATTCTATAGACAAGATAGGATTTTATTTTTTCTTCTTTCATTCATAAAGTAGGGTATTGTTTTTTTTATTATTATTATATACGATATATAATAGATTTATTTTCAGGATATTTAATATTATATTTTTATTTTATTATTTTAACAATGTATTCAAATAGTGATAAATGATGGTGTATTTTGTTTTTTGTTTTTTTATATTAAAATTTATATTTAATAATTAAACTGTTTACATTAATTGTGAAAGGTTTTTAGTTGGACAATCCACATCCAAATGCCTCCATGCTCTCATGTCCCACACACTCACTTTCATGCCCACAAAATCCCATATTTTCACTCAATTTCATTCATGTTTAAAAATTAATTAATTATTTTATATATATATATATATATATATATATATATATATATTATAGGTAACACATATATTTCCAAAATGTTATCTTATTATTGAGAAAATTTAGCATGCGATTTTCTTTATTATTAGTATATTATTTTCCAATGTTAGTTTAGGTAGAAGTAGTGTTTTCATAAATATATATATAATATGATATCTTATTTTAATAAAATATCATTTTATCTTTAAAAAAATTAAATTTCGCTTTTAAATTTCATAAACATAACATTAAATTTAAAAAATATTCAAACATAACAATAAAAACAACTAAATATAACTTTAGAGTCATTAGAAAATAGTAAATTATTCTTAAATTTAAATAATATAATTAATTATAAAGATGAGTACTACATTTTTTTAATATTAAAATTTTCAAACATTTATAATAATATGAAAATAAAAATAAAATAATATTTAATTATTTATGAAATATTTAGATAATATGAGTTGTTATTAAAAAATAATATATTTAATATAAAGATCGTATATTATTTTTTCTTTGATCATTCAATTGAGAGATCTTATTTTAAGCGAGAAAATTTAGTAACTTTTTTAAAACTTATTTCAATTAAAATATTTTTAAGTAACATTTATCTAAATTTATTCTTAAATTAATATGTAAGAATTGTTTTTCACTAATATTTTATGTCTAATTTCTATTCATATTTGTTTTCTTCAAATTTTTGTTGGAAAACTTCTAGTCCACCTTGCTAAATTTTTTTTCCAGATAATGTTAGTTGAAGGGTTTTTTCACATTAATAAAAAAATTACTAAAAATTAATATTGATTTAACTAAAATTATTATAATAAATATTAATTAAAAATAATTTTAATCAATGTCAATTAAAAAAAGTTGAATTGAGTTAATTTTTTAAATTTTTTGTAAAGTAGTAGTTTCGATTAATGTTATTTGAAAAAATATAACCGATTAATATTTTTAATATTAAAATAATTTTTTATAATTGATGTTAATTGAAATATTTTATTTAAATAAAAATAAATTCAAATTTTATTTTTTTTATAGAAAGTATTTTTAAATAAAAATAATTCAAATATAATATATTTAAATTTCATAAAAATTTACTAGAAATAGAAAAAAAAAACCCTAATGGAAAACTTTTAAAACACACGAGAATGCAGGACATTAAACTTTGGTGACCGGTGATAGAAAGTAAAATATAAATGAAAATAGTTGTTTCCGTTAACACTCTCTGTCCATGTACGTTGACCAGTTCTCTAAGTATAGAAAACCAGAAACACAGAAAAATAAAGAACATGAGTGGTTCACTGATAAATATTAATCTAATAAGAATACTGTGATTACATATAGGTGAGACACTTAGAATGATGTGTGTGATTACATATAGGTGAGACACTTAGAATGATGTGTCTCTTTTATTAGGTTAGTTTCGTATCTGTTTTATTTTACGCAATTGAAAAGCTATTAGTCTAAATTAACAATATTTTGGTTTATTCTTTATTTAGTGACTCGTTATTTATTCAAATAATCTGTTAAAGTTAGATATAATCATTTCATTCCATCATTTACTCTTTTTATATATATCACATTTTATTAATTTAAGCGTTGAGTTGAGTGTACTCTTTTTATATATATCACATTTTATTAATTTAAGCGTTGAGTTGAGTGTAGTTACAAGTACCTTTTCCATTTGATCTAAATCTATATAAATAGAGAGGTCAATGATCAACAAACCTAATAAGTTGTTGTTAGTTAGGTAATCCACCACCAAAAACCTCATCCCATTACAAATTAATGTGGCATTGTGTTCAAAGGTAGTATATACATTAAAAAAATGTGGTAATAAAGTGAGCATGATGATAAAATAACAGAGAGACGTGCAGAAGAATTGGGTTTATTTATAGAGTGATATGCAAAGGGATAATTTTTGAAAGGAAAAGGAATTGATGCTTTGGAGCTTGATTAGTATTTGGTGGCAGTTGTTGAAGTGGCAGCAAAAAGGTTAGAGGCAATAGGATAGGGATGAAGGGATGAAGGGGAGGAACTTGATTGGGCTCGTTCATTGTTCCCTTCACTCCAAACAAGAGGACATGAAAGTATGCATTTTCTTATGAATTTTATATGCTTAGAGAGGCTATTTTAATGGGTGCCTAGAGATCTTCTTCTCTGTGCACAAGATTTCTTTCAGGTGATAAAATCATGGGTTACACATCCATTTGTATTTTCTTACTAGGGTGGTACCATACCCTGTTTCTTCACAGTCCTTTGCTTTCTCCTTTTCATTATTTTATTCATCACTTTAATAGGGTTGACATTGTTTTCCATGAAAAAGTGCAGAGGTGAAACACAGATAAGGTTAGACTAGTGACAAATCTTACCTCCAAAAACAACCTTCTTCACCACTTATACGCGTGCTTTTAAAATCCACATGCATCATACCACTCACTATGAGTTTGACATTTTATAATTTATAAAATTATGGAAGGTAAGATGGTTGATGAAGGAAAAGTATGTAACAAAGAGAGATAGAAAAAGTTGAGAAAAGAATACCATAGCTGATAAGATGGTTTAAAAGAGAATAAAAAGAAGGATATAAAGTATTCCAGCAAAAAATATTGTATAAATAATATGACAAAGTTGAGGCTGAATCACTTTTTCCTATTTTTCAATTAAATTTTGTCACACCATTGAAAAAAAATGTTTTTCTTTTTCTTGTTTTTATTCCCTCTCACCATGACATGCTTGTCCCCACTACTGTAAGCATGTAGATTTATGAGGTGAAGTGAAACAATTGAGACAATTAGGCAATGATGATAAATCTGTCTTATTCTTCTGCTACACATAGAGTTAAAAATTAAAACTATTCATTTTATAAAATCTAAGTAGTGTATTCAATTAGAATTTGAAAATATTTTAAATATCAAATATGTATTTTACAATTAATTTTTGGATTATTATTATTATTATTATTATTTTTTCATTATTATAATTATTATCTACAGTAGATATTAAAGTTAAAGGAGACTTAAGAATCCATTTATATCATCTTCAACTTGTTACTTAGAACATATGTAACAGGAGATGATTAGATCATTTTCAATAAAAACAATTCATATATAAATTACTTCAAATATTGAAAAAGTAATTTGTAATGTTTAATATATATACCACATCATTAATTAGTAACATATCCTTGATTTTTTTTATTGAATGAAAGAAACTCTAAAAAAAATTAATTTGTGGCTTATTTGTTATAAAAGAAAAAGAAAAATTATTTTTAAGAAACTGTTTCTTATATACAAAAATTAAAATTTTAATTTAAATAAAAAAAAATTTACCGCATTAATCAATACCAATGAACTTATTTTATGATAAAAATGATTTTCTTAACTTAAGAAATTAAGCAAATTTTATTATTAGATATTCTCTTGTGAATTATTTTGATTTGCTTGAAACAACTCTTCCGTCGAAAAAATCTCACGTAACATGCTATTTTTTTTTTAAAACATTTCTAAATTGTTTTTGCAAAATTTAATTTTAAAAAAGCATTACAATAAATTAAAATAATATAAAACTATAATTCTTTTGAAGTTTAAAATTTTTTTTTATTAAAGTAAAATTAAATATAAGCTTACTAATTATAACGTGACATACTAAAAATTAGAAATTATATTTTTAATATATAAAACAATTTATATAAGTTATTGAATATTTTCTCAAAAGGGAGAGTGGATGAAAAATTTTGAGTTTTAACTTTTAACATTGTAATAAAAATTTCATTAATACTTCCCACGTATATCATTAAGAAGTAACATTAATAGTATAAACAATACAATCTTTAAAACAATGTAATATTTAAAGGAAGTAAATGAGGAGATTAATTGATATTACAATATAGAATTAGAGGTCTGATGTGAAGAATGTTATGAATTAGTGAAAGAAGGAGGTTTGGAGAATGTTATGAAGTTCTAATGATATTAAGTAATGAAGAAGGATGATAATTGCATGGCCAAGTTATCTGAATGGAAACCATGGAATGATAATGATAGTTTGGTGCGTGCTAATAAACAGAAGCATTCACATAATTCACATAATCACGTCTAGAACATTGCAAAAAGATTGGTAAGGTTTATAATTTTGATAGTTGGGAGTATAAAGCAAAGCATGAAAAAGACATGGATAAATAAAAAAGTAAAATTGAGAGAAGTAAAAGTTGTGTGGGTATGGGGATGATAGAAGAAAAGAGAGAAACAAAAAGTAGGGCAAAGTGTGGGTGTAGAAAGTTTGAGTCAGAGTACAAAATAAAACCAGAAAAAAAGGTTTGAGTCAGACTCTGAGAAACAACAAAACCAAATCGCAAAGCATCTATCCACCGGCGTATAAAGTGGAGCAGTCTTTCAATATTTTTTCACTCTTTTTCTTTTTTATCCTTTCACCACCATGGTTAATATTTTCTTAGATGATTAAAAACCATTTATGAATTAAAAGGTTAACTACTACATAAATATCAATCACTGTTTAGTTCTCAGAAAACAATTTGCTATGAGTGGTAGAGAATCTTTTGATCAAAATTCACCAAATACGACATAAATAATTCTATCTACAAAATCCTGCAAATTGTTGCTGACATGATAACTCTTTTTCATGTTTGTTAGGTTCAACAAAATTCTATTTACACACAACACTAGAAACAGTTGTAAACATATCAGATATGAGGGAAGACGATTCTCTCTAGTTTTGAAAAATCTGGAGGAGATTTCAGTTGTTCCCTAATTTTAATGTTCAATAATTTTATTATAGCACATATATAAAAACATGTATGATATTAAAATGGATTATTTCTCAAATTTTCTAAACTGGAAAGAATACTTGTTCAAAGCTGAGAAGATTTTACGGCTTTAGGTTTGGTAGATCAAATTTAAAAATAGTTTTGATAGGGCCGATTATGAATAGTAAACACAATTATGATGTGTATTTGTAATCGATTATGGTATAAGTTTCACATTTGAATGCATACAAATTGGAGAACAGAATCGTATAAAATAAATAGGTTTATCTTGATATATTTTGTTCTTAATATTATCTTATAAACGATATTAAAGTTAATAATTTATCTTGATGATTAATTTAGATGAAAATAATATGAAGTGGGTGAAATATTTTAAATTTAAAAAATTTTCTTGAAAGTCTTTTACAGGAATTTAAGAAAAATATATTTTATTATAGTAAATATTAATATAAGGAAGATCACCATTAAATTATTTTTATTAATAAATATTTTTATTTGAAGGAGAATGTATCAATCACGTTTGAGAAAAAAATTATTAGAATTCAAATTTTATATTGCATAAATTCTCTTATGTAATTTACTTTTAATTTATTAATAAATATTTTTTTATAGTCTCTTTTTAGTAAAAAATTTTAGACAAATTTTATTTATATTTATATAATCAGTATACATATTAATTATATTTCTCATTATTATTTTTGTTTATTATGATTAAATTAGAGAGTTAGCTTATATATATAATCTTTCAACGAAGTTTGCATATATAAAAGATTTTTGGACTCGATATTAATAATTTTCCTCTTTCCTTTCCCTTACTTTCTCTTTGTTTGGACTATTAGGAATGTCTTTGGGTATGTCACTAACTTACCACAATGGAAATAAGAGTTAATCTTTTACATGTTGGTTGTTGTTGATGTAAACAAATTGACATTGTTTTATATAACCTTTACAATAACTTTTGTTGTGCTAGTGGTTAGGGTACTTCTTATCCAAGTCTTACCTTTCTCTCATCTTACCAAACTCATAGTATCATCTCTTAAATCTATTTTGGAACTCTTTGTTTAGTCAAGGATCCAAGTCAATTATATATTACATGGTTAATTAGGTTGTTAATGACATTTACCCATTGATCATTCTTTTCTTGTCTTATCTTAAGGTTGTTCTTATAACGCTTCATTGTTACCTTCTAGTTGACATGCATTGTGACAATTAATCATAGGGAAATTTCATGGGTAGATGATGTGTCTAAAATGTTTAGTGATGGTCTTATAAGGAACATATTGTAGAGGGTGATTGACTCCCAATGTTGCCAAACTTTGCATAAAGATAGATAAAACCTTGTATATTCATTTGTATATTCACCTTTTCTTCAAGAAATCCCACCAAATTAAGGCTATTTAGTTTTAGCCTTAACTTTAGGGTTTTGAATTCTTGGGAAATTCTTGAAACACAATATATTATTCGAATTATTGTGATATGCTAACATTTTTATCATTACATAATACATCTTTAAATATCTTGTTTTGATTTCGTCCTCGATCTCATCCTTTAAAGACAAAACACTTCTTAATTTCATGTTCTCAATTTCTATAATATCAACTTTACTTATTAATATTGGTCTTAATAAATTATGTTTCTTAAAGGATGCATAACTAATTTTTTTTTTTTTTTTTATATTTTGAATATGTAAAACTTATGAGTAATTTCATAGTGACTCAATAACGGGTAGAACATTAAATCCAACACAATTTATTAAAATAAACTTTAATACTATTTAAAAAATAGATATAATTCTAACTCAATCTTAAAAAATAAAATTTACTGTGTATAATATAATTTTACTTCCATCTATATTAAAAAGACTAATCCTCATTTACGTCTAAATTTCTTAATTATAAATGAAATAATTTAAGAGTTTGTTGATTGAAAAATATAGAATAAGGTGTTACCTCTAAATCTATAAGTTTTCTATTTGAAATGGCAAAAATACTAAAAGCAAATTGAAGTATGCAATACCGTAATGCTATTAAACTTTACCTAAAGTTATTAAACTTTAAAATATTTGGTCAGTTTTATCATAAGATGGCACTTTATTATGGGTATTTAGTGTATGTTTAGACAGAGATTATAATTTCTTAAAAAAAAAAAGTAAACTATTTATGAAGTAAATGGATTGAAAGGTAAGACAGAAAGGTGAGTTGGTAAATAATGTAAAATAAATATAAGCAAAGGTATACTAAATGAGGTAGTTGTAGGGCCAGGATGGGGCAAGGCGATATTGATGATTATTTAAGATGGTTAAGGCACATCCATTCCACATATCACATCAATGGAAAGTATAATGCTACTCTTTGGCGGGACCAAGGCCTAGTAAGCTTTTAACCAAAGTCCCAAACCCTAAAGTTAGGCCATTGATGCTTAATAAGCACAAAATAGACCCTCAGGTGGTGTGAGCCAGATATAATATCATATCTCACATACCATTTCTTCATCCCTGGGTCCCCAACCAACCTCTCTCTCTATAATTCCTCCTTTGAATGGTCAACCTTCAAATTATTCATCTTCATCTCAAACCACACTCTCTTTCTATTCTTCCAATTCTTCCATCCTACCAGATTCTATATTTCTATCTTTAGGGTTTAAGTTTTTCGCAAACAAATTCAGCATCTGTTATTTGTAAGAGCCATGTTATGTGACCTAAGACGTTTGTTTCAGTTTATTGTTTTCTTTCAGTAAGTATTTGTGTGTTAGAAACTGTTTTAAAGAAAATACTTAAAAAGATTAGTTATCTGCTGGGTGAAGAAAAAGTTAAACCAAGCATGCGTTTACCTGTGTATAGAGGTTTCACTGTACCACATGGCTAAAGGGACTATTGAAGTGTGTAGGGTAATTGTGGATTTGATACAGTCCTCAAATGATACCGTGAAGGGAAAGTGGAGTGGATCATAAAATTAAAAAGAATACTCGAGTTATTGTAAAGTTTAAGCTCAGAACAGATTGCATGCATTCGAAGAGGCAAGTTTAGTAACTAGAGTCAATAGTTCGAGTCTACATTATAAATATATAGCTTTTGAAAATCACCAAGGATTATAAGAACAAAAGAAATCAATTATTTTTTCAGATAATAAAAGTAATTCTCAAGTTTGGAATGACTAGTTATGATATGAGATAATAGATCTATGTATGTAGCCTTGGTTATTAGTCTAAACGCGTGATATAGACAATGTTATTGATAGAAGAAAAGTAACGCGTAACAATGACAATAACAGTGTAGTAGTGGCAGCATGCATGCTAATTAAACATAACTGTTAAATTTCAGTACTTCTGAATTTGGATTCACATAAATAAATAATCATAGGCTTTTTTCTACCTAGTATTTTTTTTTTTTAAATTCACAAGATATTTGGATTTGCAAAAACCAAATTAACTAGGGTAGTATCATAGTAGAGCACATAACGAGGGAAACGCGATTCCTTTGTCGGATCCACCAATCGAAGAAACTTACTTACATTTATTTACACATATAATAATAGATTAATAGGGTTTTTTTTTTCTGGTGTTGGTTGTTCTCATTGCAACATGGAAAACTACTTGCAGATTTCCTGAAATGACCGTACAGAATTTCTTTTTTGCAGAGGTGGGACTTGGTTGGGACCTATGTAGCTGGTGAATAATTATGATGATTTGGAGGGGTATAATAGGAATTTGGCGTGAGTTTGTTTAACCTTGGCGTTATAATAATAAGGTATGCACATGATGTAGATTGGAGGAGGGAACGGGGACAAGGCCAAGGGAACCAACTAACTAACCACAGGGTGTGGTTAGATTGGAACCCGAGAAGATGGTTAGGTGAAGAGTGGTGGGTGAGGGTGAGTAATTGATTGACCAAACAAAAACATTGAGAAGGTGATGATAGAAGTACCCATGGGGCCACAGAGGTGTGTGTGAGAGAAAGAGAGAGAGAGAGAGAGTGAGGTGAGAGATTGATTCAGTTAACTTAACCTGAGGTTGGCTTAGGTTACTGTGGTTCATGATTGTGCACTTAATAGTTTGCGTGCACTCTTGCGTCCTCAACCCTCGCGCACGGGCACGTATCAATGAATGAGTGAATCAACCTTCCACAACACTCTCAACAAGTTTCTTTTTCTTTTTCTCTTATTTTATTTATTATATTATTTTAACCCGTGTTTTTTATTTTTATTTTTCTATACATAATTATTTTAATGCACTTCGCTGAAGGGTATATCTGTCAATGCATTTTCTATATAACTCAACTCCTCCTCTCTCGTCTTGGTTACACACAGTTTCCACTTTCCACTTTGACTGTACCAAAGTCACGCTCGCTCCCTCTGCTCAACCGCTTCCGTTTTCTCTCTCTTTCTCTCTCTCTCCACATATCCTCGTAAGTTCTTCTTCCACTTCCTTCTTGTTGTTCTTTTTCACCACTCCTATGTTTTCTCTAGTTACACTTCGTGTGTGTGATTATGTTTTGTTTTCAAATTTGGTTGTTAGTTCTAGGATGATTTAATACTTGGAACAATTGCCTAGTCTCTCAGAGTTATAAGTCTCGCATAGGAGATCTCGTGTGGGAATTTGTTTCCTTTTTAAAAAATATTTCTTTTGCGGGTGAGTTTTGTTTCCATTCTGGAACTTGGTGCTCCAGTTTTTATGTATGTTCTTGTTTTGATTAATTATTGTTGTAACTTGTGATGTGTCTTGGTTTTTAATTTACTTGTCTTGGTTTTTAATTTACTTTTTTTCAACCCTGATGAAAATTTGTACCCTAGATTCACTGAATCTCAGTAATTAGCCTGCTCTGAAGGTTTTGTTTTGCGAAAATAGAATCAGAAAAGGAACAAGGAAAGGAGAAAAAGGAAAATAGTTTTTTTTTTCTTGTTTTGATCTCACTTTAGTTATTTGTTTCTACTTTAAGCTGAATTTATTGGGGTTAATCTGTGCTAATTGGTAGATCTGTGATGTGTGAATTCTGTTGCAGGGTATTGAACGGGTTTTTGGGTGAAGGAGTAGTGGTGGCTTCATCTTTCTGTGGATAAGGATACAGCAGCATGCGGTGGTGGCTTAGTCTCTCTGTTGATGTATACCGTAAAGTGATTTCCTTGAACCTGTATTGCAAAGTTATTCTGTAATTCAAGATCCTTTGATCGAAGCCTTTTTCAATCATCTCGCTCATCTCTTCCTTATCTTGAATCAATGGGGTCCAATTTTTTTGTTGTCGTTCCTTGTTATGTCCGTCAAATCAGCTGAAAAAAAGCCGCCCCATCTTGTTTCGACCTCTTCTGTTCATCTGGGTCTAGCTTGATTAGTCTCTTCAACATTTTAGTTGTCATTAGTTTCTAGCCTTTTTTTTTCCTTAGTAGTTTGTAGACCAGTTAAATCAGTATCCTAGTTTTGTGTATTGTTCAATTCGTCAAAACCGGTTTCACTGGCTTGGGAGGATTCAGATTTCAGATTCATTGTCTCTGGGAACATCGTTGTTCTTCCATTTTGAAGGGTTGGAAAAGTAGTTATGGTGTGCCAAGCAGCAAGTCAAACTAGATTTCGGGCATTGAAACACGAGAATGGAACTGCAGGGACTGCTACCATTATAGTTAGGGTTATGGCATGCTTTCAACCTCTCATAGATTGCCAGGTATACATTACCCCTGGATTGAAGAAACTCAGATTATAGTTTTTATCGTTTTTGAATTATGATCTCTTAATTATTCTCATGATCTTTGTGGAAAACATGTACTGATAAAGGTTTGTTTTTGGGTTTTGTTCAGGCTGAATACTTCCGTCATTTGCTCAAGCCTGTCACGTAATTGTTTTTTGCTTTGTTCGTTTTGGGTTAAGCCGGTGGATTTGTTGTTTTCCTTGTTGGTGAGAGTTACCAATAGTAAAAAAGATAGCACTTGTGTTTGAATCGTTTTTCTTCAGGTACATTTTGCGTTGTTAATTTTACTATTCATTGATTTCTTTCATTGGAGGTAATTTGTTGATTAACAGTGTGCTTTGAAAATCTTTAGGTGATTGTGGTGGTTGAATGGGAGAAGATTGTGGAACCTGGATTCCGGAGCTGCTTTTTGATTGGCAATCTCCCAATTTGAGCTCCTTCAATGATGCACCCTTTGGCACTGGGAAGCAAAATGGTACTACTGCAGCTATGAATCCAGTTGCCAACTCGGTCGCAAGAGACGAGACAATGCCAGCTTATGTGTCCTCTGGGCTGCCTCATTCGCAGTTAGGACATTCTGGTGAACCTCATGGTTGGTTTTATTGTTTGCCTCGCTTTCGGCAGGGATTTACTACACCTGCTCGAAACTTAACTGCAGAGGAAAAACTCCCTGCTAGCCATGCAAAAGGTTTTAGGGAGGAAATTGCCCCTATTGGGGCGTCGGGTTTCCCTCAGAAGCAATTCCTGATTATTGATCAAACGGGTGATCAAACAACTCTGGTTTATAGTTCAAGGTTTGGTGGGCCTGTTGAGTGCCTTACTTCCTGGGATTCAAAGCATCATGGTTCTACCAATTTGAACAACGGGAATGAATTGTTATCTTTGAGGAGAGATGTGAATCACGTGGTTGGACTTGGAACTACTTTGGATGATAAAGTTGATGAAAATCTGGGAACTGATAATGACATTGAAAGTGAGATGCATGAGGACACAGAGGAAATCAATGCATTGCTTTATTCTGACAGTGATGGTTATTCCACTGAGGATGATGATGATGATGAAGTTACTAGCACGGGACATTCACCCAGTACAATGACCACTCACGATAACCAGGAAGAACCTGATATAGGAGCGGCTGAAGAAGTTGCTAGCTCCGTTGGAGAAACAAAGAAGCGAAAGCTGTGGGACGGGGCTTATGATGATGACATGCAGTTCATGGACACTGCTTGTTCTCTGAATGGGAAAAGACCTTTTGAAGTTGGAGATGATGCACAATCGAGATGCTCTAGTGTTGGCAACAGTAGTAGAGGGTCAGGTGAAATGGGTTATTTGCCAGGTAATAAAAAGATGAGAAAGGAGAAGATTCAAGATGTTCTGAGCATTCTGCAATGCATAGTTCCTGGTGGAAAGGACAAGGACCCGATTGAGCTTCTTGATGAAGCCATACGTTGCTTGAAATCATTGAAACTCAAGGCCATAGAGCTTGGACTTGATGCCATATAAGTTGGAGAATTGGAAAACAGCATCACTTTTTAATTTGGTGTGTTATCTTTTGTGTGTTTTTAGAATAATAAACAAGGTATAGATATTCACTTATAATTATCAAAGGTGTGGTAGTATTCAGCAAGGGAAGTGGTGATTGTGAATTGTGAAATGAATCCCTTGAAGAAGCCATTTCTCAGTTATGAAGTTGTTGGAAGATATGGAAATGAGGTGGTGCTTTTGTGTAATGTAATTTGTGTGTGAAGAAAGAGGTGAGGTATTCAGCTTATTATGCCGCAATAAAGGAAAAAAAAGAAGAAGAAATGAATGATTAGTCCATGTCTTGGGGGTTAGAGAAAGTAGCACTAACGCTGGCATGGGGTGTGAGCTGTTTTTGAATGAGAAGACTGGTTGTTCCAAAAAGTACCCAAAAACGAGAGTGCACGCCTCTTGGCTGTTATGGGCCCCAACCTCACTTCCTCTTTTTGTAACCTTGTCGTGTTCAATCCTTTGTGGGTTTGCCTTTTCTCTGATGTAAAAATTATCACTAGCTTTGGGTGTGAAGTGAGAGAGAGTGTGTGACAACTTTGGGAGAAGGGGGGCCCCTACCCTCCTCTATTTTCTACTTGACGGATGGATGGTACAGTAATGTAACACGCTTGTGGAAAACACTGATTTTTGTGTTGTGTTTAGTGCTGCTATTATTATTGTTATTATGGGCTTCCCTTGGAGGGTGTATCGTAATTGGTGTAAGGACTTGTTACAGAAGAAGGGAAGAGGAGGGTGATATCTTGGTCGGATGTAATTTAATGTGGTTGGTGTTACTGTGATGTCCTTTGGCCTATGTAGTCACGCATTTATGATATGAGAAAGCTATGTGCTTTTCAATTTCTATCTTCTTCATATATAAAATGCCCTTATTACTGTAATTAGTAGTATTATTGGTATTTAGATGATTTATATGTGCACTGATTAAAATTTTAAAGTGTGAAAAGTTGTCTTGCGCCATAGATGGTGGGGGTGATAACTGATAAGGGCCCTAGGGGACCACAGCGTTGAATTATTAGTGAGGAAGATACATGTGACGTGAGTGCTCAAGAGAGAGAGTGTGTGTGTAGCACGGGTGGGGTTGTGGTGAGTAGTCACTAGTCATTGTAGGCATCAAACAAAAGAAAGAATCTTGTACAGTGTTTTGTTGAAGTCCATTGATTTCTACAGTACAAAAGAAGCATGCAATGCAATAGCTTGAGGCTTGTGCAGCTTATTGGCATGGGTGGACTCTAAATCTTTATTTATTTATTTATTTTCTGGGGTAACTTTTGGTCAAACATTTATTAGTTCAGACTTCACACATGTATTAACAAAGAACATGTCAGTTTTTTGGTTTTAAAATTATGTTACTTGTATGTGTGTATAAGCATTATAAAAATGTTTAATAAAAACCACTATGTATTGCATGAAAACAAACAGAACAAGTACATTTGGGTTACATAGATTAAAGAAAGTTTAATATCTTTCTTCTCTTTAAACTTTTCCGAATTTTTGTTTTGTAGTCTCTGATAAAAATTGACTTGTCTTGAATTCTATTATTTTTTAACAATATTTTTGTTACATAGTTAGTGTTAATTGAAGATGTAAAATGCATGTTCCTTGTTTTTATTAATTGATCATGCGTGACAATTCTGTATTGTCAACGATGTTGTTTTCTTTTCAGTTAACATTATCTGACAATAGAAAAAAAATATTGAAAACTCAGACGCCAAAAAGAATCTAAAAAAATGAATGACAGAAAAAAGATAATAATTTTTTAATCCAAAAAATAATAAAATTATATATATATATATATATTATATATACGGAGTAAAGTATATTTATAAATATCTTAAATTTGTTAATTAAATTTTGAAAACAACAACTATACATACTCATACCGGTTACATTGGAAATATAATTCTGAAATCCTAAAAATTAATTAGGAATAGATAAGTTCACAATCATATTAAAATTTACAATATGAATATTCTCTAATATATTGTTAATTACAATAAATTTTTAAAAGATAATTATTATTTTGTTATTTATTTTTAAAGTAAATATTTTGTAGGCTTATGTGATAATAATTAAAATTAAATTTTTACTTTATTATTTACTTATGAATTTGAAAGTATTAAAATATTAGATGTAGAATCATATTTTATTAGAAGAGTTATTTTCTCATTAAAATTCATAATTTGGATCATAAAATTTAAATTTCTACCTGATTAATTTATTCAATTTGGTATTCAATTTTAGATAAGAAAAACAAGATGGTTTAAAAGTCACACATGGTGTGCATGGATAAGTAAGGTTTGTTTTCTGAGAATCTCATTGGAATTAAAAAACATATGAAATGCAGAATTTTGCTTTGCTAGATAGAACAAGAAGTTAGTTCTGTGAAAGATGTCCTTGGCCTGAACATTTATGGCAATCATTTCATTTCTATTATTTGAACCTAACACCTCCATTACAAAGTTTAGTGTCTGAGAAATCGAATAAGAGTTCTATAACAAGATGAGGAAAGAAAATAATATATTCAAACATGCATCACTTATCACATGCTCTCTATTCTATAATAAAATTAATTTCTGTTTTTCTTTATATGTCTCTATTAAATACATGACTATTATTAATTGATTTAATGGTAATTAATAAGGGTAAAAATAAAATATTTATTAATTGATTTAATGATAATTAATAAGAATGAAAGAAAAAGTTTAAAAAATTAATAAAATTAGATGAATTAATTATTTTTCTCAACCAGTGTGACTTTGTTTAAAGCATCTATAATATATATTTATTAACATTCAAAATTTTGCTTTTTTTTACTGCAATGACCGAGCCCAGTGTCTTCCATATAATATGATTAATTAAACTTTGTATTTAGCATGGAAAGAAAATTAAGATATATATTTTTGCAAACTGATTTTGCTCTTGTTTCTCATATTAAATAGTTTCTAAACAAAAATTATATTTCTCATGTTGTCATGTTTGCAAGTTTATTTTGGGACAACTTTTTTAAGAAATTAAATTATTCATCTCATGTTTGTTTTTGTTTGTTTTGCTTTATAAAAGATATAATATTGGCCCATGACTAGGACCCAAATATGTGGCCCAACAATGAGATATAATAAGCATAGGCTCATGAGCAAGCTGTAGCTTGTTTTAGAGGCCCAATTTTGTTGTCATTCATTTTTACACCAAAAGTTCAAATCCAAACAGAGAAACAAAATCAAACGAAAGATTGTCCAAATGTGGAATTAGATTTCTACCATTTCTGATACTGAAGCCCTTAATGGTTCCATTTTTCTGAAAGTGCTTGTAGAAATGCAACAAACACATCATGTCAGATTTGGGGTATGAAGCAAAATTAGAGTGTAAATGTGTGGAAAAGTGGTATAACCGAACAAGCTGCATAATTAGATATTGGAAATTGTACAAGTAGATATGATTTTGTTTTTATTTTGATGAGATATGATGAAGAGGAGAGTATAGCACTCATTCATTCATTGCAGTTTAAGTATTTTCTGCCGAATATAAGAGCTAGGGAAGAGAACTTACATATGATGTTGCTTTTAGATGAATATGCAGCAGCAAGTCCTTTCTGTCATATGACTAAAGATTGTTCTGGGAACTCTAATATTCGAACACAATGATGCAATATGCGAATAGTAGTGAACCATTCAAAACTGCATTTCTGTAATGCCACAAACCAACTTTTGTTCTGAATAGGTTCATGGCCTCCAACCCATTAACCTATGATTTGGTCCACATGGTTTCATGCTCCTTCCACACTTCAAGAATCATGGCAGACAAGAAGAAAAACAAAAACAAGCATGTCTAATAGTACACACTATCGAAATAGGGCCTCTAACACAACCTGGAATGCATAGTTGGATACACAATTTTAGGAGAACATGTCCAAATACTGAGGAAGTAGTGAGAAGGAGTACTGCTAAGTCCTGCCTCTGAATGCCAATAGGGTGAACACAATTATGAATATCTTGTGATATTTGAGTGTTTTTTAGCTAATACCACAACTATCATGGTTTTCTTTTTCTTCTGAATTGGAGGGGACAATCACTCCCCAATCATCATGGTTTTATGAATACTAAAATCGAACAAATGTATCGGATAAATATTTTTTTATGTATATACGTAATTATTTAATATATACATTATTATAGGTAATATAATTTGTTAGAATTAAAAAAGAAACAAGTTTTAGTTTGATGATAATAATAATAATAGAAACAACTTATAAATTTTATTATTTAGAGGGATTTAAGTCATTTATTATAAATTTTTGTTCAACTTCTTCTTGAGAAACTGAATTCTGCAATACCAGATTGGAAGAAATTTTTACGTTATATTTAATTAGAAATATTTGCTAGTTTTTTTTTTTTTGGTATTTTAATTTTGGAGAATGAAGAAGGAAATTTGAGGCTGAAATTGATGAAAAGAATAGTTGAAAGACACATGGAGCATTAGTATAACAAAGCCAGATTGTGATTCTAGGGATAATACCCATATAAAAAGATTTAGTGAAGAGTTATTACTAATTGTACCTCCTTATTACTAATGTACTGCCATTCCTTTTTTTTAGTTTCACACATATAAAAATAGATCGATTATCATACACTCTTGCCCTAAATATAAAATAAAACAATGATCATACATTATGAACTTAAATCCTTAAACTTTCTAATTATAGAAAATATGATATAAAAACAAGTATGAGATAAAAAATTACAAGAATATTAAATTTTTATTTTGTTTAGAGTAAATAATAATAACATGGTAAGATCTTGTCCCAATAAAGAAAATAAATCCCGAAACTTAATTAAAACATTTCTTTAATTAAATCAATAAAAAATCATAATCAGATCAATTCACAATTATAAACTCCAAATCTCAGGTAATAGAAGAAATAAATCGCCATAAACATCTTTAGATTAATTTGTAAATAATAACTCCAAATATCTGTAGATCAATTTGTATATAATAACGCCATATTTGCTACTTTATCTGTAAAGACCTTCTAAAGTTTGCCAAAATATTTGGTGAAATTAGAAGTACTTTTTTTTTTTTTTTCACATCCTGAAAGTTAAAATGCCATTATCACTTTGATTTTTGGTATTCCTTTATCAGAATCATATTTTTAATATAAAAAAAATGAGAACAAATAGAAGACGAAATGGGAATAAATAATTCAGAAAACAATAAGAAAGAAAATTTTATCGAAAACATTTTAGTGTTGGTAGATATACTTGAACGAATAAAAGAATTTGTCATCATTTAATTGGTGACTTTGAAATTTCCTAAAAAATTACATGAGCTTTATAATAATAATTTTATTATTATTCCTTGTATTGAAATCTTAATGGATGCATTGGAGGAGTTGAAATTAAAGCAGATTGAAAGATTTATGGCGAATTTTTTATTTAAAAAATTATACATCAGATAGAATTATAATATTAATACAAAAAAAAAAAAAGTTGCCATTTCTAAGAAACTCAAGAATCATGGGTTTCATGGTTTACAACGACTTTCTGAAAATTAGGTTGCAACAAAATTTATTTATCTATAATTTATCTTTCTTTTCTCATAGGATTTCTTTTATATATATATATATATTTTTTTTTTTATTGATGTAAAATTTAATTCAATTCATTTAGTTGTTAGAATAAATTAAACATTCTTTAATCAGACAACATAAATCATATGATTAATTATTCTGTTGAAGACATCAACCAATCTTCTTTTATTTTCAAATCCCATGAATCATCTAACAGATCAAAATTAATCTAAAATATTATTTTAACTTAATTTTTTCTTAAATTCATTTAAAATTAGACCCATTTTTCATTAACAGGAGTCCTAACATGTCAATCGATTTGATTTAATTTTAAAGAACAAAAATTGAACCAGCCAAAATCATTTGGTTTTGTTTAGTTTGATTTCATTAACAGAGTGTACTTACTTTAAAATAGATCGAGGTAAAAATACTTTGACATTGTGATTACTATAGATTTGGATAAATCAGTTTAAGTTTCGAGCATGGTAAAGAACTAAAATCCCAGATGATTAACAGTAGTTTTGGTAATTTAACTCCTGGTCAGGTAGTAAGCAAAATCAATGGAAATCTTCTGACTAGACCTCTCCAAGTTCCATATATGGTGGCTTGCTTTGATTAAGCAAATGGCTTCCAATTAAGGTTTGAAAAATTGAATGGTGGTTAATTGTGCTAGTTGTAGCAGTGAAGCTACGCAACCATTTGCAAAAAACGTGGGGTTCAGGGTAAACGAGTGCATGACTTAGACTAGTGGCTATCTTAAAAAACATATTTAAATTTATGGAACATGACAAGATCCATCCTTTTCTTTATGTGTACACCTACGTAACACTGTCGGCCGAAAGTAGCTTCTGATCTTCCATGCCTACAATTTTAAATAGACAGGGAAGGTTCTATTCTACCTGAATTTATTTGGCTATGACCATTTTCGTTTCACAATTCTTTGGTGCTTACCTAATACTGTGTTGTTGCATATATATGAAAACCAATGTATAATATAAAAGCCATGAAACGAGGAGCATGGCTGGTCTGTGTTCCCGGTTTATGAGATGCCCTTTTGTATGGTTAGATGAATAGTTTTGTGGTGATGTGCAAAGGTGAGATTGGTAATAAAGGTTCAGAAAACAAAAATGAAAGGGAAAGAGATGGGGAAAGTGAAGAAATGAATGAGACTTGTACGGTTTGTTAACATGATTGGGAGAAGCAAAAGCATGTTGCCAAGTGGGAAGGAATCGTTTCAAGTGTTGGATGCAATTATAGAAGTATAGAGTCGTGGGAAAACTTAACAATTGGGCTATTTGCTGCTGTGTTGGCCATGTTATTTTGAATAGTATCAGTAACCTTCACAATGCATGTGCCTTACCTTTGTTTTCTTCTCTTTTTTTTTTATACCACACACACCAATGTCATAGCACATGAATATTGTGGAATATGTCATTTTGTCCACAAGTAATCTTCATTAATTCAACTATACCAGTCTCATATTAAAGCCTTAAAACAATGTTTTTATTATTTCAACTACACCAGTCTCATATTAAAAGCTTTTCCAGTTTCTGTATGGAAATGAAAATTCTACACAAGGAACAGGATTTGTTGTTTTATAAAAGATGGTTATGATTTTTGTAGAAGCTATTACCATGGTGGACCCTAGCTTCGATTATGAACTACTAATTTGTTGCAGTGATCTTACCGGAACCAACTAATAAGGCATATCCGACAGAAGCATGTAACATTAGTCTTAACTAATAACTACATTGGCTACCTTTGGATGGATGGTAGTTATGCCAAACCAATGAATAGAAGCCACGTGCTACCTGGATTAACTTTAGAGTCACATGTTCAAGAATCTGTTTATCCAACTTCCATCTTTTTGGTGAGATTTATATTGCAACCTTTGACTTGAGGCCAGAAACTGAAATGAACAATCATGAGGTTCATCTGACAGTTACTATATATCAGCTTTACTCATGAGAAGCCAGTGAGATTTAGCAACAATTGCTGTGCTTTTTTTGTTCTCTTTATTGGACTAGGAGTATTTCTTTGCTCCAGATAAAATATAGATGCCTTGGTATATGGGAATCATACATATATATATATATATATATATATATATATATAATAAGAATATAAAATGTATATAGATAAAATATAAATTTGTAAAAGAATAACAGTATCAGTAGAGAAGAACAATGTTATTATGGATCATAATAATAATAATCACACTAAGGTTAATGATATTAGATGTGATGATAAGAATAGTGATGAAAATGAGGACAGTGAAGGTCATAGTGGGAGACTACAATGGTAATTGGTAGTTAGAATATTGAGAAGAATAATAATATGGTGGTGAATGAAGGACAAAGACAAAATTATTAGAGTGGATAACAATAATTAAATTTTATTTAACAAGTATATAAATATCAATTGTATTTTAAAAAATTTTAATTATGTGTTTTTCAATTTGATTCAAGAATATATATAGTAAACAATATATTCATATAAAACAACTAGCTTCACTTTTTTTTTAAAACTTAATCTTACAAATGTCATTTCACATGCCACTGAAGTTTGTATTTATGATTTGTGGTTTATTTCTTCAAAGATTGCCACATACTCAAGGTTAGAACTGTGTTGGGAACCTAAACAACAACAATAAAAGCAAAGATAAGAGAAAAAAAATAGCTATAAGAAGAAAATATGTTCTATATTATGTTTCAAAAGATAAGTATATTTTAGACAGAAGATAAATTAAACATTTTTTTATGTAAAAAAATTCAATATTACAAATATCATTTCATATAGCTAATGTTTGCTTTGTGAAACTTGGTTTGTTTTTCAAAGTTTACACGATTACGTGTGTGGACCATGCATTCAAGGCTAAAATCTCTTTAGAGTGTAAAAAAAATGACTATAAACCAAAACAATTGGACTATATATATATATATTTGATAAGTTTGTCTTATTATTAAAAGTTAATAAATAAATTTTAATTCTGAAATCATTTATAACGAAATCAATATAAATAGATACTAATAATACCAATGAATTTGAAATACAATAATTTATAATATTTAAAATAATAAGAATAATTAGTAAATTATAAAAGATATCCAAAAAAGAAAAATATAATATATCTTCAATAAAATCTAAAAAAAATATAAAATACAAAGAAATAATGTCATCATTTTCGAAATAACACTATAAAAGATAATTGATTGTATTATAAAACATAATTAAATATAATTATTTGTACAACTAATTCTCAAATAAAAACGCGAATCTTAATGTTAAAATAGGTTACTTTCCAATTTGGGGTTCTCTTTAATTTTTAATAAACGGTTTTGATTCTCCTATTTTTTTTATCCATGATGTTAGTCTCCCTATATTAAAAAAAATGATTTTTTTTTTATTTTCAATTTTTTATTTTTTTAACTGAATATTAATTTAAGGTACCATAAAAAATTATTTAATTAATTAAAATGCACAAAAAAATAAAAAAAATAAACATATATAAAATTAATGTTTGAACTAATAATGCACATTTTCTAAAATGTCAAAAGTAAAAATATGAAATAATAAAAAAAAAATCAAAACTACCGAAAAAAAAATAAAATTTAACCTAATATATTACCCACATTAAAAATTTAGGATAATAAAAAAAAGAATTATATATATTTTTTATAAGTTAAAATTAATTTATACACTGAATAAAAGTAATTGATATTCCGAACTATAATTCTTTAGCATGTTTTATTGACATCCAATTCTCTTTAGGTTAGGTCATGAGAATTCAAGACATGGGTATTGTTGGCTTCATCTTCATTCGTGTTCATTCTTTTGTTTAATATGAGACTGTATGTAAAAGATATTCTGATTCTCAATTCAGTAATTATTGATAATAGTTGTAAAATAAAATACTCTTAAATAAAATCATATTTATTCTTTAAGTTGACCTTTATTTTTATTTTTCAAACTTCTGGACCATAATAATAAACAATATCACCTTAAATTATGTGTATGTCTTAATTCCTTAATTATGCAGTTAAATGTATTTTTATTACCTATAAGACATGAGAAACGGGTTGGTTAAGTCAGACCTGCAATCTTTCGATCAAGACCTGAAAATTCTCAATCTTGAGATGTATACCTTTAATTAAGTCTATTTATTACACACTACAATTTTCAAAGTTGTCAATAAGTTCTTGCTTCAAGAAAAGAATTTTCACACATCTTATATCATATTAACATGAGATGAAAAGTGAGAAAAACAAAAATGTGATTATGAAAAAGAAAAAGAAAAGTTTAGAAATTATGCAGTTCTCTGAATGTGGATGGGGAAAGCGTGGTGAGTTGATTGTGTTAGATAAGGTTCCTCTTAATTGTGCTTAGCCTTTTTGGCCTAACCAAACAATGTTCCATTTTGGCATTATAAGTCCTCGTCTACCATTCCCTCACGAGTCTATGACTAGGCCAGGAGAGGCTATAAGGCCATGACCATGACCCTCCTTTTCTAATATCATATTCATGGGGTCGAACTGGACCAACCCATAAATCAATCAATTAAAATTATATTTTATTTTTATTTTTTAAAGGCTAGCTAGCTTGGAAAGAATGTCCCTATCTCCTTACCATTCCTCAAACAGCCTCCATTATTAATTAAATTTCCTTTCCTACCTCAACACGAAATTGCTGCATTTAAATATACATATAAATACAACACAACAAGCTTCACAAACACGGTCACACGGAAACTAAGTCCATGTATTTTATTTATATGGACTTTGTTTTGTCATTTGTGGGTCTCCTAGCCTTTTCTTGTGTGGCCATACACCCATAGCTATTCATTCCTCAATTATCAATATCTTCTCTCTTTTTCCCCCTTCTCTCTATCAATGAGAAACACCAAAACATGACAACCAAAGGAACATCTCACTCTGAACCCAACACTGAGTGTTGCATGTGTGGGGATCTTGGCTTCTCTGATCAACTTTTTCAATGCAAAGTCTGCCAATTCAGATCTCAGCACAGGTAGGTACATATGTTAAAGACAATATTTTCTTTCTTTCTTTCCTTTTCCTCATCTCATATGGTTTTTTCTCCTTCCAGACACTCTCATACTAAATTAAGACACTTCATCTATCAAAAGTTTGAATTTTTATTTGATATGTTAACAAAATCTAGCCTTTTAGATTAGACCCTTTTGTATGATTGAATCATGACTAACTAGTATTTCATTTGGGTATGGTTGTTAATTTGGTTTTTTCAAAATTAACCTCATGTTTGTCAAATTTGGCAGATACTGCAGCAACCTGTACCCCAAGCCAGAGTCTCTTGGAACCTGCAATTGGTGTTTGAGTCAGAGAGAGGACACTAAAGAGAAGTCAACCAATTCTTCCAATTCTTCCTCGTCAATTAGGAACAACGATGATGCCAGGACCAAGAGAATCAGGAATGGTGGCAACAACACTGCTCAAAACATTGGGCTCAAGAAGGGAGTGAAAGGTAGTGGTATCCTTCATCTCCAAATTCATAAACCCATCAAGAAACCAAAGTCACCAGAGCCATCAAGATCGCCATCAGCATCCACATCCCCCCCAAAATCTTCACCGGTTCTGGTTTCAACCCGCAAGAGAATAGTCACCAACGGTGCCTTGGAAGAGAGACTGAGGAGGACCAGGTCAGAAGACATCGCAAATTCGAGTGGTGCCACCAGACAGGTCTTCAGGAATAAGGTCAGAAGGTACAAGCTTTTGGAAGAAGTTTCTAGTTAAAATAAATAAATAAAAAATAATAATAATAATAATAATAAAAGGCTTAGAATGAAGAGTTATGTAAGAGATGATCAATCAATACACAAGAAAGAAGAAAAGGTCTTGGTTTTTGGTCCCTTTTGCGTTTTTTCCTTCGCAGTTTTGTCCCAATACATGTACAGAACAACGGTTAATTAATGAATGAGCAAAAAGTGTTTTAGAGCTTAGACTCACATTTGTCATTCCCTTTTTCCATTTTCTCCTAAATGTCGTCATAATTTACAGAATTAAGTATTCAGTTTGTCGATTGATTACTCAATGCAGTTTGAGGAAGAGTGCTCTAATCGCATAATTAACAGTGTTATTATATATATAAAAGCTATTAAGATAAGAGTAACGGTGAGGTAATGATGAAGTGTTGAGAATTTGCTTAGTTTTAGGTTTAAATATTGACTGTAGCAGAATGCTTAATTAACATTTTGTTTTTCCAAATGTGATGTGAATGAGATTAAGGTAATTGAAAGATATAGAAGACCCTTAAGGTTGAAGTCCTTAACCGTTAAGTGAGTGATGATAGCCACGCATCTTGCATGCCAAAAAGTCTATAGATTAGAGAGAGCGATTCCAAAAGTTTGCTAGAAATTTCTTGGTAATATCGGCACACGCATTGAAGTGGGGCATGGTCCTTGACTAAGAATCAATTAACACAGTACCAGACAAAGCTTGACAATGGGGTCAACTGCACATGGAAATGAGTTTCTTTATCCATGCAGTCATGAATCAGCACCGTTGAATGAAGATCATACGATTATATTCATATCTAGAATACATATTTTGAGTTAGATTTATGGAGATAAAACATGAGACATTAGATGATTAATTGAATGAATGTGGCAAATCCCTCACCGCATATTGTGTGAAGGTTACACCAATGGCTACAAGATACCTAAAATCCTGGATAGTGGACAGCGATTTGCTTTCCCACAAGAATATTTTTCTGCCTTTTGAATATGGTTTGCAAAACGCAATAGATTCCTAGGAAAATATGCAAAAGATGGTTTGATTTAAAGCCTAATTACGACGCAAATGATTCATTAGAATAACTTGACTCGTAAAGTGCATTGTGGAAACTTGATGCCATGCCATACAAGCCAATCACTTTATGTTAATGCTGAAAAAAAAAACAGAAAAAAGAAAACATTTTTCAGGGATGTAATTGATGGAAGTATGATTTACGACTTTCTTTGCGTAATTTTTTCTTTTTCTTTTTGTAATGCGGAAGCAATTGGCTTATAAATATTAACGTCAAACAGGTTGTTATATGAACTTTAATGTGGAATTTGGAGCAATAAAAAAAGTGGCACGCTGGTTCACATCACAACACACACACTTGTTGATGAATACATCTTAAAATGGAATTGAAGGGCCCTAATTGGAGGAGTGCATGTAGCATTATTCTCTGGCGCTGCTCGAGGAGGAATTTTATATAAGGAGAATGTTAGAAAGGCAAAAGGCATACTTATGGCATACAATTAATTATTGAATTTGTACTACATAAAACTATGATTAAGTTAATGGTGAACATTTTTTACTCACAAAATAATGAAAGAACTAGGGTTTATTTATATATGCCTTGCTACACCTAAAGCATCATCATCATCTAACAATGTACAACTGGTGTGAGAAGGACAATTTGTCCTCAATACAAAGTCTTGGTCTGAGGAGACTTCGTGTTTAGACAACTAATCTGCATATTTGTTTCCTTCCTCCAAAGTACTCTACATATTCAACTTCTTGAAGAAGAAATTATATATTCATAATATATCTATCAACTTAACTAATAGTATTTTGTTCAGCATTTTATTATATTTATAATGATATTATTTATCTTAAGATGCGTAGAGTAAAACATATTTTAATTATAATCACACGCTTTTTAGTTTCACAATTTAATTATATATAATATGTATTAAGATATTGTGTGAATAAGTTGGATTGATATGGTTTTATCTTATTGTCTCTTCACTTTCATAATTTATACAATAAAGGAGTGTATTAAAAGATTATGTAAATTATGCTGATGAAACTCTAATTCCAAAGGAAGAAGAGTCAAATCAATCCTTAAACAACTGTACACACATAGCTAAATTTACCACAAGAACACCATGAAAAGAATGTCATTATAGCAGCAAAAGCCTGAACTATAAACCTGTCATTCCAGTTAGTAGTAATTAAAGAAATTATGATCATCGGTAAATTGCAAAGCCTCCTAAGTCCTTGTTAACCTCAGACATTCTTATATGGATAGATGTTCCTACTTTTAACCATATAATAACGTTGACACGATGCATCCGAGGAAACGTGTCGTGCTACCTGAAACGATAGTTAATTAGTTGGAACTTGGATGGGATCCATGCATGAAGTGTTAGTAAAGTCAAATGAATAATGTTGAACATTTTCTGGTATTTCAAGTTTCCAAACCTAAAACCAACGTTTTGATGAGCATTGGTATGAACAAGGCACTATTACGCATTTCTTGCTGAGTACAAACCAGAATCTGAGAGCCTCCACGTAAACCACACCTGTAGAAACCTCGTCCACAAAGATGGTCTTTATTCTCAGGGATGGACTCGGTATTTATGTGGAAAGTTTTTCAAAGTGCAAATATTTGTAGTAAATTTCTTTGATTTGCATATCTGTGTGTTGTGTGTGTGCAACAAGAAACTGCTGTGATACATGATGCTTCTTTTTTTGTAATTCTGACTTTCAACCCGTGTTTTATGCTAGCTACAATTTTGGTCGTATTGGATTACAAATACATGAGGCACTAGAAATTCATAAACTAATACAAATAATGCATGTATCTACAAGAAATAATATATTTGTCTTGCATTTGTTGTTGGAGGATTTAAGATAAACATTTAACTTCTATATCTTTTTAGTACATTAACTGGATAATTTTATTTCCCTTTTTATCTCATGATATTAGTTCAGAAAGTTTATATTTACTTGTTAATAATCTAAAAACTTGTTTAACTTTTCTTTTAGTAGGATATTTTTAGTTCTTGTAAGAATCTCAAACTCAAGCTTTTACCTAAGAAAATTGAACTCTTAAAATAAAGCGTGTATTCCATTATTTCTTATCACTGTGTAATTATTCTTTATAAAATATATTTCAACGAATTAGCATAAATTGAATACGCAAAATATATTTTGGATACATCTCAATGTTTTTATCATGTACAAATACAATCATACTTCCGATGTTAAAATTTTAACAAATTATTCAGTTAAAATCTGACTTAAAATGCATACAATTTTGATTCAATTTACAAAATTAATCTAAATATGACATCACAAGATGTAGAGATCCACGTAATTTGGATAAATGACATAATCTCTTCTCAACTCTCAAACATCGACAAAAAGGAAAAATAAAAAAGAATCTCACTGTTCCAAGAGTCAAATGTTCCAAGTTAATGCACCGTAAATGTAAATGGTCCCATAATAAATAAAATAATAAAATCTCATGGTCCCCAAAAGTCAATTGTGAAAAACAAGACAAAACCATTAACATTTACTCTTTAGGGTTTACGAGGTACATAATGTATCTATTGACATGTCACTTTAAATTTACGACATGTTCACAAAATTATTTTGCAGAAGACTATTAAAGTTTTCTCCATTTTTTTTATTGTTTCTAAGATTTTATCTCAAAAGTATTTAGTATTACATAAAATTATTTAATAAATAAATAAGTTATACTATGATGATATAAATTAAAATAGTTTATACAAGAGTTTCTTAACCTAGATCTGAAAGGAAGATAAACGTAATGAAGAGGTTAATTGATTTGTAAGATTGTTTGTGAATGAGCTTGTTTTTCTGAGATACGTCTTACTGTAAGTGAGCTGTTAAATCACGACTCTAAGCATCTTTCCGTACGGCAATGTAAATCCAAGGATGTTAATTACTTGCTTTACCAAATAACTATCACTATGTGTAAAAGAATATACTTTTAGGGAATAATTTTATAAAAATTAGTAATGTGACAATTTCAATAATAATTTCAAATATTCAATAAACTGTTTATTGCTTTAAGTGTTCTGTAAAAATGGTTTAACACTATTTTAATTAATTATATTATACTGGACGTTGAAGAGAGAATAGGAAAGAGGGAGATAAGGAACAAAGTAGGAGGAAGAGAATGTTTGAAAGGTGAATAAAAATTATTCATTTAAATTAATTTTAAAAGGGGAGTGTAATTACAATCAGGGGAGTGTAAACAGAAATAGCGTAACATAGGTTCTTGGCCCAATAAGTTAGCATATATAGTTCAGAAAAGCCCAAGTTTATCTTATCAACACTGGAACATGCGTTCTCTCACAAATAGACTGATATGTTATTATGCATATAACTTTTATTGAAAATAGTTAGACATGTAGGAAGTGTAAGAAACATTGATCCTTATAATTGTATATCTTCTGTGTTCATCAACTTTTATTTTAAGCATCTTTATCATACATAAGTGAATGGCAGCCCCTACAAAGTTCAAGATTTAAGTTTTTTTTTTTTTTTTTTTTTTTTTTTTTTTTTTTTTTTTTTTTTTTTTTTTTTTTTTTTTTTTTTTTTTTTTTTTTTTTTTTTTTTTTTTTTTTTTGTAATTTTCATATTACTGTCTTACATTAGTCAGGAATAGAGTTAAATTTTTTTTAAAGAGTGAATAAACTAATATATATATATATATATATATATAATAAAAATTATCATTTAAATTAAAAAAAATCATATTAATAAAATACTGATAAAAAATTTATATAAATTTTATAAAATAATTTTAAATTTATAAATATTTCTAAGAATTATATATTAAAATATTAATATCAATATTTTCATATTTAATTTTCAAAGAAATTTTTAAATAAATTATTAATGATTCACATTATAGATTATTTAATAATAATTTCAATATTATTTATCAAATTTAAATTTGATAAATTATAATTTAAAAAAAAATGAATTTATAGTTTTTTTTAAGATATTTTCAAATTTTAATTTTAATACTTTTTAATATTTTAACATAAAAATAAAACATTATAAAATATTAAACCAATTAATAAATTAATAAAAAAAATTATATTTATATTCTATATTTTTATATTACACAGTAAAAAAATTTAAAAAATAAGAATTTTCACCTTATTTTTTCATTACATAAATATAATAAATATTTTATTGATTTTTTAATTTATTGTCTTTTATTTTTAATATTATATAATTTTTTAATATATATATTAATAAATAAAATTACTTAAATTTTTTAAGAAATATAATCACTAATTTATATATAATAATAATAATAATAATTAATAAATAGATAAAAATTAAAATTTTGGAATAAAATGGTACTTTGTAAGGCCTCTTATGAAAGTCGTAGTAGAGTGATGATGAAGTAATAATCACACAAAATCAACACTGCATATGATCCTGTACACCCTGTAGAAGGCACCATAGTGCAAAGTTAAACTTGTTATCTATTTCATTTAGATTTTTCTTTTAAAACTGACAGGAGTAAAATTGATAATATCAAATAAATTACACTTAAATATGTAACTCGGAAATCAACGATAAAGAAAATGTAATAAAATGTGGTTAATTTTTTAGATCTAGAATGAAAGTGGGTGAAAGCTGATGAGAGACTTATATTTAAATTTTCTGCATATTTTTAGTTTCTATATTTATATCATACTTTAGATTTTCTACTAAAGTTGAAAAAATAAATTCTACAGTTATTCTTCCTTCAAATATGTATTTTCAGGTTCCCAAAACTTAAGTATTGTTCATATTTTTTATTATGAGAATATTATTATTTTTTATATTTCTATTATTTTCACTAGTGGACGAAAGTTATTTTGTGTGGTTTAGGGTTTAGGGTTTTTCTTTCTCAATAAACTTTTTCTTTTCTCTTCTACATTCTTTTACCACTCATATTCTTAGATTTTTTCCTCAATCCGAAAGAATAAATAAGCACCAGACTTTGCACGCGTCTTGAATGCAGTAGCATTAAAAAACATATTTTAAATAAACAAAGAAAAAAAGACGTGAAAATCTTCGAGCTTCCACTGGACAAAATATTTAATTTTGATGAATATCAGAAAACCATTTATCAATTGAACAGATTCTATGATTGTGGAGAAAAGATTATTATAATCCAATCTCATTTAAGCATCTGAGTATGGAATAACACAATTGTATAAATGTTCTCACATCAATTACTATGCTCACATGCTACTTCAAAGCTCTGAACCATTTATTTATTTCCCATTAATCCAATCACCCTAATCAATTCAATTCAATTCATCTATCTATCTAACCCTTCTCTTTTCTAATTTCTCAAACTCAAACCAACAACACAATGCCCTACCTCAATTGTAACGCCCAGACCGCGATAGCCACATGCCACCCTAACTCCCTTAAGAAGAACAAAAAGCCCAAAAGCCCAACACAGGCCCACACCGTCCAACACTTTCCCTATTCCGACATCCTCGCCGCCACCAACACCTTCTCCGCCGACACCTTCCTAGGCAAAGGCAGCCACGGCAGCGTCTACAAAGCCACCCTCCATGGCGGCGCACTCATCGCCGCCGTCAAAAAAACCAAACCCTCCAACGAGATCGAAATCCTCTCCCACGTCAAAAGCCCGCGCTTGGTCAACCTAATTGGCTTCTGCAACGACAAAACCAGCAACAACAATAACAAACTCATTGTTGTCGAGTACATGCCCAACGGTTCGCTCCACGACCTTCTCCATTCCACCAAAACGCTTCGGCCTCCCGGTTGGACCGCGCGGGTCCGGTTCGCGGTTCACGTCGCGAAAGCGGTTCGTTTTTTGCACTCGTCTGAACCGCCGGTTATTCACCGTGACATTAAATCATCCAATGTGTTAATCGACGAGAAGTGGAACGCGCGACTCGGTGACTTCGGACTCGCGTTTAGAGGACACGTGGCGGATTCTCGCGAGCCGCCGGCGGGGACCTTAGGGTACCTCGACCCGTGCTATCTTGCGCCGGGGGACTTGAGTCCTAAGAACGATGTCTTCAGTTTTGGAATCTTACTTCTAGAGATGGCAAGTGGGAGGCACGCAATTGACGTGAGGCATAGTCCGCCGTCGGTGTTGGATTGGGCTGTGCCGTTGGTCCGGCGCGGCGAGTTTCGGGAGATTTGCGACCCGCGGATCGGCGCGCCGCCGGACATGGCGGCGTTCCGGCAGATGGTGGTGCTGGCGGCGAGTTGCGTGAGGTCCACGGCGGAGAGACGACCTACGATGGAGGAGGTGGTGGAGTGTCTGACGGCGGTGAGGAAGAATTTTGAGGCGCCTTTGATGTGGATGAGAATGAAGCGGCGCGTGGTGAAGGCGCGTGGGGATGCGTTCCCTGATTGGGACAAGAGTGAGGAATCTGTTAGAGTAGTTAAAGTTGGGAGCAGAAGCTGTAGAAGGAATGGGAAGGTATCCAGTGTGTCGGGTGTAGAGTATGAGAGTGAACCCGCGAATCAGACGGTTAGGTCTAGATCAGTTGGTTCTGGGTTTTTTGGGGAAATGAAAATTAACTCGGGTTTGGAATGGTACCCGAACCAAATTGGATTCGGGTATAGGAAAGTAAGACTGAAAAGATCTAGGTCTATGGGGTTTTTGGGACGTTATGGTAATGAATCGAAGACGAGTCACGAGAGACATAACCATGATACTCATAATAATGATTATGATCGAGTTATTTCGACAGAGATGGAACTTTTGAAGTTGGGTATTGCGGATAAGAAGTTGGATCAGAAAATGCAAGAAAAAGCTTTGGTTGGTTATTATTCACATGATGTTGAGGAGAATCAAAGTAATTGAGTAGCATATGTTGCTTTTGTGATTGAGTTTTTTATACACACGCCTGGGAATAATCTTTTCATAGGATTCGAATTAACGTGCAAGGAAAAGGAAAAAGTGAAGATGTAGAAATGTTTATTCTACACCGATGAGAAATTATTCATTGGTTTTATTATCATATGAATACCACTAACACTTCAAATACATGTTTCAATTAGTTAGTTTATTTTATCTTGGGGAAAACAAGACATAATCAAAATATTTTAATAAGAAGGAAAAAGTAAAATGAATGAAAATTAGAAAGACAAATTTATAATGATAAAAATTTTCAGTCACAATGTATGCACATAGAAGCATGAAAGATGCGAATGAGGTGAGGCAACATAAACACGATTACGACCACAAAATGAAACAGAAAGAGTGGAGCATGTCTACTAATGACAGGCAACAAGTATGAAGCATTTATAGCTACATTCATTGTCTTCTGCCAAAAAATAAAAAACAAATAAAAATGTGGTTCTTATAACACTACCTGTACAGACTCGTGAGTGTTTGGAATCATATTCTTCTTTCCTTTCTTTTGGGGCTGTTATCTGCTCCTGCCTGCATTCAATGCATTTTGGATCCTTATGAACCCTCCCATGAGAGAACCACAGCTTTTTTTTTATTGTTTTATGCAGATATCTCTCTATCAGAGTTAATATGCTAAGATTCATTCTTGAGTCTACATGAAAGCATGAGCTGTGGGTCGGCATTTACAAACTTTTGGCTTAGGTTATTTAACTATATATTAATTACTGAAACAGAAAATTGTCCTTGTAACCTGAATTGATATCAGTATTTCCTGAATCTTCTGTTTTTTTTTTTTTCAAATTGGAACAATATTATGCTTCCTGGAATTTTGGATGACAGTTTCCTATTTATCAGGACAGGAACAAGAAGTTGTGAGTTGCTGACTAAAACAATTTGTTCTATATATCAGACCAGGTAATCATTAATGACTGCAATGGGTTATTATTGGGTAGTAGATTGGATTGTAAATCATTAATGACTGCAATGAAATAACTGATAGAACGTGAATATAACTACTAGAATGTGAATGTTTTTTATTTCTGTATTACTCGTATTTGTATTGGATTAGTATTCAATACTGGGAAGATACAAAAACATTTCTTGGATTTTATCATAAATGTGAAACTGAAACGATTATACCATATATGTTCCATGTCAAACATGCATAACAGATAACTATCTCTTCCCAAATTTACTGTATCTTCAAGCAAACTAAGAAAGGAAAACTGTACAAATTGAGAAGGTAAGTACATAATATGGAGTACTATACATATTAATAAATACTAAATATATTACCTACTGTACTGATATGGGTGATATGGGGTTCACCCCTGGATAACAACACAGCAAAACCGAAGAGTCCAGCCCCGGCCCATCGGACACCCTCAGGAACACGACCGAAGAGTCCAGCCCCGGCCCATTATGACTGCTTGACACGAGTCAACCTAACTTAATCTGAAGGATTAACAGTGTAAACAGGATCATCCGCGCCTAAGTACCATTAGCAAATGGAGGCCCAAGACAGAGCACCAGGCCCAATAAGCAGGCCCACCCAGATCACTATAAATAGAGGTAGTAAATGCGAGGTAGGTGGTTGTTAACACTGTATATTGACTTTGCTCCGATACCTTTACTGACTTGAGCGTCGGAGCGCCTTCGCAGGTACCCCCACCTGTCTGACCGAGGAGACCACGGTGCTAAAGGAGGACGACACCAATTCGGAGTGAAGAGACCGAAGGCCAGACGTTCCAGTAAGACCATACCTTGGGAGTCACCGGTTCCAGTAAGAACATTTGGCGCCCACCGTGGGGCCGTGATTGACAAACAAAAATATGGTCACTACCAGGAACATGACTAGCCAGGAAGAACCGAGAGGACCACCCGAGCAAGAAAAAACCGACGAAAACTCGTCCCTCTTAGCTGAGCTTAAGAGGGAATTAAGTGAATTTAAGAAGAGGAGTGCCGAAGAAATGGATGAACTAAGGCAGGAGAACGAGAGAATGAGGAGAAAGTTAGAAGAGAAGGAGGGAACCTCCACCCATACCGAGGTGCCAGCGGGGTCTCAACCCTCCTGGTGCCCACCCCTGAGGACCACCAGGGAGGAAGCCAGTCAGAAGGAGGAGATATATAGAGGAAGTGCCTCGGTGTCCATAACACCAGGTGGAGGACGAAGACACCCATTTGTGGATGGAATAATGGAGACACACTTGCCCACTATATGGAAAAATTTGACAATAGATAGGTATGATGGAACAACTGACCTAGATGAGCGTATTGATGTATATGTGACCCAAGTAAGCCTCTACACTACAGAGGATGCAGTTTTCTGTAGAGTCTTCCCAACCTCGCTGAAAGGAGCTGCATTAAGTTGGTTCACAAGACTGCCCCCTAACTCCATTGACAACTTCGATACCTTGGTGGCCAAATTCGGCACGCAGTTCGCCACAAGTCGGCCACATCACTTAACATCTATTGCACTGGTCAATATTAGACAGGAAAAGAATGAGTCTTTGAGGGAGTTCATGGAAAGATTCGGAAAATTGGCATTAAAAATCAGGAACTTGAGCCTAGAGGTGGCCCTACATCACATAGTCACTGCCCTAAAACCTGGCCCATTTTCGGATAGCCTATGCAAAAAGCCAGCTGAAAGCCTAGATGAATTAAGGAATAGGGCAGCAAAGTTCATGCAGCTCGAGGAGTTAAGAGAATTCAGGACGCAGAACCGGTTAGAGCAACAAACTAGCCGAGGAGTAGACAAGCAGGAGGTTGAGGATAAAGGAAGAAGGGGGGGGATACAGAAGTTTAGAGAACCGAGGATGCCCCGGTTTTCTCGTTACATACCGTTGAACGTGGATAGGGGCCGAGCCCTGGAAGAAGCCTTAAGTGCAGATTTAATTCAGATGCCCAGAAGAAAACCAACCCCTCCAAATGCTGACCCAAATAAGCATTGCAGATACCATGGAAACCAGGGCCATACAACAGAAGAATGTGCAGCCCTAGGGGACAAGATAGAAGAACTGATACAAGCTGGCCACCTATAAAGATTGGTGAGAAGAAACAATCAAGAGAGGAGACCCTGGGCCCCTAGACCAGAAATGAGGCCGCCGCCTCGACGGCATTCAGAGCCGAGACCAAGGGATAGACTAGAAGAGAGGGAGGAGAGGAGAAAAAGACCCCCCCTGAGGGGAGTCATCAACACAATAGTTGGAGGATTTGCTGGAGGAGGATCCACCAGCTCTGCACGAAAGAGACATCTGAGAAGCATGCAGTCTGTACACTCAGTGGAAAGGAGGAGACCTAGAATGCCACCAATCACCTTCACAGATGAGGACTTTCAGGGCATAGACCCCCAGCAAGATGACCCTATGGTTATCACAGTCGAAGCAGCAAACTTTGCAATTAAGAAAACACTGGTGGACCAGGGAAGCTCTGTGGACATCCTGTATTGGAAGACATTCCAGAAAATGGAACTTCCGGAGGAATTGATACAGCCCTATAACGATCAAGTGGTTGGGTTTTCAGGGGAGAGAGTGGACACCAAGGGCTTCATTGATTTACCAACTAAGTTTGGAGGAGAAGAGGGGAAGACCATAGGTATTCGATACATCTTGATAGACGCTTACACCTCGTACAACATGCTCCTGGGAAGGCCATCATTGAACAAGCTTGGGGCTATAGTGTCAACCCCACACTTAGCCATGAAATTCCCATCCAGAGGGAAAGTGGCCACTGTCCATGGAGATCAGAAGGCCGCCAGGGAGTGCTATATGGCCAGTCTGAAGGTCCCCCATAGTAGAGGTAATCCGAAAGAACAAGCTGAGAAAAAGAGTAGGCAGGAGGGCATGGTAGCAATGATCAACCTTGATCCCAGAGTAAAGGAAGAGAGGGTGAAACCAAAAGAAGAAACCATTGCAGTCTGCATTGGTCAAGAAGGACAAAACACATATATAAGGACTTCGGTGAGTAAGGAGGAGGCAGCAGCGATCATCCGAAACCTTAAGAAAAACCGAGACCTCTTCGCCTGGACGGCCGCTGACATGCTAGGTATAGACCCTCAAGTCATAACTCATAAACTTTCTATCCACAGGGAAGCAAAACCGATATCCCAGAAGAGGAGGAAGATGGGAGAAGAAAGGAGGAGAGCAGTCAAAGAAGAGGTAGAGAAGTTAACCAAAGTCGGGTTCATAAGGCCAGCCAAATATACAACTTGGTTAGCCAATGTGGTGATGGTGAAGAAATCAAATGGCAAGTGGCGTATGTGTACGGATTACACAGACTTGAACAAGGCCTGCCCCAAGGACACATACCCACTCCCCAGCATTGACCGACTAGTAGACGGGGCTGCAGGACATAAAATGTTAAGTTTCTTGGACGCATACTCAGGTTATAATCAGATTCTCATGCACCCTGATGACGCTGAGAAGACAACGTTCATAACCGAGGACTGCAACTACTACTACAGGGTGATGCCATTTGGGCTGAAGAACGCCGGGGCGACCTACCAGAGGTTAATGGATAAAGTCTTCAAAAAGCAGATTGGAAGGTGTATGGAGGTGTATGTGGACGACATGGTGGTGAAATCTAGTTCTTGCTCAAAACACAATGAGAACTTGGAAGAAATTTTTTCCATGTTAAGAAAATATAGCATGAGATTGAACCCGGAGAAATGTGTCTTTGGAGTGTAAGCAGGCAAATTCCTCGGCTTTATGCTGACAAGCCGAGGAATCGAGGTCAATCCGGATAAGTGCCAGGCCATTATCGAAATGAGGAGTCCTGCTAACCAAAAGGAGGTGCAAAGGCTGATAGGCAGATTAGCAGCCCTCTCCAGATTCACACCCACCATGGCCGAAAAAATCAAACCAATGCTGAAGTTGTTGAAAAAGACATCCAAGTTCAAATGGAGCGAAGAATGTAAGGAAAGTTTCCAAGCAATCAAGGTCTTTTTAATGTCACCACCAATCATGCATAGACCGGAGCACACCAAGGAACTCACCGTGTACATCTCGGCCACCGAAACCACCATCAGTTCGGTCTTGGTACAAGAGATAGGAGAGGAGATAAGGCCAATATACTATACAAGCAGTATCCTCCAAGATACTGAAACGAGATATCAACACTTGGAGAACGTAGCACTGGCTGTGGTGGTAGCGGTCAGACGACTCAGACAATATTTCCAAAGCCACAGGGTGGTGGTGAGAACAGATTATCCAATAGCAAAAATTCTGAGGAAGCCAGAACTGTCAGGAAGAATGATCTCATGGGCAATTGAACTCTCCGAATATGATATCACTTATCAGAAGAGAGGGCCAATCAAAGCTCAGTGCCTGACAGACTTCATAGGTGAGCTCCAAGGGGAGGAGGCCAAGGAAGAAGAATGGTGGCAGTTGTATGTGGACGGATCATCTAACAAAAGGGGAGGAGGAGCTGGAATTGTACTGGAAGGACCAGGAGGATTGGTAGTGGAACAGGCTCTGACTTTCAAATTCAAAGCCTCCAACAACCAGGCCGAGTACGAAGCCCTGATAGCTGGATTAATATTGGTCAAAGAAGTAGGGGCTGAGAGGGTGGAGTGTAAGACTGATTCCCAACTCGTGATAGGACAGTTGTTAGGACAGTTCCAAGTAAAAGACCCCCTTTTGCTAAAATACTATCATTTCACACTTAGAAGAATGGAGGAGATGAAAGAGGCACGGGTAAAACATATACCCCGGAGAGAGAATGGCAGGGCAAACATACTGTCAAAACTGGCAACCGCCAAAATCACGGGTCACCACAAATCATACATCACACATTGTCACAACCATCAGTCTTAAAAGAAGAATGCAATCAAGTTACCAATCAAAACAGCTGGATAACCCCTTACTTGGCATATTTGAGAACAGGAGAGTACACACTCCCTCCCAAAGAAGCTGTGGCATTTCAAATAAAGGCCACTCAATTTCTGTTGGTGGGAAATGAGCTTTTCAGGAGAAGTTTTGGGGGACCATTGTTGAAATGTGTGCAAGAGGAGCAAACCGAGTATATACTAGATGAGCTACACCGAGGTGTATGCGGATTACACTCGGGGGGAAGATCAATGGCAGCCAAGGTGATAAGAGCAGGATTCTACTGGCCAACAATGCGAGAAGACTGTACTCGATATGTGAGGAAATGCAAGGAGTGTCAAATGAATGGAAACTTCATCCATATTGCTCCAGAGAAGTTGCACCATGTAGCTGCCCCCTGGCCTTTCGCGATATGGGGGATGGATATTGTAGGACCCTTCCCACTTGCTAAAGGACAGTGCAAATTCTTGTTAGTCACAGTGGATTACTTCACCAAGTGGATTGAAGCCGAACCACTGGCTAAAATCACAGCCCAACAAATACAGAAATTTGTGTGGAGAAGTATAGTATGTCGCTTCGGCATCCCCCACTCAGTCATCACCGACAATGGTAGGCAGTTCATAGAGAAAGGGTTGGAAGAGTTCTACAAAGGTTTGGGGATCAAACATGCAACCAGCTCAGTGGAACACCCCCAGGCAAATGGTCAAGCTGAAGCAGCCAACAAAGTCATACTCAATGAGTTGAAGAAGAGGTTAGGAGTGGCCAAAGGGAGGTGGGCAGAAGAGTTACCAGAAGTATTGTGGGCATATAGATGCACTCCCCAATCCTCCACATTAGAGACCCCATTCAGCCTGACATATGGCACTGATGCCATGATACTAGTAGAAATAGGGGAAGCCAGCCCCAGAAGACTACTAATGAACATGGAGGAAAACGAAGAAGCCTTACAGATAGAACTGGACCTGTTAGCAGAACACAGGGACAGAGCCTATGTCAATCAAGAAGCATGCAAGCAAAGAGCAGCCAGAAGATTCAACTCCAAGGTGAAGCCGAGGAGATTCTTGTGTGGAGACTTAGTGTTAAGAGTGAAGAGCATGGCCCGAAGAGACCTCGGCGAAGGCAAGTTCGCACCCAACTGGGAAGGCCCCTTTCGAGTCAAAGAAGTATTGGGAAATGGAGCTTACCACCTGGAGGACCTTCAAGGTAACCAGATACCTAGAGCTTGGAATGCCAGCCTATTAAAGTTTTATTTCAGTTGAAAAATGTAATACTCATTGCAATCAATGAAGAGGTATTCACTGAACATGAGCAGATCCAAAGTTTAATCCCCGAATAGTACTTGGTGAAGGAAGCTTCATTCCAAAGAAGAATGATCCCTACCGAGTAGTATTCGGAAGAAGGAAGTTTCACACCAGTGATCCCTTATTCACTCGAACACACAACCAAGTGTTACTTCCGAATAATACTCGGTGAAGGAAGCTTCATTCCAAAGAAGAATGATCCCTACCGAGTAGTATTCGGAAGAAGGAAGCTTCACTTCAGTGATCCCTTACTCATTCACATACTTTCGGCTTAGGACGTTTCACTAAGTGATCCCTCCCGAATAGTATCAATAAAACACAAACAGAGCAAAATAAAAATTAAACGAGGTACTTTAATCATTTTCATTTAACCAAGATGCTCCCGACACTCGAACGCTTCCACTTAACCGAGAAGTCCCCGGTATTTAATTATTATCATTTAATTCTCTTCGCAGACCGAGACATTTAATCTTTAAATGTTTAACCGAATGGACCCAGGTCTAAAAACAACTTTGACAGAAAAAGAAAATGAAGCAAAAGCAGCAAAGCATTACTTAACCATAAAAAAGTCAGCAATTGTATTAATAAGTACAAAATATTACAAAAGGTGATGGTTACAAAAAGATTACTGAATCTATAGCCTAACAAAATAAAAGGAGCTGATGGCAGCAGCGTCTTCATCCCGACTTTGAAGGATCGGGCAAAATCACAACAAGAGGTGTTGGTTGGGCCGAGAAGGAGCTTGGAGGAACATTGGAAGTGGTGGCCTTCGGAATATCTTTAAGAGGCAAAAGTTGCTCCTCGTGGACATCCAAACCACTGTCATATGAAGCCGAAGTCACGGGATCTCCTCGGTCATGGAAAAATTTGGCTTGACGGACTCCCTTCTGAAATCCATTTTCATGCTCAGTAAAAACCATGAATTTTAACTGTTTCACCTTATGCGCGCAAACTGCCAACGCATCTTGGGCAGTCTTCAGAGCCTCTTCACTGGATTTCAAAGCTTCATCTCTGGATCTCAGAGTAACCTCCAAGTCTCGAATTTCGTCAGTTAGAATTTCCTCCCTCTTAGTAGCAGCCTCTTCGCGCTGACCGAGTTCTTCGACAGCCTTGTTCCTTTGCTCTTCCAAATCCCTATCTTGAACTTCAAGTTGGCCTCTAGAGTCCAAGGCATCCCTCAAAGAAGCATTGACCTCGGCCAACTCTTTCTGCAATTTCTCCAAGTCATTGGAAGGCTCCGGACGAAAAAACTCTTGGCTGATATGCTTGTTGATCATCAGCGCCCTAGATTCGAATTCAAACATTGTTGCCACGAGCTTCTCTTTAGTGGATTGCTTAAAAAACTCCACATCAGTAGGGGTGACCTTAACACTCACCTTCGAGCTAGCCCTCATGTGAGTTTCCAATAAAGATGAAGGGGCAGCATTAAGATCCCCCAAGAAATCACCCGCAGACTCCTCGGGTCGGGAGCAACCCCCACTTGACAACCGAGATCTCTTCGAAGACCCGTGGTATTTGCGGGCCTCCTTATCCTTCCTCTTCTGCTTTTTCTTTTCTTTTTCTTTTTCTTTCTCTTTTCTTTTGTCAGCAGAGGCAGGACGAGGAATACTCGGTCCAGTTGAGGTCACAGGGGGGGCCACCCCGGGATTAACCGAAGCCATTTCGGCCATAATTTCATCCCTGATACTGGTAAAGGCAATATCAGACATGTCCATTTCGTTTGCCATGATTTCTGAAAAAAGACACAAAATTCAGCAACGTTAAAATCATAACAACAAACACACAGCAAAACAAAACTCACCATTTACGTGGGTTACAAGTTGAGGAGTAAGAAAACTGCCGAGGAGTCGTCGAGTGGGCAGCTTGCGAGGTAGACGCTGCAACACTGATAAAACCTTAAGATCATAAGTGGACAACTTGGACCTCGGCCAGGAAGAGTACCTAACAGGGTTTCGAGTCCAATACAAAGGGAACCGGGGACTCGAATTATTGTCAAAAACAAAAGGAAGACCCTCATCATTAATTACAAGTTTAAAATAACCATCCTTAAAATCCTTGTAGGAAGCAGTATAGGCTTTGAAAAGAACATTGGAAGGCTGACTGTACAAAGACACCCAACTCGCCAGACTCGAAGGACGGGTACTGAAAAAAGACAAGAAAACAGCAGGAGTGGGGGTGATGAAAAAGCCTGAACAAAGAGCACGAAAAGCCTGAATATAGGCCCACCCATTCGGATGTAGTTGTGTGGGCGCCACGTTAAGTGCGCCGAGTACACCTACAGTGAAGTCATCCAAAGGAAGACGAACACGAAGGTCAGTAAACAAACAAGCATACATATAAAAGAAGTCTCGCCTGTAACCTTCCCGACCGTGGAATACACGGTCTGAACGGGTACAGGCTAGAGCGTGAAACAGTTCACCCTCGACTTCAGAGGACATCACATCCTGAGATCTAGCAAACTCTTTCATCTCCCTAGACCTATAAAAACGAGAAACATACTGAGTTACACTCTCAGCAACCCAAGCATAACCCGGACGAAGGACGACATCGGTTTTCTGCATAGCAGCAACCTCCCTCTTATCTCTCGAGGACGTACAATCCCTAGAGTCACCAATCTTACTAACATAGGAGGTAGAACCCTCACCCGAAGACCCCTCGGCATTTTCAACCAAACGAACCGAGGTCTCCCTCGAAGAACCCCCAGAACCCGACGACTCTTCAGCGACTGAAAAAGAAGACATCATACCAGTTTCAACGGTTAATCCCAAGCAGCAAGGAAGAAGGCACAAGTAATACATAACCAGGTGCCCTATTTATACAAAACGAAGAGAGAGCATCAAACCCTACAACGAAGATAATCCAAGCGATGTGGGACTTCAAAATGAAACGTCACAACCAATGGAAACACCGACACGTCAGCATGGGCCAACAGTCATTAAAACCCGAAACGATCCAACTCCAGGATCAGCCTTCTCAGACACCTCGGTCTCACGGACGCCCTTCGGCTCTTCAAGGCTTGGGGGGCAAGTGTACTGATATGGGGTTCACCCCTGGATAACAACACAGCAAAACCGAAGAGTCCAGCCCCGGCCCATCGGACACCCTCAGGAACAAGACCGAAGAGTCCAGCCCCGGCCCATCATGACTGCTTGACATGAGTCAACCTAACTTAATCTGAAGGATTAACAGTGTAAACAGGATCATCCGCGCCTAAGTACCATTAGCAAATGGAGGCCCAAGACAGAGCAACAGGCCCAATAAGCAGGCCCACCCAGACCACTATAAATAGAGGTAGTAAATGCGAGGTAGGTGGTTGTTAATACTGTATATTGACTTTGCTCCGATACCTTTACTGACTTGAGCGTCGGAGCGCCTTCGCATGTATCCCCACCTGTCTGACCGAGGAGACCACGGTGCTAAAGAAGGACGACACCAATTCGGAGTGAGGAGACCGAAGACCAGACGTTCCAGTAAGACCATACCTTGGGAGTCACCGGTTCCAGTAAAAACACCTACCAATACATTAATAAATATATGTGATTACGAAGTATGATATAACCACTGTTTTTTCTTAAACAAAAACCCGTCACGAGTAAACACCAAATTCTGAAATTGATCCATACAGAATTTTGGAAGGAATTATACATTTAAATAGTTACCGAAACTATAATTATTAGTCAATCTAAATTTTTAAAATGCAATCATCTAAAATCATTTAATTATCAAACATTGGTCAATTAAAATTTTTATTTCTACAATTCTAGGGACAAAACTAGTAATATAATAACATGAAGGACTAAATAAATTTGATTTGATAATTTTAAAGCAATATTTGATGATTTAAAATATTATATTAATTAATAAATCATTATAGTGATGAATTAATAAATAATTATAGTGATTAATTAGTGTATTCCTCGTTTGCCAATTTACAAACCTCTAACTTCTTCCATAGAAATGAGGCATTTTATCACATGGTTGTAATTGGGCCTCGATAGAAGGTTCATCAATATGGGCAAAGAATATCAGCAACTAGTTTCGGGCCTTGTGGGCTCCAAGGGGATAGAAACATTAAGATCTTCATTATTGAGTCACAGACAAATTATACAAGTAAATTTAATATTATACTAAATTTAAAACTATAAGACATTAGAATTGTGAGTGTTTCTACTTATTGTTGCTCAATTTTTTTTATTCCTATCAAATGTGAAACTTCATATTAACATGGAAAAAGTATTTGAATTGTTATAAACTGAACTAAATTCCAAAAATTATTTGCTTGAACCGAATTAAATTATATAATTGTTTATGAGAATTGAAATGAACTGCATGACAGTAGTCAAATTGTTCTTAATTTTCGAAATTATTTAAACTATCTAAATCATTTGAATTATTCTTAAAAGACATTTTATTTTAAGACATTTTTCAAGCTTATAAGTTATAGTTAAATTCAAACATGTTGATTTAGCAGCAGTTTAATTAAAAAAAAACAGTTCAACTCAGTTCAGAAGCTATTTACAGTTTGATATTTAGTAATTGTACAGAAATTTATTAATGTATTGAAGATGTATATGAAACGGTAAAGTGTTATAGTATGAATAATGGTTCCGAATAAGACTTGGTGAGTTGTTTTATCCAAGACATGATTTGGACTTTTTCATGTCTGTGTTGACAGAATCCAGAATAGACAAAACCTCACATTATTGGCTACGTATGTGAGCACCTACAACAATATGGCTTTTACTTGTCTTATATATTAAATTACAGTTGAAAAGCACGTATGATTTAATTGTAATCACCTTATATTGCTTCCTTTTTGTTAATGAAAAGCATGGAAGTTTCTAAGTAAGCTTATGCTCTACCACCTCTTTTTGACTTAGACAATGTATGTGGTAGCTATGATGAGTGGCAATAATTAAAATGAAAATATTAACCCTTCTTCTGCCATAAGAATGAAGAAAGAAATGGATGTTTGTTTGGGTGTGAAGATGGTGTTGGAGTTGACATATATGTATGTACGAGAGGAGCATTTTGGAAATATCGAGGGTAGATATATTGTAAGTTGATTATGACAAGATATGAGAATCTAATCTAAGTGGGTCAAGGGTTTTAGGTAATAGGAATATGGGGGCATGACAAATGGAGGGTCCACAGTAGCAGAAGATGAGTGTTTGTTAGTGTTAGTCTGAAGGAAATTACAGAATATGGAATCCTTACAATAGTGAAGAGAAGGAACACAAAGTATAAGGCTGCCATAAAGCAGCATATTTGAAATGGTAAATGAAGCTTAGACACTCACCTTGCATGCCCCCACCTTTTTCAACCTCTTTTTCTTCTGCATAATCATGCTTCTTTATTATTTTCACTCCACTCCTAACATTTCCCACTTCAATCCTATCACTCTCACAACATTTACCTATATACAAGAATCCTGAACAAAATTACAAAAATCAACTTCATTAAGAACTGTGATATTGAGTATCTTGCTGAAAAAGAACATAATGTTTACTTTCATCATTGTTTCTCATATGCATGCTCAGCATTTAGTTAATAACTTAAATTTTAATACCACTGGTTAACATCGAAACATTACAAAGATTACAAAGATTCAAAGGAAGACACTTCCATACACCAACATAAATATTTAACCACCTCCTTATCTTTTATGAGTTTGTTTGCAGGAGAAAGTATTGATACCATGCAAAAAGAGGTTTATTTTGAGGTTCAAGGAATAGAAAAAAATGCCAAAACCAAAAGAGAAAAAGGTTTCAGGAAACGACGAAAATTGTCACATTCTGAATTTTTTCTGTTTTGTATGAAATAATTTGTTTACATAATGTGAATGTAATAAAAAAATTATAAAACTTTATTAAAAAAAAAACTATTATTTTTTGGTGGTGTTTTGACTATTAACAATTTAAACTTTCACTGTATTGTAAATAGACAAACAAACCTAAACACAATGCAATAATAAAACAACTGGAATTACAAATTTACTTTTTGAATTCCAAGTCAACAGAAAAGATATAAGATTTCAAAAAGTCATAAAAAGAAAAACCTTGAGAATTTAGACATTTTTTATGTCATTGTGCAAAGGAGATTTAAGAAACTAAGTATAATTGATTATAAGTCTCACCTTGTAGACTATATTGATTAAAAACAACTTGGAATGATATAATCGAGAAAAATCTTATAATTTAAAAAAAAAATCAATCAACATAAAAAAATAATATCACAGTCTGTTATTTTTAATTATTAAATATATTTACTATTAAATTTTTTTTATTTTATAGTAAATGAAGTATTTATTAAAAAAATTATTATATTTAAATTATTTTATCCAAATAATATATTTAAAAGCAAAAAAAAAATTAAAATAAAAAAAAATATTTGAATTTATTAAAATTATAAGTTTTCTATAAAAAAAAATATTATATTTGGATGACGATTATAAAAAGTAATCCTCTTTTTTACTCGATCTTAACTTTACAAATATTTAGGTTTTTTTATTAATATTAATACAATGTAATTCATTATTTTTTATTGAGAAAAATAAATATATTAATAAAATAAGATTAAAAATATAAAAAAATAATTACAACAAAAATGTGCAAAAATATATTAAAAATTAAATAATTAATAAAATAATTATTTGTATTATTATTATTTAATAACTTATTACATGTGTGATTCTCTATTAATATCTCTGATTATTCCATGTTTTATTTATATTTATTGTTATTAATAAACTAATATCTCATTATATTACCATTTACTTATTTTCTTTATCCTTCTTGCTTTAATTATTATATTTATTGCTTTTCAGTATCTATTTTTGCACCATGTTTAATTTTTATTTAAGCATTCATTTTATGTTTTTCATTAAAATTTTGTTATAAACTTTAATTATTTTCATCTCTTTCCTTATTAAGTCATTCTTATTTTTTTCAAATTTTAATTTATTATCAATTTGATTCTGTGCATGAACGTGCATAAATAAAGTTATCAGACAATAATGACATATTGAATAAATTAAGGTTGATCTAAAAATTAAGGATTTTAATAAAAAAAAATTAAATTGAAGAAAGTATATATATAAATAATGGTTGGTCATAAAAATTTAGAAGATTTGTTGGGTAAATGTGAGTAGCATAATTTACTGTGTTAGTTGGTGTCTCTTTTTCAGGAAAATGGACGCGAAATGTGGTTTCCGTCCCGCTGACATGATAGTGACATGAGTACGGTCACAAATCATAAATCAAAAACCCTTCTTTCTTCGTTACACAATAATCACTCACTCACATACTCAACTTAACCATAATTTAATCACTGTTATTATTTACTAAAACACTAATGCAACTTTATCAACTATTGTCTGATTAAAACTAATTAAATTATTTCTTGCCATTAAGACTTGTTATGCTTTGTGGTTTTGTGGTTTTCAATAGTTGATCCGTGCTTGTTTGGTTTTTCATTGGGAAAAAAAGGAATCTAGAATGATTTTAGCAAAAGCTTATTTGTTATAAGTTTCAGCTTTTGTCCAAACTATTATAAACAGAAGATCAAATACACCATCACTGATCCCTCATCCAACAGGTATGGTCCAAGAAAGCCATTCCAAATGTTCATTCCTTTTAAGAAAATCAACCCAACTCTTGGTGTTCTCCTGTACTTCTAAGAAAGACAAAAGCATCAAACAAATAAATAAACAAAATCTATCATTCTTCTCTGCAAAAATAAAAACATACCCTGTTCAACTTTCTTAATCCAAACACCTATTTGTTGTAATATCAGTTAAACAAATGTTATAACATACACACCCAGGTAAGTTATTTTTATTTGAGTTTTGTTATATATGTGGAGAAAGAGTTTTGTATAGAGCACAGTTATCTTTAATCGAAAGTGTTGACAAAATGAAGTACAAAATACTTGTTTATTTTATTGGTTAAAGATTGAAGGAAAGAGTTGTCCGAAATCATAGCCGTTGGTTTATGGTTTGATATTATTAAGCATTTTTCTTTTTGATTGGATGATGAGGATAATGATGAGGATCTGCCATAAGATTGTCTTGGGAAAAAAGATTCCTCTGAAAAGAGAAGGAAAAAAAAAAACCTTAATTTGAAGATTGGTGTTGAAAATAAGTACTGTTTGATAAATTGTAGGTTGGGAAAACTTACACCTGAAGCTCCTCGAGATCTGACCAAATCTTGTTTGAGTTCTTCACAGGAATTATTTTGAACATGTTTCGAGGGTCAGCTTCTCTGAACTTGGGCCTCCTTTGTCTACACCAATAATGCTTATTGCTATCCATAATTGCTTTCTATCCTTCTCTTTCTCACTTCTACCCATCCTCTTCTCTTAATTTCAATCATCTACTATATATCAGTAATCATTTTTTATGTAATAATCTCATCACAATCTGCATATTCATCTACTTCAACTTTATAAACCAGTTTCCAAAGTAAGAATAATATTGCATTTAGTGAGTGAACAATTTTGAAGAATGTTGTTTTAATACAAATAAAGCTGAAGTGTAATAAATTTATATGGCAGCTAACTAATTCTTGAAGGTTACTTAATGAACATCGAATCCTACCAAAGCAAAATTTCTTGCACCTGAAGTTTTTCTTGAAAAGCTTATCATGTACAACGAAACGATTCAGCTTGGATGGGTGGTTAGGGAGCCATCTGCTTTGGTTTGAGGGAAAGAAAAATAGTTTGATTGCTGTACTTCACCACAGTTACTTGTAAATTCCTCTTCAACTCCACAATCAACACCAAATATATTTATACACTACTACATCACCAAAACTTATTGTAAACTCTTCTTTAATCAAACATGAAAAACTTGCAAAAGGGACTTTCACACGTACGTATTATCATCAAATTATATCAAGATAAGAACGTGAGTGTAAATCATTTTTGGTGTTCATTTGTATAGAACAATTTATCGATATAACTTACTATTAATATCTTTTAGTCATGCATGATTTAAGATGAAACATATTTGTTAGTTGGCATATATATATATTTATAATATATGTTTTTTATAAGACAAGATGTGACGGATATTAACTTCAGCTTGGTCGAGATCCACTTAATCCAGTTATGCAACATGTGTGCTTAATATCAATTTATGATATATATATATATATATATGAAATTAATGGTGGAAGATTTTTATATGTACATGATCTTAGATTTCATAATTATTGTGGTTATTGTAAAAAAGAAAAAGAAACAGATAATTGGTATGACTTATAAATAATTGAACCAAAATTTAAAGAACAAAATTACTAATTATGGTTTCCATTTAGAATATTATGTTCTTTTTCCACAATTTTCCTCCTTATCCATTGGCAAGATTTTCCTTTGTTTTTCTTATACCTAGGTAGCCTATGGAACAGATGTTGTTGGAGGAAGTTTTGAAAAACGAGAGAGAATAAGGGATAAAGTTTTAAGCACTAATATTCAGTGTGGCATTTTTTCCTTATTGAAGAGATGAAAAATTGAAAACGTGTATTCCAGAAATACCATAGAGTTGAATGAAGAAGCCCTACAAGCACCATAAAGTCCATAATCCTCAGCCCACCTCTAAAAACATGCTTCCTTCATTTGTGCCGGAAGAGAATTGTTGTCACTTAATCCAGAACCACCATCTTCTCCAACCTCATCATTGTAGATGACAACATTAGTGGTGATTCTTCTCTATGGACATGAAACTGCTTCTGAAACATGATTTTTAAAAATAAAGATATTAAATTTTTAAAGTAAAATACTTGAAATAAAAATATTGTGGTAAAAGAAAGAAAGGAAGTTTTTGTGGGAAAAGAAAGAGAGAGAAGAGAAGCGAGGTTAATGGATGAGAAGGAGAATGAGAAAGAGAAAAAGAAAAAAAAAGATAATAATAAAAATGAGAAGTGTGAGGGAAGAGTGATGTCATGTCCTGTCGGAGAAGGAGGGCACGTAGGCAGCTCCCATAAATGCAGACAGATTAATTCGTCCGATGTGAAGTCCGTGTCCTAAGTTTAATTTTTATGGTTCCATTTCTGCTCCCAAATTCTTCAACCACATTCACTCCTCCTTTCACTTCCACTCCCACTCCTCTCTCTCTCTCTCCTTTTCCCCCCAAGCTTTCCCACCAACCATATTCCCTTCTCTTTCCACTCTCCACTCCCCACTCTCCACTCAACTAATTACTATCCCTTTTTTCCCACCCTTACCTTCCCAAATATACAACCTATAACAATACCTTTTCTCTAATCTCTACACTTATTTTATCAATATACCTTACTCTCTTCCTCTATGTTGTTAATAATGTAACTGGGTTGCATTTTGCAATATCTTTATTAAAAAAGACACAAGGTGGGAAAAAGGGTACAGAAATGGGTTATGGTCAGTTAAAGTAAAAAGTAAATGTCTGAACAAGAATGGTACAGGTGTTAATTATGTAATGGCAAGTATTTGAAAGGCTTTTCTGAGTGAAACAGCTCTTTTCTTCAGACCGGTTATTCATGACCACATCCTCTTCCCATCTCTTATCTTCAAACAACAACAATAACATTATTTTATTAAATAATTATTACTATTATTATATATTAAATATATTCATTCTTTCATTCATTCATTCATTTAAATCCAATATAAATATATACACAAACACAATCTTACTTAGCTCACTTCTTATTATTATCTTTCTATCTATCTATCTATATTCTATCTTGGTGAAACTTACATGTAGAGAAGTAGAATAGATCTTCAACTTTCTTCCTCACTTACTTCACCTTCCTCTCAATTCTACCAACCCTAACACACATAACTCAATTTTGCTTCATAAAAAAAATATTTTTCGCATTTTTCTTTTTTTTAGGGGGGAGAGAAAGTGGCCAGCGATATGGAATTCGACGACCAAGAGGAGCAGGAGGAGGAAATGGGCATGCCCGAGCCTACGGTCCCCGCCGCGGCGCCAAGTTACGACTCGCTCGGAAACTCCGCGGGGCGCTCGAAAATCGCCGGCGAAGGGCGGAAGGGCGCGTTCGGCGCGGCGGCGGTACGGTACCGAGAATGCCAGAAGAACCATGCTGTGAGCTTCGGCGGCCACGCCGTCGACGGCTGCTGCGAGTTCATGCCGGCTGGCGAGGACGGCACGCTGGAGGCCGTGATTTGCGCCGCCTGCAACTGCCACCGGAATTTCCACCGCAAGGAGATCGACGGTGAGATGTCCTCGCTACACCACCGCGCGCAGCCGCCGCCGCCGTTGCACCACCACCACCACCAATTCTCCCCCTACTACCACCACCGCGTCCCACAGCACCCCGCCGCCGCCGGTTACCTCCATCACCACCTCGCCACGCCTCCAATGGCGCAGCACCGCCCGCTCGCCCTCCCCGCGGCGGCCTCCGGCGGCGGTCTCAGCCGCGAAGACGAAGACATGTCGAATCCGAGCAGCAGCGGCGGAGGAGGTGGCGGCGGCGGCGGGGGATCCAGAAAACGGTTCCGAACGAAGTTCACGCAGGAACAGAAGGATAAGATGCTGGCATTCGCGGAACAGCTAGGGTGGAGAATCCAGAAGCACGATGAATCTGCTGTGGAACAGTTCTGTGCTGAGACCAATGTGAAGCGAAACGTTCTCAAAGTTTGGATGCACAATAACAAGAACACTCTCGGTAAGAAACCCTAATTTCCGAATTATTATTATTATTATTATATAATATTCTTTCTCTCTATCTTTCCGTTCGCTTTCAGAGAGAAAATTGTAATTTGAAATTTAATTAATGGAGATCAAGCTAGGGTTCTTCCTTTCGTTAATTTTAATTTCAGTTTACTGTAAGGAGTGCTTAAGGTGCATGATTAGGTTAACATGTACTATTATTGTACATTAATTGCGAATTAATTCTCGGTGATTAGTTTGTCTGTAAAGAGATCGAGACCGAATAAAGACAAGGTAGCGAAGTTTATGGGGAAAAAAATGATAGTGTTTCTGCATTGCATAATCATGCGAAGGATGGATGCTTAAGATTAGCACAGGCGATTATTTAGGTTTAATAAGATAAACTCAACGTGTAAGACATGCAAATGAAAAGCTTATTATTGATTAAGCTTAAGCTTGCTTTATTCATTAATTCATGGTTTATGTAATATTTTTCTGCATTTGATCACATTCACTGCTCCAGCTTTTAGTTTCTTGTTTGTATTAACACCTCAAAGTCCCCACCAGCCATTTTTGTTCCCGTTTTGGACACATTTATTCAACCTACACTGCAGGATGAGAAATTCATTAATATTGTAAGAGATGGATAAATCTTAAGTGAGTGAGTGAGTGAATGAGTGAGTGACAGTGATTTAGTGGATGATGAGGAAGATGGATGATGTAGCTAGTGTGGCATTATTAATTGGTCGGAGAGTTTGAGTTATTGTTTGTTGTTTCTTCTTCTCTTGTTGTATGTTGGGTTGGTGTTGTTTGACATTTTTGTGTGGGGAAGATAAAAGGGAAAAGGAAAAGGAAAAGAGTGGTAAATGAAATGGTGAGGCTTCAATGATTCAATCCCATTCTCGTATATGTTTGGTTAGTGCGGTGTGAAAAGCGAGAAAGTAATGAAAGAACAAAATAAACTATAGAATAGGAGTGGGTGGGTATTCACGCGGCAAAATCGTACAGTGTTAGCCTGTCGGGTCATGCACAGATTACAGACTTGCAGAACAGAAGTGCAGAACCTCCACCCCTTTTCAGATTATCATTACCATTAATACCATCTTAAATCCCCACACATTTTTCCTTAGCTTCATTCCAAACATCTTTCTTCATTATTTAAATATCATTACTTTTTCCCTTTTTTTTCATTTTACTTTTCTACACACCCTCTCTTTTTTCTCATTTCCATCTATTCTCCTTTTTCCTCAAAATATTAATATATCATTTTCTTTCCTTAATCTTTTCATTTTTACTTTTCCCTTGTACTTACATTACATCCCAAATATATACAGGGTTTGCATTGCTCTCTTATTTATTCACTTATATTTTTTCATAACATCATTATTATCTGTCTCTGATATTACATGCATGAATTACTTTAACTGGTATTTCTCTTCCGTTTATCCTTTTCTTCAAGTTGTAAAGTAATTTTACAATTTCTCAATCCTTTGTTCACTGTTTTATATCGATTTTTTTTGTTCTTTACTGGATATATTTTAATTTAAATGAAAAATTCGTCAGCAATAATGTTTTAGGTTTACTTTCAAATGACATTGTAAGTTATGTGAAATGCCTGTTAAAAGGTTTCATTAAACTTAACTTAATTATGATTTTTGATAGTTTTTTTTACTTAAATATGTTTTTACTCTTTGTAAAATTAGTGGTTATGATGTTGGTCACTGCAAAATGTTTCTTCCAATCATTCTAAAATTGAAACTCATTATTTTTAATATTATACAACACTAGTTAATTATTTAATGTTTTATTGAATAATAAGTTAACTAAAATTCAACTGGTATATACTAATGTTGAGATATGTTATTAGTAAGTAATACCTAGAAAAAATTCTTCATATTGATTAAAATAATGATTTAAAAGTATAGGAATAAAAAAAATTATTAAATTTCACTAATTTACATATTCTAAAAGTATATTTAATTTTTTTTATTTATAAACATGGTTATGATTTAATTTATCATCTTATTATATAAGTATTTTTTTAATTTATGAGAAAAATATTAGAATTATATATTTAGATTTAGAACATTATAATTTCTCTAACTTTTAAATATATTTTTAATTGTTATTTTTACTTAAAAAATTACAAATGAATTTTATTATCGTCTTTAGTTTGGAACAAACTAATTATATTTGTGTATTTCATAATTTACTGTTAATTTTCTAACTTAACTTATAATAGAACCTTAGAAAGAATTAATCTATTTTTTATACTAAATACGTATGTTACATCTGAAAAATTTGAACCAAATAAATTAAAATTGATTAGCTTGTTCGATTTTGTGCCTAATTTCAAAATCTCATTGATTGGTATCATTTTTCCCCTCCAAATTTTTCTAAACAAATGAAGTTGGTTTTCATGAATTCCTAGATCTTGAATTATCAAAATAGGTCCTCATAGCCATTTTGTTAGCTATCAACTTAAATAAGCCTTCAAAAAGTGTAATTAAAAAAAAATTAAAGCTTCTATTTATATGCAGTTGAGTGCTAGCTAAGTGTAGTACATATAAAATCGACAGAGGTTCAATTAAATTACTATTTACGTCTAAATTATATAAATTACAGAATAAAAGAACCTTCAGAAAGTATAAATCTTGATTTATTGATAATTTAGCGAGTTGCAACAGTTTCCTGATATTTAAACTATATATATATATATATATATATATATATATATATATTAAGTTTGAAATAGCAAAATCCACCTTCCTATTGAGACTCTTCATGAACATGGGAGTTTGATTTCTATTTGTTGCCACAGTCCCTTAGTTACCTACCAAACATTAATTACTCGTGATCTCCTTATAAATACTCCAAAACAAGGTAAATATGCAATGGAGATTAAGTCATACCTATTGCTTTATTGACCTAGATACAATGTATAGGACTTTGATTGCATTCAATTATGTACTCTCTCTCTTTTTCTGTGAATTTAATTCATGTACTTTCAGAATAACTTCAGGTTAATATCTTTTAAACTAAAACTGTGGTCAGATTATGTAATAGTATCATTATGGTACTAAGTAATATTGTCTCAAGTTAGAAAATACTGTAGTTGAATATATAATGAATTTCAGAAGGTTTAAATGCTGAAATGGTTGTTCGAGTAGGTTTTAGAAACCATTAAGATTCCTTAAATTTAAATTGTTGAATTTAATGAAAATATATTATTAAACTAACTTTAACTAAAAATTATATTTTAAAATTTGCGCTATAATTAAAGAAATTGATTACTCGACTTTATTATGCAAATAAATACTTAAAATATACAAAAAAAACATAATGTTTGGAAGCAGGAAATCCATCAAGAATTAACTTAAACACTGTGGTTAACTTAGGTTTAAATAAATAAATAAAGAGTATTAACATTTTATAACATTCTTTTACGTTTTTTCACACAAGCAAGGATAGAGAAAATGAATTAGATAAAAGAAGGTTTGTGGTTGAACTTCTTCTCAAAAGAAAAATGGTTTTTTTGTTCCTGAAACGTGTTAAAAAGGTTATAAACCTTCTGCTATATAGGTTAATAGACTCATACTTATATTTATACAGACTAAGAAGTGTTTATTATGAAAATATTATAGTAAAAAATTCATACAATTGATTTTAAATGTTATTATGTTAAATTTAAAACATTTTTTAACAGACCAAAACTTACTCTTTTTAACAAAATGAATCTTTACCCAGTTATTTAAAGCATAGGCCTGACTTAGCATGAGTATGATCTGGATTAAGTACCTAGAGACACGTGACAAACCTATTTCCATTCCTAAACAGAAGGGGAGGAAACAAAACAAAAGATACCTTAATTAGAAAAAATAGATGATGTAATGGAGAATGTATAATAGAAACAAAAGTGCTGTGTGAAAATTGTCATCATATATTACATTTGTTTTTTATAAAAACAAGTTCATGCTTCCACCTATTCTCAAGAAAGAGTTCATAACAGTTGTTCATAAAGTTATATATGATCAACTGGAACAGACGCTGTAACTTGGACTTAAAAGCAATAGATAAATGAAAGGATATATTTTTCCATTATTTGAATGTTGTTGTTGGGTTATGGAGGTGTTAGGATTAATGGGTGTCTTGAAAGTTGAAAACATGTCGCGAAATGGCTTACAGATAACAGTAGAAGGAGATGGTGATAGATTCCCTTTCTCTTTCTCTGTTTCCGTTTGATCATTTTTGGGTTGAATGGATTAATGAACAGTGTGAGTAGTAGAGAAGTACGAGCAGTATTCCATGGAGTTGTAGTAGTAGGAGGAGTAGTAGTACCCTACTACACGACACGGTCAAATCAAAACTGAGGTTAGGTTGCGACTTGCAACATCGTCCACACGTTAACATGCATCTTCATGTATTAGTTAAGACATGACGTTGAACCTTCTGCTGCATTTATGTTTCCAACTATTCATTCCTCAGGGAATTACCATTCAACTTTCTTGGAACTTGTTTACATGTAAAAAGGACCATTTTTATTTACAAATGTTTTTCACCTTAGATCCTTCTTCAAATCATTATTTACAACTTTTTTAAAAACACAAATTACTATTTCTCTTATGATAATAATAATTATCATAATAAGAAATGTGCTTAAAATTGACATTTTTCATGTCATATCATGTATCAACCTTATGGATATGTCACGTGACATTTTCAAGTGATTTCACGTGACATTCATTATATGTAATTATCATGTTCGTGTAGATGTAGATTTCAGTTTAACTTTGAGATCTAAGAATATGACAAAAAAATTAATAAAACTTCTAATTTAAAAAAAATTAGGAAAAAAAATCTGAAATAGAAAATAGGATCTTAGTTAATTCTATATTTTATTAAATTAGAATCTCTAGAGTTGACTAATTCCATACATGCAGAATAGATCAATGATATGTCATGTAACAAGGAGTTTAATTATTTTGTGATTTATATCGATTACTCATAGCTTTCTATGCTTTTATTTTTTACATTAGATGCTTCTTTTGCACTTGTTATTCAATTTAATGGCTTAAAGTTTATTCTATTTTTTTTTTCTAAGAATCATACAATTGTATATTCATGGATGAAGCAAATGTTAATGTGATTACTTAAAAAGTTGTTTTTAACTAAAATTTATAGTCACTTGTTTGTGTGTTTCTATTCCTCTAAATTTGAACACTATAAATTATAAATACATGTTTTATGTGCCGTAATTTTATTTTATTTTTTCTCTACAAGTTTCTTTTCTAACTTTTTATTTTGTTTAGACTCAAATATGTTTTTTCTTTGTATTTAGACTGATTTTTGTTTGTAGTTCCTAAAAATGTGTTTTTTAAGTGTTTTGTTTCTATTCTTTGTTAAGTCACTTTTGGTTAAGATTTTCTTTTGTAAGGAATAATAATTACAAAATCTTAAAACAAACAAATTGAAAATTAGAAAGACAGAAAAGAATCGCATGGATTTAAGATTTTTTTTTTCCTATGTGACTTTTTTTTTTATCAAGTTCTATGTTTTGTCCACTCTATAGCATGCAAGAAGATTCTATTTTCCATTAACTTTTTTTAATGTAATTTCCGAGTTTAAGTGTTATATGACTTAACACTTATTTTTTGGATAGGATTTGAATATACTTCTTCTATTTATGTTAGATCTCATCTTATAAGTCATGTGATAAGAATTAAGTAAAAGGAATGACTTCATTAATAGTTGTAAGGTTATAGATAAGAAATATCTACTAATTTTGTTTATAATTAATTTTCTTTGAGAATCTTGATAATCTTTTAGGGTTTAGGGTTTTTAATGGGATTTCTTCTTTCAACATTTATTTATTCAGAAAACTTGGATCTGAAAGAGATGAAAATCTAGTTTGAATAGTTTCCCTTAGGGAAGATTGTGCAATACATAGGAAGGTACATTGTGTTAGCATGGAATAATAGAGTTTGAATATCCATGGAAGATAATGTAGAAAGAGAAGTGGAAAGCCTTTTTGATGGTGGAGTAGACTAAATGCCAGATTTGGTGTGAAGTTCCTTTAAGTTTGGTTGTTGTTATGGAGACAGGGTTGCTGGGTTGATGAGTTACGAGCTCAGAGATGGGCCAATCTGGGCCCTACTCCAAACAAAATGTTAATCATCAATGTAGTACAGAAGATGGGCCTCAAGAAGGTTTGATCCTATCATATTCTGATCAACCATTAGGCCCACTATGTAAGGCTCATTAAATAAATCTCTCTCATGGGCCAGGCTATAAGTAGGGACCATGAAAGCATACCTTCACACAACCTTTTCTGAGTAGAGAACAAAAAACTTTTCCTTCATTGTCTCCCTCAAGGATACACCTAACCCTCTTAATGGAATTAAACAATAATTAATCCATTCTAAATGCATATTACAAATCATGATATTCAATCAATATTTTTAAATATTCAAAGAATTATGATATTTAATTAAGATTGTTAAAATATTCTAAGACGACAAATTTGAATTCATAAAAGTATGAATGAAAAAATGTTAATATATGAAAAATTACTATAATTTTATATATGTAAAAAAAAATATGTAAAAGGATAAAAAATTATAATGAATTAATTATTATAATTTGTATTGGTTTTTATTTTTTTTTAATTCAAACCTTATAATTTATTTATCATTTTTTTGGTTATAGTAATTTAATTCAAACGTCTATATTTGATTTTCTTTTACTGTATATTTAATTCCATTTGGTGATTTCCTTTTAAAGGGAATCATGAAAAGCACAGCAGAGTTTGCTTCTAAAGAAAGGAATATAATACATCATTATATCCCCACCTAACAAACATATCTAACACACAACATCAATTTAATTCAATTCCACCTTCGTAATCAAACCACACACCAATTAAACTTTTTCATAATCATCCATCAAACCCAAAAAAAAAACCCTAATCAATTACATAATTCTAATCACCACCTCAAACAAACCAAATGTAAACAATCTGAGTTGTGTTTTCTGGGTAACCAATCTGACCCATATATACATTATGGGCTTCAAAATTCCCAAGACTAGTCCAAATTCGTAAAGCCCATTAGATTGCCTATCCCTTGTTGGGCCTTGATTTTCCAACTCTAGTGACAGAAAAGAGTGTGGGAATGTGACAAAAAATATTATTTGATAACAAACATCAACTTATAATAAATTTGTTAATATGCAGTGAAATTAATTGGAAATTCATACTAACAATAATATTTAATTAATTAATGGTGTAAAAATAATAGTTGGAATTTGATGTTGGGATGTAGAACCCATCCTTTTCTGTGTTTTTGTGCTTTCGCATTCCTTACTCAACTTTCCGGAATCTTTCTGGTGTTGTAATAAATCAGGGTTCAATTATTAAATGTTTAAAACATGTATGCATCAGATTTCGTAGTTATCCAACAATATTAATTACAGATAGATATTGTTTGTAGTAGTCACTTTCTCTGGACTCTGTAATCACTCTTCTTAGTTTAATTGCATCTTCTGTTCATACGCACATGCCTGCTTCCTCTTTCTCTTCCTCTTCTTCTTAATTTTTAGTGGAATTTTTCTTTTTCATTCTTTTTTTTTCTATTTACAAATATTATATAATAGATATTTGATAACATTTGTCAAGAAGAATCTACCGATTGCAGATAAAGACAAGTACATAAGGTTTTGTTATTATTAGTTCTTTATTATTTTGTACTTGCCATTACAAATATTTTCAATATAGATAATAATGACATGTAAATAAAAGTTTTTTGTATAGCAGTAACAGTAAGAATAACTTTTTCGCCGTTGGCCCAGAAAAAAAAGAAGCATTGATGAAAGTAAAATAAATGAAGATTATTTGATAACTTTTTATACTTTATTTTCACTCAAAAGGTTCATTTCTGCAAGAATTTCTTATATATGTTTTTGTAAAGATTAATCATTATTAACTCTGGTCTTTGGTGATATCCTACATCAGTATCATGGTCATAATTTTTTAAACAAGATAAAATATTATTTTGAAAAAAAAAAAACATGCATGATGTGAATGAAGAAGCAAGGTGAGAAGGCACACATGAGGAGCATCTAAGTTCTCTAAGTCAAATAGTGAGTGATGAACATTTTGTCTTATTTTGAATCATAAGCCTTCTTTATGTTATGTGCTAGGTGTCTATATAGGGCTCGTACCAGACAAATCTCAATATTGGGGCCTCACAAAGATAATTGAGGAATAAAAGCTGGAAAACTACCTCAAATCCCAAGATTATTCATTTATTCAAGAAATTCAGTTCTCTAAAAAAATATTTTTCTATAATGCATCAAGTATATGATTTCAAGGTTACAAATAGTTTCTAAAAAAGGATCAACTAATTCTTCACATGAGATTTCTGTATGCAGTAGTAACATACAAAATTAGGTAAAATCTTAGAGTAGACCGAAATCCTATAGGTGAAGAGCAAGTTCATTCTACATACAAGTGAAGCTGTACCAAAAAAAAACTGTACCAGAAAAAAGTAAACATGCATGCATCATTACAACAAAATACATGGCCTCAAACACGCATGCTCACTGGTAACTACTGCTATACTAGTTGAAATACTGCTTTAAGTTAAACCAGTCTTCAAAATATTTGAATCCCTCTTGGTCAAATGCCTAGAGAAATAGGGTGCCATTGCAAGCTTCCTCACAACTATTTATCAGGAAGGCTACAGAAAAAGCATACACTTACAACAAAACAAAGCAGTGAGAATAATCCTAATGATAAAGGTTTTCATTCTATAACCTTTCAAGTCAAATATTGTATGAAACCCGTGAGAATACAATATGGTTTTAACCTCATAAAAACTAATCCTCCAGACAAACATACACACAAGAAATACAATTCAAAAACCCCAACCAAACTACAATAAAGTATACGATTTTCACTTATTTTGATTTTGGTTTGATCGGTTTGCATTTTTCAACCAGTTTAGTAGTTGAAAACGGGTTGGTTTAATTTTGAACACTCTTGTAAAAAAACTCACTAAAACCAGAATATATCTAAAGATCCGAAAACTGATAGAGATACTCACAGTTTCTCACCATTTCTTTTATTTAATGAAATTCACATAGTTCCTGCTAAATACGTTAATTCTTCTCCACATTTAATGATTCATTCCCACGAATGATATCCAAATGAATTTCATTTCAACCAACATCATAAGGGTATAGAAAGAGTACTATGCAATGTTTTGTTACTTGTTTGTTAGTAATCCACTGACAACATAATCGTAGATGCCCTGTTTAAATAGGCCTCTAGCAAGACTTTGTTCAGATTTCTAGAACCTTAAACATTAAAAGCTTGGTTCTTTTGAAGTTGCAAGCTCTTTATCCATGCTAGCACAGCATGCTCTCAAAACTCCAAAGACTGACTTAAATTCCCTGCTTATGCTTTTTCCAAAGTCCACAATCCAACTCACAAGCTATGACAAGTCCTTTTCCGACTTCTTCAGCCTGCCTTCGTTTATCGCCAAGCATGTATACATCTATCTTTTCCCTTTCATCATTATGTAAAATGTGTGTACAGTGATGTGGGTGTTGCCTGAATTTTCTCAGCAAGTAATGTTTGATACAAACCTTTTTTCAACTTCATTGGTAGTAGATAAAGCAATCGCTGTGACCAGGCTAAGAACAAATAGTTCTACCTGCATCTTATCTTCATTTATCATGCCATGCCTCTAACAAGATGTTAAGATATGATTCACAATATCAAGGTTTTTAAGCTTTGCGACTTTAAGGTTATTGTGACCGCATAAACTATATTTATCTGCAATTTCCCAGAGTGTCAATGATCATGATTAAAATCTTAATCATGAATATTGTGACTGTATTTTAATACCCTTATTCTTTAAAAGTTAGTCACTAATAAAACAACCTTATATTGCTTTGAAATGACACTTAAATCTATCTAAAATGCATCTAAGCATGTATACACCCACTGCATTTGTATATACAATTTCCTTACTGTATCAAATATTGTGATTAGGTCATAACAGTGATCATGATTTTAATTTAAAATCTTCATCTTTCTTTATAAATATGTTACATGATCTCTACGAATGAATCCCATCAATTATATTTGTCTCAATTTCCTACTATATCGAAAATCGAGATCAACTTATAATTATATTATGACTACAGTTTAAACCTCAGTGTTAGATGACCTACTTGAGCCCAATATTTAAGACTAAAATTAGAGTGAAAAAGAAAAAAAGAAGCAGTCTCAAGTTCTATCCCACTTCTTTGTTCTCAGAAAAAAATATTGCTTGATTTAAGACGGAAATGACATTTTGCAGACTGAAAGATTCTTTGAAGACGGTAAATACATTGTTTTTCTTTCTTTAATACTCCTTCAGCTACTTCCGTTTTCTGTTTTCTTTTTCTTGTCTTCGTTGATGAATTTCACTATGTGCCACGTACATGAGATAAGAGTGTATCCGAATCTTGACCCTTAAAAATTGTGCTTCCATTTATAGAACACGTCAAAGGGTGTTGTCATCATCTATCAATTGTAATCAATAATTTGAACAATGAATCATATAATCACGCTTGACAGATACTGGTAGCTTAATCAGAATATGATGCACGTCACCAAAGCCTTAAAGATTTCATGCGCAGAACAACTGCAGATGATTAGGTTATTGTTTTCTTAATTATTTGATGCGCAGAACAACTCATGTTGATAAATATGATAAATTTTATTTTATATTTTAATTTAAAAAATCACTTTTTTTTTTCAGTCGAAATGGTATATTAAAATTAGTAGACACAACTTACTCTCCAGAGTTCCAAATAGATGATTAGGGTATTTTTTATTGTACGAACAGTTTTTCAAAAATAAATATACTTTACTTGGAAATCATTTCTACTATTCAAAATTTATTAAGTTTCCAAGTTAATTATAAATTAAGTGTTTTTAAAAAATATATATATCATTACAAAAAAAAATTTATTACCTATAAATTATTTTTCACAGAATTTTTTTTAAAAAAAAAATTAATTATCTATTAAATATTTTTTACAGATTTATTTTTATGAAATTTTTTTATAAATTTATATGTGAAAATTTTTTTATAAATTTGTTTATGAAAAAATTTTTCATAGATTTGTTTGTGGGAAATTTCCTATAAATTTGTTTGTGAGAAATTTCCCATAGATTTTTTGTGGTTTTTTGTGAGAAATTTTCTACTAACTTTTTACCTACAAATTTATAGTAGTAAAAAATTTGTAGGTAAAAAGCTAGTAGGAAATTTTCTAAAAAAAATTACAAAAAATCCAGGAGAAATTTCTCAAAAAAAAATCCATGAGAAATTTTTCACAAATAAATTTATCAAAAATTTTCATAAAAATAAATCTATAAGAAATATTCAATGGGTAATTAATTTAAAAAAAAAATTCATAGAAAATATTCTATAGATAATAATTTTTTTTAATGTATATTTCTTTATCCTTTACTAAAATCAACAAATTTTCAGAGAACAGAAATAAAGAAAAAATACTTTATTTAAACAAAATTCAAACAAAATTTAGAAAACAAAATTTATTCAGAGTTTCTAATTTTTTAATATAAGAAATAATTTTTTATTTCTTGAAAAAGTAATAAATTGGAAAAATAAAATATGTATTTCATGTGAGTCACGATTTTAGATAATATTTTTGGAAAAATTAACATATGGTAAGAATATGAAATAGGTTTAATTTAATGATTAGACTCATTTAGCATATTCAAATAGATTAGGGTAGAGTCAACCTACCAACCCATGTAATCCAACTTGTACAATTTACTTACGTATTGGGTCAAACAGTCATTGTGCTGAATCATCAAGTTAACTTTTTTTTTTTTTTTTTTAAATTTAAACTAAATTAAAGTTCATTCTTTGAAGTGGACTAGTAATTTATTATTTCTTGACAAGCCTATTTCGATTAAATGAAAATATTAAAATTTTATAGTATTTTAAATAAGTTGGTCTAAGTTGAGATTTTTAATTCAATAATTTTTAGTTCAATCCAATTCAACTTATTCTCGAACAAGTTGGATTAGTTCAAAAAAAACTTATAATAAAATTCGATATATATTCAACAACAGTTTAATATTGATAAACTTAGAAAGTTTTTGTTGCGAATGATATTTTATATGTTCCTGTTCATTTGTAAGAATGAAGTTGTAAGAGTTTGGAAAGGTTGCATGATTATATATAGGAGAAAGTTAAATTTGCATTGTAGGAATATGGATTAATGCATGTTTCAAACAGGAACATGTTAATACAAAATATAAATGATTTATCCATAAAATTTTGTTTTCTTTTCTCATGATTAATGTTTGTAGGTAAATAAGAATTATCCAGAAATAAATTTTAATTTATAATCATAACTTAATCTCCAATATAATTACTATCAACACATATACTCTCTATTATTTATAGGTTGTGGTTGCTTCGTAAAAATAATTATATATTTGATTGTATTAGCATAAAGATCAAGCTTAAAGATTCTGATAGCGTTGTGACTACATTTTTATATATAAGTCTAAATCTTCTTATTCTTTCCTTTTAGAATGAACAAAAGTTTTGAGATGTTGGATTTTTTATTTATTTTATTTTTATGTTTTCATAACATTGTGATATTATTTACAAAGAAAAAAATGTAAGTATTTGAAGTTTTTAAGTATGAAATTAATTTACGCTACTTACTAAGATAAAATTATTCAAAATATAAAATTTATTTATGATAATATAAATTTGTTGTTGTAAAAATAGATAGAGATAATGAGAGTTTAAATAAAAGTTGAGACACTTCAAATAATCTTCATAAAAAATATAATAAAAATAAAAGAAAGAAAAAAAAAATCATAAGAGAAAAACTTAAAATAATTGAAGAATTAAAATTTTTTAAATGAGTGAAGAAGTGGAAATTCATAAACCTAACCATTTTATTAATAAAAAATTATACAAGTTCAATGATTTAATCACTTTTTAATAAAGAAGTTGTAATTTCCACCATACATCATAGGGTCATGTGTTGATAAATTAGTTTAAATTATTTCTTTATTTTTTTAAAATTGAATAAAATTAGAAAATTTGTGAGATTCTTTTTGTCTTTAAGAGTTTAATATTCTTGACTTTAGATTCTTATTTTTTAGAGTTTCTTCAAGTAATCATCTTTATACCAATAAAAAAAATTATGAATAATATTTACTATCCCTTTTCTTTCATTCATTTTATTTTTTTTATTTTTTTATTTTACCTTATTCTTTATTTTCTTGTATATTTGGCCATGAGCTTCCTTAAAAAAATTATTTAGTTTTCTACATGACCAATTAGGATTACATCACTTGTTTACATAAAAAGAAAAATATAATCAGTAGTAGAGAAATGATTATTAAGAAATGTACTTATTAAAATGTAGAAAAATACATTAACGAATCCACTGTAAAATAAGACATATTGATTTTTTTAAGAAAATAAATTACAAGTTTTAATGAAAAATAGTTAGATGAGTAAGGAAGTACAAAAATGATTAGAGTGAAAAAAAATATCAATATTGTTTTTTATAGGACTAATTTCGGCATATTTTTTTTATAAAAAGACTAAAAAAATTAATTATATCTTTTAAAGAACTAATTTCTACATTATTTTTTTTAAAAACCTATGCTATTGAACAATTAAATTATTTTCCAAAAAAACAACATAAAAATTTGCAAAAACAAAATATTCTCCTATTTCTTTATAATTATTTTTTTTTAAGAAATCAAGAAATACAATCTATTATTATATTTTTATCATTTTTACGTAATAATATATATATATATATATATACATAAATTATTAAAAATATTTAAAAAATACTATTGAAAAACCTCAAAAATTTACTATAAATTATAAAAATGAATATTTTATTATTCTATGTAATAAATTCTTAGGACTTATTTGTTTCCAACAATGGAAATCCAGGAAGAGCGGAAGATTGAGGAAAGTGCGAAAATCAATAAAATAAAGCTCTCATTTCAAAAAAAAATTGACAATTTTTTTTTTTTTTACGAATTCGTTTTCCTCGAGCATAAGAGAAGAAAGACGAAGAAAATAGTAAAAAATTATTATAATATTATTTTAAATTATTAGATAAAAATTATAATCAAATATAATATTAAAATTATTAATATATTTTTTATATTATAATAATAATAATAATAAAAAATAATTAATTAATATAATATTATAATAATAAATATTAAATAAAATTAATAATAATTATTTATTTTATTTTAGTATAATAATAATAAATTAAGAAATATTATTCTAAATAATTAAAAAATATTAATAATATTAAAATAATATTTTTTTATTTTTTATTATATTAATAATAAATTAAAAATAATTAAAAATATATATTAATAATAATATTTAATTTTTTTATTATAATAATAAATTATAAATAATTAAAAATTTTATTAATAATAAAATTAAATTATATTTCTTTTTTATTTTTTATTATAATAAAAATAATAATTTTTAAAAAATATTTAAAATAATTATAAAAATTATTAATAATAAATAATATTATTCTTTTTTCTATTAATTTCTACTCTCTTTCTTTTAATCTAAACAACTTTATTTTCTTCTTCTTCTTCTTCTAATATTTTATGATCTACTTGTATCAACCAAATTATTGGGTGGCTTTTAGGAATTTGATACATTTTAGAATTAAGTTAAATCTTTTGGATAACTTTTCCCCTTCCAATATTTTATGATCTACTTGTATCAACCAAATTATTGGGTGGCTTTTAGGAATTTGATACATTTTAGAATTATTTGTGGAATTTGTGAAGATATTTATTTACTGCATGAAAAGAAGTAAGGGGTATTTTGGAAGTAATTTAGAATTATAAAAGGAAGTGATGAGTAGTGCAGCACATATAAACTTGACTAACGCAACGGAAATTGATGATAATCCTTGAAAGTGGTGGTCCAGTCAATTCTATTCTAAAAGTAGTTCCCCGCTCTATAATTATATAATGTGACTTGCTAAGACTCAGTTTCTTCAAAATCTTAGTTGGTGTAAAGCATTTTGAGCATATGCAATTATCATTTTTTTTTATCCATCATCCATTTTATATTCAATCAAAACTACTACATATTCGTAGAAATCATCACCAGGGTCAAGGAGTATACTCATACTCATACCAAAAGTTAACATCGGATATACCTCACACTCACATTTTTCGTCAAAACTTCCCTGTCGGCTAATATTTAAATTCTCTCTCTTTTTCTTTTACTTGTTTCATTTTCTTACCAAGAAAAATAGTCAAAAGTTGCATTACTTTATTAACAAATTCTTGTTCATATGTTTTATACGAACCAAAATTCAAAAAATCTAATTTTTGAGATTAAAATAAATTTATAGAAACTAAGAATATATTAGGAAAATATGAGTAAGAATAATTAAGGCCGAATGTAATTTTTTCCATTTCATAAAACCTAATCAGAATGCGAAAAATTGTAATAGCTCCTGTACCGGATGATCATAATAAAAAAAATTAATTAAAGTCTTTAGTAGGTGGAAAAATACTCGATATTTGTATTAAGTAAATGGGTTGAATGGGTTGAGATTATATTGATCTATTAATAAAATATTTTGTTATAATTATAAAAATTTTATAATAATTTTGAAAAAAAAATAAATGATCATAACAGATTTAAAAAGTAAAAATTTATAAAAAATAATTATATATCATAATATTATAAATAAATATGTTTATTATATATATATTCAATCTTAGCCTAATTCTTAATTCTAAACTCTGTTTAGTGATTTGAATACCGGAGTGTAAACGGATATAGCATTCACAAAGTTTGTAAAGGGAAAGAAAGCGAAAATAATGAAAGGGAAGAGAGAGAAAGAAGGTGAGAGAGAGGCATTTGGATATTTGTGATGAAAGAGAGAGGGCATGGAGAATCCCAATGCTAAAGCTCAGAGACACAGACAGCTGAGGTTACTGTTGTCACTCCCTGGACCTGTTTTCTGACCAATTAAACTAAAAAATCCCCACTCTCTCTTTCTCTCTCTCTACTCTCACTCTCATCTCATCTCCTCCATTCTTCCAAGTCCAAATCCAACTTTCCTTTCTCCCATTCCCACTCTAACCAATCAAACCCCACAAATCCAATACCCTCTATAAACCAATCAAAGATTCCGATCTTTTGAATCCAAAGCCACAGTCCCCAGATCAAACAACAACAACAACATCAACAAATGAGAGAGAAACATCCTTCCACAAACACCGAGGATGACCAGCGATCCTCCCTGCTGGATCTGGCGCGAGCAGAAATCACCGAATCATCCAACTCCAAGACCCGAACCTACGGCGGGTTCCCGGATCCCGGTTCCGGGTCGGGTCCATCGGAGCCACAGGCCCCGTTCCCGGACCAGGTCTTGGAGAACGTGCTGGAGAACGTGCTCCACTTCCTCTCCTCGCGCCGCGACCGCAACGCCGCCTCATTGGTGTGCCGCTCCTGGTACCGTGCGGAGGCACTCACCCGATCCGAGCTCTTCATCGGGAACTGCTACGCGCTCTCCCCAGCCCGCGCCACCGCGCGTTTCACACGCGTCAAGTCCGTCACCGTCAAGGGCAAGCCGCGCTTCGCGGACTTCGATCTGATGCCGCACGATTGGGGGGCCCACTTCGCGCCTTGGGAGTCCGCCCTGGTCCAGGCCTACCCCTGGCTCGAGAAGCTCCATCTCAAACGCATGACCGTCACCGACGACGACCTCTCCCTCCTCGCCGACTCCTTCTCCGCCTTCCGCGAACTCGTCCTAGTCTGCTGCGAGGGCTTCGGCACTGCTGGCCTCGCCGTCGTCGCTGCCAAGTGCAGGTACAGATCTCACCCTTACTCCTCCAATCAACTTTTGTAAAACCCGTGAACTCGATTCATCTTACTTTCTTAGAAGTTTGTTTGTCTAAACGCGGTTTTAATTGATTCCTAATTTTGAGCATTGTTGTATTGTGTTGTGATTAGACTGCTGAGGGTGCTTGAGCTGGTGGAATCTGTGGTGGAGGCTGAGGACGATGACGAAGTGGATTGGATTTCGTTTTTTCCCGAGAGCCAAACCAACATGGAGTCTCTTGTGTTTGATTGTCTTGAGATTCCTATTAATTTCGAGGCTTTGGAGAGTTTAGTGGCTAGGTCGCCTCGTTTGAAAAAGCTTCGTTTGAACCGATTTGTTTCCATGGCTCAGCTGCATCGTTTGCTGCTTCGGGCCCCGCAGCTTACTCACCTTGGAACAGGCTCCTTCAATGCTACTGAGACCGGGGCGGTTGGCGAGCTGGAACCGGATTACACGGCGGCTTTTGAGGCCTGTAGATCCTTGGTTTGCCTGTCTGGATTCAGGGAGATTTGGGCGGATTACCTTCCGGCGATTTATCCGGTCTGCGCAAATCTGACCTCCTTGAATTTTAGTTATGCTGATGTTAATGCGCAACAGCTGAAGCCTGTTATTCGCCACTGTCACAAACTGCAGATATTCTGGGTATGTGTTGTGCTGTGGCATTGTGAGTTCTGTTGTGACTGCATTGTTAAGGATTTGAATCTGAATTTATATTTGGGCTTATTGGTGTTTGGATGTTCTTGTGCAGGTACTTGATTCGATATGTGATGAAGGACTTCAGGCAGTGGCGGCTACTTGCAAGGACTTGCGTGAGCTCCGGGTTTTTCCTGTGGATACATTGGAGAATTCTGTAGGGCCTGTCTCTGAGGTGGGGTTTGAAGCGATTTCGCAGGGTTGTAGGAAGTTGGAATCGATTTTGTATTTCTGCCAGAGGATGACTAATGCGGCTGTGGTGGCTATGTCAAAGAACTGCCCAGATCTTGTGGTGTTTCGTTTGTGTATTATTGGACGGTTTATGCCAGATCCTGTGACTCAGGAACCCATGGATGAGGGTTTTGGTGCTATCGTTATGAATTGCAAGAAGCTCACTAGGCTAGCTGTGTCTGGTTTGCTGACTGATCGTGCTTTTGAGTACATTGGGAGGTATGGGAAATTGGTTAGGACACTGTCAGTTGCCTTTGCTGGGACCACTGACGTGGGCCTTAAGTATGTGCTTGAAGGATGCCCTAATTTGCAAAAGCTTGAAATCAGGGATAGTCCTTTTGGGGATGGAGCTCTGCGATCCGGTTTGCATCATTACTACAACATGAGATTCCTCTGGATGTCGAACTGTAAATTGACGCGCCAAGGTTGCCAAGAGGTTGCACAAGCATTGCCCAACCTGGTTTTGGAAGTCATGAACAACAACCGTCAGAAAAATGTAGATGATGATTTTGAGATATTGTACCTGTATCGGTCACTTGATGGGCCACGGGATGATGCTCCAAGATATGTTAGCATCCTGCATTAGATTTTGCGTTTTAATTCAAGAAGATTTTAGCTCTTTCCAATGGTGGCTGGTCGATGAAACATGATGGAGCAAGGGATTTTAAATAAACCTGCCAGAAGATTTCTCTGATGTCCATGGCAAACAAAGTTAAGTTTATAATTCCTGTTCGTGGTGTGGGCTGCAGTGATGGCAGGCCCCAAAGCTGCTATTGGGGAGGGGGGTTGGGAAAAATTCTCCATTTGCCCTTGTTTATGTTAGAGGACTAAGGATGGAAGAGGGAATAGAATAATAGGAAGGGGTAGGGGGAGAATGATTCAGAAATGAAGACCAGCAGAATTCAATGTTGTCGTATCGTCACAGTTTAAGTTTATGTAATTTTTTTCCTTTATATATTCATTTATCATAACGAAAAATTGCCCAAGGAGGGGGAAGTAGAGATTGTTGAAGCTACTCTGAGAGGATTGGTTAATAAGCATTATTTCATTTCCTTGGTCTAATAGATGGTACATTGAGAGCAGATTCAGAAGGATCAAAGCAGAAGGTTTGGAGAGGTGATGTTCTTTAACTTATCCATCATACCTTACCAGTAGAGAAACAAAAAATGTATTCACTTTGTAAGGGACTTAGTCTTTATTTGGATTCAAATGATAGTTAGTTGAAGCTTTGGCTGGCCAGAATCCAAACTCCAGACTGTGATATAAACCTATCTCTATCTCCCTAATCTCAAATGTTTTTTCTTTTTTTCTTTTTTAATTTATGTTCACGGATGTGTTGCTGTAGCACCTGACTGTTGAATTTATTGTTATTGTTAGCAATTGTGAGATGGTTAATAAATGCCAGAATATGCATGGACCATCCTGTGTCTATATCTTTCGTTTTCTGAATGTGGAATGATCGACAGTGAGACCTATTAATTATGTGTGGAAAGTGTTATTCAAGTACACGTTGCAGGACACCCCCTTTCTTCTCGTGGGGTTCCATTTACGCGCCGTGAGGATCCATCTCTTTTAATAGAAAAAGGAGCAGAGGGAGGGATTGTTTGATGGTCATGGACTTCATCAGATCTGTGAGGGGCTCTTTCCATCGCTCAGTTAGCTTGCCTCACAGAAGCCTTCTTAATTTACATGCCTATTAGTTTATGTAGAGAGACTCCACTATAATTTATTAGCTACAATCTGAATAATATGCTTTTGCTTGGACTATAAATATTATATTAGGGTGATGTATGTATGTGTATAAAATTATATGGCTTCAACTGGGTGTGAGGGGGACCAATAATTTGATGACTGGTCTCCCCTCCTGCGTTTGCGTTATAAAGTGGCCAAGTCCACTAACGGACTATCTCTTTCTCTCTCTCATTATTAGGTGAGAAATCCATCTCCCTCTCTTGTTGGTATTCAATCTGGCATGAGGCAGAATGGTAAAAGTAAACATAACATCAAAGTGGGATCTGACTGTGCAACTAAGTGATGGGAAGCAAAGCTCAGGCTCTCTTTTTTGTCTATCCATTTGCTACTGCAGCAAGTGGAGTGAACCCAGTGGTCTCTCCTTGCCACTGGCCACCTTACAATTGGCTATTTTCCCTTCTCTTTCCTTGTCCCTGACTCAGATTGCTTTGGTGGGAGGATAAGAGCCTTGTGCAGGGAACACTGAACGGAAACAAATAAAGGGTCACTCCCTTCTAACAACATACATGGCTTTGGCTTATCCATATTATTGCTCATGGTGGGAATAGCCCCCTGGATGGTCATTACCATACAATAGCTGTCTTTGCCTTTTAACCATATCCTTTTTCTGTTTGCCTTTCGTTCTTCTTTACGAGTAGCCATCACTGTCCCCTAGGAGAAAAGAAAAACAAAATAAGAGAAAACAAATTGATAATGACCTTCCACAAGTAGATTGATTCTCCTCCACTGTCACACTAGTTTCAATTATAGCCGTCGGATACGTTTGAATGACCATTGTGATGGTCCTATCTTACCTACTGGCCACCCCTCAGATCAAGTCCATCGCTTTTTAAAATAATTTTTCATCAAATTGCATGGTCGTGAATAAACAAGTATCAACACACATCCCGAACCCGATCAGGTTGTCACATGCATTATACTGTTTACTAAGCACACATACGCTCTGATAATAACTCACAATAATTATATCGAGTTGCAGTTCTAAAAAGTTGATTCTTTGGGCTGGTTGGTGAAGACCCATCTAGGGTCTGGCCCACCCAGCTGATCTTTTGGTTATGTGGGCCACGTGTACGGTTTTGGGGTTGGGATACATTAATGCCTTTGTGCACATTAAGATATTAGATAATCATGCATTTATCAATAATGATATCAGGGTTGATAAAAATAATGGTGGAGAGCCAGAATGCAGAATCTAACATACAAAATAACAAACAAGGAAGCCAACAACTAGTTGGCAGTGGCAGTGGGTGGTGTTGGTGCCTTGGTGGGGGAAGGAAAAATTAGGAAGGTCGGTGAAGCCTACTCTACTATAAAGAGTTTTTGGTTTTTACAACTTTTGTCTGTTAAGCACATTTCATATTGATCTAAGCACGAGGTCAACCACTAAAGAATGCTGTCCTCAGTGTGCTATACCACTGGATTAAGCTAATTCACTATGCAATTATCTTATCCCAAATTAAATAATCAGTCACGCATTCTTTTCTTTCCAAGCACTATTTCCAGGATTGATCTTCACTTATTCCGAAGTGAACCCATTTCACATTTTTTGTGTTATGGACCATGTCAGAATGGCAACTTTAGAGGAAAGTTAGATGAATTTTCATGTGCAATGCAAACGAGTCATGCTACGCAGACCGCTTTATAAATAATGTATATTATGATAACACTGCAGCACTATGTGTGCAAGCACAAAGTTTTATCCAGTGACGCAAAATGATAACTTTCTAACCATTATAACAATTTTCGATTCTTTTGCTAAGAAATGAATATAATCTCTTCAACAAATAACTGATTCTGTAGTCTGTTCACCGAGAAATCATGTCTGTTTTCATGGTTCAATCATTAATCTTGAAATTTACGACCTTTAGCATTTTATCCACCTGTTCAGTACGAACACATGGATCGGCCTGATGGATTTCAAATTGTTTTTAAAGAAAATACAAACACATACTAAATTGAAGCATGTTTTCAAAGTTGCAATGGAAAACCTTCTTCTCTAAACAATGCTTTGCACTTCTCTTACTAACTCCTTAGAGGTGATTAGATGGATATTTTGTAGAATACAGTTTGTGTACACATCAGCCAAGAGTGTTTGGATACCAAAGTTTGTTGGGTGAGTATCCATTATGTGGGTGTGCCTCACTGTCGTTGTTGTTTGCAGGATGGGATTGACATTGATGTAAGACACGTATAACCCAAGAATAATCGTGGTATCTTGTTTGTATCTGTTGTCAGAGATGGTCTTGTTCTTGTAGCAAATGAACCATTGGGATTTCTGTGATATGGTTTTGGGCCCATTTAGGGATCTGATCAGGAGCAAGTTAATTTTCCGTTCATAAGATGTGGTCTTCTCAAATCAAAACCAGTTGAAATCAAATCATCAATTGGAAGCCTCAATCTGGTTTAACATTTATGCAAGACTAGATTTTTCCCTTTGAAGTTTACACCATCTTATAAAACTGTCCAATGGGAAAGTGAACACGTCATTAGGACTTAGGAGGGTCTCTCTTAGAGTTAGAGTATATTTTTGCTTTTAGCTGAAATCCATGGTGTGTAACAATGCACGAATGATCCTGCCATCACATATGTGGACCATTGAAGGGATGAGACATGCACTAGAATATTAAATGGCTCTTGTCCATAAATCTCCCGTAATACACTAGTCAAGTCAGATTGTCGGAATCTCTTTAGATAAGTTGCTCAATTTAACCCCTCAAAAGTTTAATCATATTACAGATAGCCATTGAAGAAAAAGTTTTCAAAAGAGGGAAAGTAGCATCATCCCCTACCTCAGTATCTTTGTCCATTCCTAAACATGATTTGAAAACTTTGGGAGATGAGCGTAAGTGCAATGTGCAACAATACTTTTTGGTTCTTACAAATATCTATCTTTTCAATTTCTTGTGAACTCTCATCAATTTCCCCCACATTACATATATAGTACATGCACACACAAAAAGTAAACACATCCTTAGCCTTAAGAGTGCCATTAGGGCTCCTCATTTTGATAATGTGGAGGGACCACTTCCTTGTACAAAATTGACAGATGGGTCATCCATAATAGATGGTTTATCTCAGTCTTTGCCCCCATCTTGACATCACTTTTGTGTCATATTCTTCTTCAAGTGGAACTATGAACTTGTTATGCCCCAATGGTTGTAAATCAATGAACTCATTAATCGGATCAAACAGCTTCACCCACTCGTGGAATATCTAAAACTAAACTTTCATGAACTTAGAACTACAATTCTCACTCACCTTTAAAAGGCTATAGACTTTGTTTAGATTCATAATTTGGCCAAAAGAAACATTTCAACAGAGGAAACTTCTACTTTGGTCTTAGCGTAGTAAACACCATTCATTTTAATATTAAAATATATCAGTTTCTAAACATCAAAGTATCAAAACCTTTTGTAATAACATATATAATTATTCTTATCTTCCATTTATATATTGTATTTTTCACTTTTATTAAGGATAAAAAATAAATACTTTTTTTACAACATTTTGAATTAAACATTTTCTGAAGTTACAAACTAAAATCACTTACATTCATTATCTCATGACCAATGTGGAGGTGTACTGCATTAAGAAATTCTTTCCCTACAGTTTCTCTTTCAGTATCCATTAGAGTTATGTCTCCCAAGTTAACTATGTCCCATCTCAACTACTTGGTATATCTTCCAAAAGTCACATGAAACTATGATACCCTATGCATTTGGAACTCACTCTAAATCAACAAATAGGTGAAGCCCAAACCTAACTTTGAAAAAAGAAAGTGGTGTCGTCAGGTCAGGGGTCACTTCAGCTCTTGAATCAAATTGGCCTCTCCGATAAAGCAGCTACCATATATGACTGTCACGTATCAGCTTCAACATGGTCAAGAAGGGGGAGATGAAACCTCAAAAGAAAAGAAATTTGCTGGTTTCTAAATTCATGGTGGAGCCCAATTTGGTCATGATGGATCTTAACCTAACCAATACTACAAAATAATACCAACAAAACTCCACACAATAACCATACCAACTTTTCAAGCTTACATAAACCCTCCCCCAATTAAGAAAATCAATGAAAAGAAATGGCCCTCATTTTGATTAAGAAATGCATGCTCAGCATCAATCATTCCATATTTCCATCATCATATTTGAATTACTAGAAATCTATGCATATATAGGTGATACCCAGGACATATTATATGCAAACAAAAACTATGATGTACATCCTCCCTCAATTATCAGCTGCACTAATTCAGCAACAACACTTATCTGTAAAATGCTTAAATCTTTAGTAGTAGTAACAACAAAAAAAGAGTATATTTTTAGCAGTTATTCAAAAACGTCTAATTCAAATAAACGTCCCCTTTTGAAGAATCAAACCTGGCATTGCTTTAAACCAATAGTCATTGAATCTTAAAATATCTCTTGCTTTCTAAATTTTTCAAGGGAAATTTACGATAATAACATAAGCCTACCAGTTTGTGGCTCTCATTATGCACAGACAACAACATCAGTATACTGCTACGACACAGAAAATATTTAGGATATGAGTGGTTACAACTTAGTCAACAACCTAAGGGAGATATTGAACATGGCAACAAATGCATGCAAAGAGAATAATAAGGAGTAAAGGAGTGTCTAGTTGGGAAATTAGGACTATTGCTTGCTTGGTTTCATTACAACTAATGATATAAAATAAAACTATTTATTGACTAATTGTTTTGACATTGAGTAGCCGCCAGAACTATAGGTTCTAGCTAGATATAACACATTTCATTATCTCTTGTTCAGTGATAACACTTGAACCATTCCAATTAGGCATTAATCACTATCATAAAAGCATTCACATCGCTCTAACGGGGAGAAACAGAAAGAGGAAAGGTTCTTCGTTCATTCACATCATTATTACTATCGTTTACAAGACACCCCTTTGAGATAATTAATGAATGAAAAATGTTGTGTACTTGCCACTCCCGAACTGAATAGATTTCAGGTTGACTAATGGAAGCTATGATGATGATTCATTCGTGATATCGAATGATTTATTGATTTCTGAAACTTGCACGTTTACTCTATGCTTGCTCACTTACAACTGCACTTCCTGATTCGTTGTGGATCTCAATTTGCTCATTTTCAAAAGGGTCAGGTCCAAAAGACGAGGCCCAACGTTTGGCCCGAATTCACTAGCTGTAATCAAATCCAAGACCTTTTCCTCAGTGCTATTGATCCTACCAATTGAATAAACTATTGTTAGCTGATTTTATTAACTTCAAACTTACCATGCGGTAGAAAAATCTAAAATAACTAAAGTATTAATTTTAATAAATAATAATAATAAGAAAAATAATAATGTTGATGAAGATGATAATCATGATAATTAATTATTGTTTTGTATTATTTTTTTAAAAAATTCATACAGTAAATAGTATGATGAAAGTCTTAAATTTAAAATCTGAATTTTGTATAAGATTATGAATTTAATAAATAGAAAATATTTAAAACATATCATATAGGATGTTAAGTCTCAAAAATTATAAAAGTGTGAATTTTAAAACAACTTTTAAGAAAGAAAATCTTAAGAATATGTATTATAATAACATTTACTTAAAAGAAGAAGATTTCATAAAAAGTCTTAATTTGAAAGACTCGGATATATAGGATGCATGCAATAATTTATAAACTGTCAAATTTTTTTAAAAATATTGTTCTATCCGAGGGAATTTAGCACTGTGTAACATTATTCCCTTTCAAGAACACGTAATGTTCACGTGGTTTAAGAATGAAATTAACTTAATTAATGTACTACTTTCTGACGACACGTATACTTTTATTTATTTATTTAAAAAAATAGAATGTTAGTGGCAGTATCTACACTTTCTAAACGTAAAACAAAAACTCGGGATTTCTCGCCTCAAGCAAGGCAACGCGACGCCACTCCACGAGCACGGAATCTTTCGGCGACGCGAGGCCAAGACGCCACCCACTACCTACTGTGAGCTTCTTCTTCCTCTTCTTCTTTCTTTTTGTGTTAAATTTCTGCGTTAGTGTTATTAACTTATTATCGATGCAACAAAACCTCCGAATGCTTCCATTGTATGAGCCACGTCTTCCACGTTATTGTTTAGGTTTCAAGATTTAAATTTATTGTTATTTTCGTTTTTCATTTGGTGGTGGCAACCCTCCTCTAGACGGTCTTCAGTAAGAAATTCATTGAACTTGTAATTCCCTTCACACTGGATGCTTTTATGGACTCAATTTTATCGTAGGCAGGATTGTGTTGTGGAATATCTGAACATGCCCTTTCCTGAACTAGGTTTTAATATGCGACTGTGATCGCGATCACGGTCTTGTCGCAATATTTGAAAAACTGGTACACTATTTCTCGGATAATCTTTGCTTCTGTTAGTTTTGTTTTCAACTAGTGTTTGACCTGTTCGTCGCAAATAAATGTGGAAAGGAAATAAAGCCATCAATATCCTAGAAAATGAGGTGATTCATTGCAATTTAAAATCAGTTGATATAAATAATGATACAAAGTTAAATAAGATATGACAAAGGTGATATATCTGCATAGTTTTAGTATTTAAAATTCTTCCGATAGTAGTATGGAGGTGCCATATAGATACTACTAATAATACTAATAGCCTGAGATTGTGGCACATGCTGAGGCAGTAATGTATTGTCCCCGTGAATTTAAGTTCTCTGCAAGGGAAAAATGACTACTATTCACCAAAGTTTGCTGCCATCAGGCAAAATGAATTTTGATTGAAATTTTGTTGTCTTTAGATTTTAAAAGATGAATGCTAACTGGGAGAAAACGTTTTTAAGAAAATTATGATCAGCTAGTTGTACTGTTAAGGACTTTAGAAGTTAAAGGAAAGGAAATCATGTCCCTCATGCTTCTATCCATATTTTGCACCTTTATTGTCTTTAACGGAGTAATATAGAGGAAAAATCTTCTGGTTGGCTTTCCTTGCATGTTGATTGATAGTAATTAGTGACTTTATCTCCTCTTTAGCAGGAAAATATGCAACTGTCTTGTTAACATTTTAGCTGTATCTTCCTTTTTTCCTTTTTCTTTTATTTGAGCTCTAAGGTTTGATACCTTTAAGTGAATTTTCCCCAAGGTGGCAGATGGATTTGATTTGATGTGGGGTGATTATTTTAGAGCCTAAAGAAATGCTACTTGATTTTTTTTTTAATAAACAAAAAGCTTTTGGTATTTGGTCTTAAGAAGCTTTTGTCATACAAAAAATTGTTGAAATGTGATTTGATAGGTGGTTCCTTAGCCAAATTTTTAGGGTTCAATCCTTGGCTTGGACATGGAGATACGATTGGAAGTTCCTCTTTACTCCGAAGTGGGATAACCAGGTGGTAGGAAATTATTGTGGTGCCAAATAGAAGCCTCAGATACTCCAAATTTTTTTTTGATTATCTTACAAAATGTACTTTAAAATTATCACCATTAACTATCTTGCATGTTTACTTACATTGCCATATTCTATTGAAGCTTGAAGGTGAACAAATTAAATCTCCATCAATCATGAAACAGGATGTTGCACAAGATAACACCAACTCATATCCAAAGAAATCAATCCCACCCTACATGAAGGCTATCTCTGGCTCACTTGGAGGAATTGTGGAGGCTTCTTGTCTACAACCCATTGATGTGATCAAGACCAGATTGCAGCTGGATAGGTCAGGGAATTACAAGGGAATATTGCACTGTGGTGCCACAATTTCACAAACAGAAGGGGTACGGGCTTTGTGGAAAGGATTGACACCTTTTGCCACACATTTGACATTAAAGTATGCACTTCGAATGGGTTCAAATGCTGTACTTCAATCAGCATTTAAGGACCCCGAGACTGGCAAGCTTAGTGGTCATGGGCGGTTCCTTTCTGGGTTTGGTGCTGGAGTGCTTGAGGCTATTATTATTGTCACACCATTTGAGGTTTGAGCCTTTTATTTGTTTAATATGAAACCAATAGTTATTCAAGTTCTTATAGACTGGTATTACGTTACATTTGAGCTAAACATAATAATCAAGCAAAAAAAAAAACATGAGGAGAAACACATACCATGACACTGTTTTCTTGTGAAATAATTTAGTGGCATTCTTTGCATTCATCAGTTTTGGATTGTAATTATTTACTTTTATCCATATCCTTTTTTATTGAATTTAAATTTAAAATTTATGTCCTCAACATTATCCTTTGATTTCTACTTATTACTTGACTCGAAAATCTTGGTCTGGGTTTCTTCTTTCTAATTATACTAATTATATCAATTTATGATGTTTATTTATTTTATCTCATATTTTTAGTGGTATAACAATGTTTAATTATTAATGGTTTGATTGAAATCTTTGTTACTAAATTAGTTGACCATTATCACTGTTAGTCCTGTTAGGTAAGCATTTTGAGCATTCATAGATTTCTTTTATGCTGAAGTATTCGTTTTTCAATGTATTTACTTTGATATTCAAGTACGTGCTATTATTACATATGATACATAACTGAAAGCACCTAATCATGAGGGTGCATTTAAAAGAGTTTATTTCAACGTATTTGAACTTATTTTATGACATGACATAATTCCTTGTGTTGAGTGTTTGAGAGAGTTTATAAAAATAGCTTATGATATGGTCATAAGTTGTTTTCAGTTTATTTCAATAAACTCTCTGGAGGATATCTTATGAAAACAACTAAAAAAACTTATATAAAAACAATTTAATCTCATTTCCTCTTTTGATTGTAGAAACAACTTATAAATAGGTTCTTGCATTGATAAGTGTTAAGGGAATATACTCTAGTATGCGTAAGTGACATTTCGAATTGGAATGATAATATTCTGAGTTCGAGGACAGAAGATCTCCAAAGTAAGGAATAGAAGAGAGGAAAATTAAACTGAATTCTCATTACGGCATAATAGGTAATTCTCACAACATAAAAGACATGCAACTTTCTAAGAAACCTCATGATACCAAAGATTCCCCCTACTAACAGCATCATAACAAACCTTTTCTAGAACTATTTGAGTCAGCAGTTATTTAATTCATTTATTGTAAACAAAGTCAGTCCACTGGTTAGGTTTAATGTTTGATCTCTTGGGCCTCTCATTAACCAATTGTAGGACTCTCTCATGCTGCTGTTACTGGAATCTGCTGTTGTTTCTTATTGGGCCTGCTGCTCCTATCAATCTCTTTTGTAATTAGTAGTTAGGTAGCTGTCACTATCTGACAGCTGTGCTTTCTGTTAAGTTAGTTACAGTTGTTAGCTAATGTACTTGACTAAAGAGCATCTCTATATAAAAGATTAAGGCTTCATGATTTATCTACTCCCTTTAATGGGGAAGCAGATTATCTAATGTTGCAGAACCAACATTACTCTGCCATTTGTTTTACCATTTTGTTGTTACAATTTTCTGGATTTTAACAGGTGGCACTAACTTTTTTTATTTATTTATGTTTTGCTTTTCTGCTGCCTGCTGCTTTGCAAGCTTCTGTTTTTTCCTTCACCCATTTGTATTGTATGTATCCTGAAAGTCAAAACAATACGATGACCTTTGTTCTGTTGCAAGCAAGCAATTGTTGATCTAGTCTTTTTCAAGTGCCTAGGTGAATGGTCACATCGGCTTCATTGACAAGCCAAATAATTTGTGCTAAAATATATAACAGCCCAATTTTTTTCCAAATACGGTGTTATCTATGTTCGGATCTTCTCCATTTTGAGAGGGAAATGTGTTTAGTACTGTTTCCAAAAGTGGAAGAAAAGTTCATACTCTACTGAGTCACTTCATCATGGTACTTGAGTTATAATCTTGTTGTTCTCTCTCACTCAATTTACTTTGGATCTCACTAGAAAGGTTATTAACTGAAGATACGGTATATAAGTAGGAGCAATTCCTAGTCTCACATTTACTTGAGATAATGCTAAAATACAATATATAATAATATAAGTAGAGGTAATCCTCACCTTAGAAGTCACTTTTGAAATAAAAGGTTAACTTTAGAATGAGGGTTGAATAGAGTTTTAGAAACTTTTTACAAAGCAATTAGAAAACAAGCAAGAGAGTAGGTGGTTTGGTGATAGGTGGCTAAACGTTTTACAAAGATTTTCATAAAGATATTTCCACAAGCTTGTGAAAAAGGTTTATCTAAGCATAGCATTCTAAATGTGTAATAGGTATGATAGATAAACATTTGTTTTATACTGATCAATTTCAATTGAAGTACATCTGATTCTCTTCCAAGTAAACCTTGAAAGGTTTCATTATAGTTACAAGATTACAAACAAGTATTATTTACTGTGGCTTCTGACTTGCACAAGTATGTAATATTACTCCTATTTACATTTGAAATTTCTCACTATATTTCATGAGGCACTGGTACACTATATAATATAAAGGAAGAGAAAGAGAAAAAAAAAAAAAGTGGGATCTGAGGAAAGCTAGAAATAGGGAGATAGAGATCAACAACATTCACCAAAGCAATCTGTCTCCCTAAGAATAGAAACTAGACAACTATTTAATACTCCCCCTCAAGTTGGAGCATACAAATCATATGCACCAAGTTGGAACATATAGATTGAATCTTAGGTCCTCTTAAGGACTTAGTCAAAATATCTACCAATTCATTAGAATTGATGAATTAAGTATTAATCTCATTGCACAATATCTTCTCCTGGATGAAGTGATAATCAATCTCTGTGTTTAGTCCTCTCATGAAAAACTGGATTTGAGGCAATATGAAGAACTGCTTGATTGTCACAATATACCGTCATTTGTTCATCTTCACAAAATTTTCAACTCTTGAAGAAATTGATTAATCCACATATTCAGCCTGTGCAGGGGACCAAGCGACAACATTTTGTTTCTTGCTCTTCCAAGACACTATTTTCACCAATTAAAACAGTATCCTAAGGTAGATCTTCTGTCTATGGGACAACCTGCCTGATCAGCATCACAATATCCTGAAATCTAAGTGTTGTCCTTGTCTTCATATAACAATCCCTATCTTGAAGCCCTTTTCAAATATCTAAGAATACAGGTAACAACATTCCAATAATCAACGTGGAGATTTTGCATAAATTGACTAACAACCCCAACAAAAAAAGAAATATTAGGTCTTGTAATAGTGAGATACTTGAGTTTTCCCGCTAGTCTCCGATATCTCTCGGGATCAGGATAAATTTCACTTTGATCTGCCATGAGCTTCTGATTCGGGTCCATAGGACTATCAACCGGCATACAATTTTCAAGACTCATTTCCCTCAGAATATCAAGAGCATACTTCCTTTGTGAGATCACAACACCATCTTTCGATTGAATCACTTTAATACCGAGAAAGTACTTCAAATAACCTAGATATTTGGTTTGAAAATGATTGAACAGGTGCTTTTCAATTGAAATATTTTAGCAGCATCATTTCCTATAATCCCTATATCATCAACATAGACAATTAGGTATACACACTTCTCAGGAGATGTATAACAATAAACAAGACCATAGATCTGAGTGTACCCTTTGACTATTAACCGGGCTTTAAGGTGATCAACAGTGCCATTAGGTCCGACTTTAATAGCATAAATCCACCTGCAACCAATAGTTTTCTTTCCAGGAGGAAGAGGAACAAGCTCCCAAGTACCATTTTTGTTCAAGAAGAGCCTACATTTCATCAATCATGACTTGTCACCATCCAAGATGATCAAGTGCATCATGAATAGTTTTAGAAACAGTAAGAGAGGACAAGGAGAAAACAAAGGAAAAATATGAAGGAGACAATCAATGGCAACTCAAGACAAATAGGTTTTCCAGTTTAGTTTTGTAGTAGCAATAGTTAGGGTTCTAAAAAAAGAGAACACAGGACCTGAGGATGCCATTTTTGAACAGAAAGAAAAGTGGAAACTTGTAGAAGGAGAAACCCTAATTGAGAGAAAGGAAGAAACGGTATTAACCTTGTTAAAAGACGAAAACAACGTTTGGAACAGGTCCAGGAGAGAAAACCAAGTCGCACTAGACTGGTATGATGAAGATCCGAAGGGTGGCACATAAGCTTCACGGGTGCCTTAGGGAAACAACCGGCATGTGGAGAACACATTGGCTGTGCGAACTCCAGAAATGGGTTGCGCTTGTCAAGGTGCACCTAACCCTAGATTCGCCAGTGACAACAGTGGCGGCGGACAAAGGTTGAAGGTGGTGGATAGTGGTGTTGGCTGCACGACCTCCATAAATGGGTCACGCTCGTCAAGGCGCACCTAATCCTAGATTTGCTAGTGAAAGTGGTGGCAGCTGATGGTAGCCGGCAGCAGTAGACTTGCAGAGCGAGATCGTACCTGCTCTGATACCAACTTCAAATTTAAAATTTCTCACTACATTTCATAAGGCACTAGTACAATATATAATACAAGGGAAGAGAAAGAGAGAATAAAAACAATAAATAGGGGGATCTGAGAAAAGTTAGAAATAGGGAGACAAAGATCAACAACTTTCACCGAAGCAATATGTCTCCCTAAGAATAGAAATTAAACAACTATTTAACATTCCTAACAAATCTTCTTTATCTCTCCCTTGAATAAAAACCATAAGTATTATTTCACACTAAGTTGCTTCCGACTTTCACAAGTATTATCAAGTTGTCACTCTTGGATACAAGCAAAAGTTTGACTAAGCTACATAAAATAACTCAGTGAAAATGTATGACAGAAGTTCCTAAAAAGAGATTTCTAACTAAACTAAAAAAGATTGATAACTTAAGATCTCTTTCTAATACTTTCTTCCTATAGATGGTCTAGTGATTTCACTAAGGCTTTTTTAGCACGCAAAGTATATTATTCATGTAGTTAGTCTCTTCTTTGGTGCATGTGAGCATTGTCCTTTTATAGGAAACTATGAAAAGTAGCCATTGTAAGGTTCCATGCTGACCTGGTCTGAATGTGAACTTTTTCTTTTTCTGTCAATAGCAGTATTTTTTCGTGTTGGAAGAGCACACAAGTCTGGCTAAGCTAGAATTGTACTCCAACTTGCTTTAACTAATGATGATTGTCCGTTAACCGTGTCAACTTCTATATCTGGGTCTGTTGGTTAACTTGTAATAGTATACTTGAGTTCAAAGTGCATCAGAATCTACCTTGATGTGTTATCTTTGTGTGGAGACATGATGCATTTGATTGGTCAATCAAATGAAAAAATTCTGATTTTTCTTTATAGATACCAGATGAGAGAAGGGGAATGAAAAAATTTCATTCCTTGATGGGGTCTGAACTAGAAGGAATCTCTTTGTTCATTAATTATTTTAGATTTTTATAGTGCATGGTAAGTTTGAAATTAATAAAATTAGTTAAGAATAGTTGATTCAATTGGTAGGATCAATAGCACTGAGGAAAAGGTCTTGGATTTGATTACAGCTAGTGAACTCTCATTGGTAGATCATTTGTAAGCAACATTGTAAGACCTTGTAGCATAGCACGAACTTGCAATAAGGAAACCCCTTTCTTAAACCTTTATGCATAAAAAATAAATAAAATCAAATCTTGACATTATTTTAATTAGTCTTGTCAGAATATATTTTTACTGCCAAATTTATCTCAACGTTTGTTGAGCTGCTGCTTACTTTCTAGTTGCCTAAAATGATCGCAACAGTGGATGACACATTTTTGTTATTACTGTAGTAGTAGCAAAATATTGTTTCTGTTCAGCATACAACATACCTATCATAGCAAGCATCTGCGTATAGTTTGGTTTTGGCATGGAGAGGTTCATGTTTGTATCATGGCGTATTGCAGGTCGTGAAGATAAGATTACAGCAGCAGAGAGGTCTAAGCCCTGACCTTTTGAAATATAAAGGTCCTGTTCACTGTGCTCGAATGATTGTTAGAGAAGAAGGCTTCCGAGGGCTTTGGGCAGGTGTTGCTCCTACTATTATGCGTAATGGGACAAACCAATCTGCCATGTTTACTGCCAAAAATGCTTTTGATGTACTTTTGTGGAAGAAGCATGAAGGGGATGGGAAAGTCCTCCAACCATGGCAATCTATGATTTCTGGATTCCTTGCAGGCACAGCAGGTCCTATTTGTACTGGTCCATTTGATGTAGTGAAAACAAGGTTGATGGCTCAGAGCCGAGCAGGGGGTGAAGTGAAATACAAGGGTATGATCCATGCCATTAGAACAATATATGCTGAAGAAGGACTTCTTGCTTTATGGAAAGGTCTGTTGCCTCGACTCATGAGGATTCCACCCGGACAGGCTATTATGTGGGCTGTGGCTGATCAAGTAATTGGTTTGTATGAGAGGAGATATCTTCAAGTTTCAGCATTGTAATTTTTTTCATTGCATTATTTTTGCTTGCTCCAAATATTAGTTCCATTGCGCAAGGCCAGAAAAATCATCATTGATTTTATTCCTTTGAATTTATTGAGTGGAACATTAGGGTCCACACTTGCATTTAATATTTCACATTATTTGGGCCCATTATTGCATCTGGCTAGACTAGTAAAGAAGTATTCTCTATCGTTTAATATTGCAGAACTACAACATGTCGGTTTTTTCGGTTATATGTCAGGCGTTCTAAAATGTCAAATACTATTTTCTGGAAAGCAAATATTGTAACAAAATGCTTATGTATTTAAATCTGAATCCAGATATATGAATTAATTAAGGCTATATTTGCCCAAAATTAAAAGGCTAGTTTGAGCTGGTAACCGAAAGTGGTTAGTTGAAAATTATTAAGTTAGCTTATCAAAAGTGCACATAAAAAATTATTATGTTTAATCAAATTAATATAATAAATATTTGAAATAGTATAATGGTTTAAATAAATAATGTAATATAAAAAAAAAATCATTAGTATCTATTATTATGAACATCTTGTGTAATAATAGAATTTTATCTTATAAGGGAAAGAAAAGAAAAGAAAAAGTGTAATAAAAACACCTCATATAAAAAAAATATTAAATGGGAAATTTAATAGATAGTTTTAAAATAAAAAAGAATAACTATAAATTATCTAAAAGTTAGCATTTTAAAATATGCTACTTTAATATTTCAAAAAATTGATAAAAACTAATGAAAAAAAAAAAACTTGATTATCAAATACTATTTATTTATAAGACCATACAAACTTTTCATTTAGTAACAAATTGATTGAAAAGACCAACCAAAACATAATCCATAATTTATTTATTACCGTTTTAACAATCTTAATGTTTAGAATCTTCGGTGGAGTAGTTGTAACTTTACCGTTGCAATATAAGGGAAGTTAAAATCACAATTTAATCTTATTAATATAACTTAATACAAAAACAAAGAGTTATCTTGCTGGGTCAGTTTTTGAATTAATATTAAATAATATAATTATCTTTTAAATCTTTATATAATGGATATGTTTTGATTTAGTTTTCTATAAATTACTGTATGATTCTTATAAAATATCTTTCTTTGTATTTAATCCTTTTAATATATTAAAACACTAAATCTTAAAGTTCATTTTAATTTAGATAAGTTACATATATTTTAGGAATTTAGAATTTTTTTTAGAGTGTTTTTATTTTTATTTTTGAGGAATAAAAAAAAATACAAAAAACTAATATCATTGTTCACTGATTTTAAAACATATTTAAGTCTACTAGAACTAATTTATGTTTCATACTATAAATGTGAAAATATATTAATTGTAATTTGCTAATGGTTTGATAGTATGTGGTGTAATTTGTTGATGTAAAATTATATCAGTGTTGTATATGTTAACCTCCAAATAAATCATAACCTCAAAGAATAGAGTTTGTTTTTTATTTAGTTTTTTTTTCTAGTTTTCTCCATTGAATTTTTAAAATAGGCTACAATTCTATTCAAATTAATGGTTGACCCAAAATATATTTATAAAATATAATTATAACCTATAAAATTAGAAATCTTCACATTATAATATATATTCTTCTTTGTCACCTCTCTCTTGTTTGCATATGTTAATATCTTTATAATTTAACTTTCTATTACATTTTTATTCTGCAGTTTATTATTGATTTTTCTAAACTTAGGTATTGCAGTCCATATTTTCACAGATTAGTGTAATTAAAAGAGTAACGAGTATTCTTTTCTAAAATAATGTAGACATTGTTTTTTTTTTTTTTCTACTATTATTATTTTTAGACATATGATGGATTCATGTGTTTAATGTACTATTACTTATTCGGATTAAAAATATTTTTAATTAGTTTATATTTTTGTATTTTTAATATCAATAATTTTTTTTAATTTCAATTTAAACATATTTATTATATATTCATAGAAATAAAAAAATAAATACTTATTCACCATAAAAAATTAAAAAATTTCAATTAATCTAATTTCCTTCGTTTTAAATTTTTTTATTACTTATTTATTATTATTTTTAATTTTATATTTTAAAATTTAAAATTAATTATTTAATATATTCATAAAAAAATAAACACTTACCTTCAACAAATTTAATTCATAAAAAAAAATTAAAATTATGCTATGCAAATTTTTTTCAGAAAAAAAAAATAAAAAATTTAAAAGCGTGTTACCAATATATATAAAAAAAAAGTCTTACTAAAAAATTTAATTCGTGTTATCAAAACATAAATTTATATAAAAAATAAAATAAAATCGTCATATTTAAGCACGTGTCAAATATAAATTTAAGAAAAAAAAATTTAAATCATAAGACTTTTTCATAATATGATTTTTCTAATTTCGTAAAAAAAAATCTAAATACATATTAATTTACCATCAAATAGTAAAAAAAAAAACAGTTAAAATAAGTTTTAACACAAATCTTAAAAATATATAAACATATACATTGAAAATAATTTGATGAAAGGTGTATTTAATGATTTCACTTTGAATATTCATAAGTTGTGAATTTTGTCTATGAAAATATTTACGTAAAAAAATAATTATCATTTTAGTTCTATTAAATATTTTATTTCATTTCGCATATTTTAATTTGATATTTTAAAATGATGTAATTCAATCCTTTCTACATAAACTAACTTAACGTATTGTAAATAGTGAAAGTTGTAAGCTCTTACGGTAAACTCTATTAATTAGTGACATTTTAACTTAACTTATTAACTAAAAATTAAATAGTAGAACTAAAAATCGTCATTAATTAGCCACAAATTTTTAGTGATAATTTAAATTTATTATCAATTATTTAATTATAAAAATTAAGGATATTAAATCAATTTGGATAGAAGAAACTAACTTAAATAGTTTAGTTATAATACAACAAAATTGAACAAAATAAATAAATTTTAAAAAAATTAAAGAAATGTACTGTTTGAAACAAAAGAAAAAATGGTTCATCCTAACTCAGATTGATATGATTAAATAAAGGGAAATGAATAACATCAAGTTATGCAAAAAGAAAGGAAAATGATAGATGTATAAAAGTCCAAGTACTAATGCCATTACTTAACGTTAGAATGAAAATTTATTTCAAAAATCATTCTGAAGCAATGACTTCTTCTTCTCTAAACTCATTTCTTATTTTGAGACATCTTTCTTAATCCTTTCGATGAAATCCATCATGGTCTTCAAGCTGTTATCATCTGAAAAGGAAAAGAGAAAACTGTTCATATCAATAACTCATGAGCAAATGAATAAAATATGAAATAAGAAAATAAAATATACTTTAGTTTCTTCTTAACTTTGATAAAAATTAATTTTAGTCCTTATATATTAAAATCATTTGTATTTCTGAAATGTGATGAATTTCATCCTTAATCTTATATTTTATTTTAATCTAACCAGAAACTAAATTCATTGCGTTTTAAAAAATACAAGAACTTAAACTACCATCTTTTAAATACCAAATTTTAACTAAAAACTAGAGCAATAGAAAACTCATGTAGCTGAAAAAAATTATCTGAAAACAAGCATGAAGAGAAATAGATAAAAGAGATAAATATAAGTACCTAATCTTGGTATTGTGTGTCCCTTGGGGTGGTGAATCACCACCGGTTCAACACAGGATTCCAGTAGTTCCATTCCATACTTTTTCAAAAAATCTAACTCACCTGCAATAACCATTGAAAAAGTTTTAGGAAATTCTAAAACCATGTTTATTTCAACATGAATTCCATGCTTCAACTATTTTCTAAAACTATACAATAATGATATAAAAGAATTTAGGTGGAATAATATATAATAAAATTATGTCTTAATGAAGTTGAAATGAATGATGATTGATGAGTCAAGAATGAGGGTTAGGTAGAATATGCTTTCTCAAAAAAGAACATGACAAAATAAAAAGGTGGCAAGCGTGAGTACCTAGAAAATGAAGAGAAGGACAGCTAACGGGAGAAGAATATGCTTTGTCCACCAGCAAAGGTGACCTAAACATTGCCCCTCCTACGATAATAAGGAACTTCACTTTAGGAACCTTCGTCAGTGCCAAACCCTGCACATAAATAAATTTAATATATACCTCATGTACCTTATCTACTATAATTTATATGCAATCCACATATTTATTTTCTTACTTCTATATAACATGTTTTTGTTTTTATTGCATTTGTGAGAAACAGAAATTTGTGGCTAAGTTAATGTGGTAAAGAAAATTCAAAACCAAACCAAGTTTCTAGAGACACACCTTCTCCTGAAGACCAGGCAGCGCAGCTGATAATATTGCCCCCTATTTGGTCAAAATCAAATACCATGTCATATTCAAATCCTTCACCACTATAAACTCTCAAATAGTATAAACAAGCATTAGGTTTGTGCTTGATTCAGATTCAGATTCATCTTTCACTTATTTTCCAAAATGAAAAAAAAAAAATGAACAGAAGATTACTTGTGAGAAACCAAGAAGTCCATCTATAGGTCCGTGCTTGATCATGCAGTCCTCAATGTACTCAAGGCACTCGTCAAAGTTGGTGTACTCTGTAAATTCCTGTTTTTCATAAAAGTTTAGATGGTTGCAAATAACAAATTTGTAATATTATGAGATACTAAAATAATATTGTTTAGCTCAATCTCAGTTATTAGTTCATAAAATAAGAATTATGAGATAAATCGAGAAAATAAGAATTATTTTATATTATAATCCAATCATTTTAAATATATAATAACTTTTTTTAATAATTAAAGTTGAAAAATTTTAATCAATCTTTTTTTTATATAATGTAATAATAATACAAACTCCTGTAAATTATCTTTAATTACATTATTTATGAACCTGAAATTTCTTACCCATAACATAAAAGTATGCCCTAAATAAATAAAAAAATGAATGGAAAGGGAACCTTGTTGAACTGGAACCACTCGTAGTAAGGAGGATCAAAAATGCCTTCAACATCGGATTTGCCTTCGCAAGGAAAAGGAGCATCGACAAAAACAAGATCAAGGTGGTCGAGAACAGATTGTGGCCACTTATGTAGCTGCGTTTTCAGTATTTCTCCACTTGTTCGAAACCCATGAAGACACAAGAATTTAGGTTTTCTCAGGACTTCGCTTCCCATCTTCTTTTCTTTCTTTTCACCAACCCTAATCTGATAATGGAATTCAAGAATTGAAGAGAGTTAATTATAAGGATTGAGAATGTGCAGGAGAATAGTTATATGTTGTACTCTGTTGTGCAGAGACATCCATTTATAAGAGGAGTCAGAGACTCAGAGCCTCTCTGTTTTGTTTTTTGTTTTTCTTAATTTTCTTTTCCTTTTTTGCGTGGGTCATCGATTGAATTCAATACCGTGTGGACCTCCTACATATTTATTTTTTAATTAATTCTATTTATATTTTTTAATTAAAATTATAAATAATTATAAATAATAGAAATTAAAGAATTTTTTAATCTTAAAAATTATAATAAATATGTATTTATTTTATTAAAAATATAAACAAATATATTTTAAATAAAAAATATGAATATCAGTTAATAAATATAATTTCTCATAATTTTTATTAATATATAAACATATAAATGGTGTATAAAACTATTTTTTTTACAATCATGATATTATTAATGTAAATTATTGTCAAAAATAATAATTAATAAATTTGGGACTTCAATATATTAATCAAATTTATTCCATAATCAAGTAGTATGGGGATTTGAATAGTATTTCACTAACCAAAATTATTATTTAAATAAATTTTTGTTTTAATCATATTTTTAAATATTTTAATCTTAAAATTTAGTGAATCTTAAAAGTTATTTTTCATTTAAAATTAAAAACTTAAAGAAATTAAAAGCTTTCGATTAGATGCAAAAAATGAAGTAATGGGTGACGTAGGGTTTATATTGATGTGATGGGATTAGATTCCATGAGATTTAAAAGAAACAAAATAACTCTTCCCGAATCTTTTTGTGTCTCACACGTTATTAGGCTTTGGTCACTTTTCGTGTTAATTAATAGTATAATTTAGTTTTATAATTTTAAATTTTAATTTAAGTTTTATTTGTAACTTTTAAAATTTATCATATTATATATATAAGAATTAAATTATAACATAATCATAATAATAAAAACTAAATTAGTAATATTATAAATATATAAAGATTAATTTAATACTTTTGTACTAAAATTAAATTAATAATTGATATTTATAAGTGTACCAATAAAAAAATAAAAAAATAAATAAAATTAAAACTTTTTAAATTATTTTAATTTTTTTCTTAAAATTGAACAGTTTAAATTATGATTTAATATTTCAAAATTGATTAAAACCAAAACGAATTATATTAAGATTATATTTTAAGAATTAGGGCACAAACAGAAGAGGCTCTCTCCAGAAGGAACATTGTTGTAAGAGAAAACAATTTTCAAGACAACATTATCATACAGTTAAACATTGAAGTAACTCTATCTTAATCTCCGACATATAATCTCGTTATAATAATTAATAATATCTACATTAAATTATAATACTTTAACATATTGTTTTTTTCAGCATTCAGTACTTATTTTTATTTTTAAATTAAAATATAAAATAGGTACTGAATACTCAGAAACTAAATAATGAAAATGAAACATGTTGTTCTAGAGGAAAGACAGAAAAAAAAAAAAAAACTATTCTATAATCGCGTGAATGCACGAGAAATATTAATTGTGTAATATTCCATATCGTGTCTGTTATCACGTGCTATTTGACTTTTTTTTGTTAGGGTAGTCCACTCACGCATTTATCATACTTAATTTATTTTGTAGCATGTTTTTTCTTTCAGTCAGGTTTTATGTTGAAAATAATACACTCAATATTTATACCTTGTTAAATGGACAACTGTCATTTTAATGTATAATTAAGAGGAAAGAAAATATGGATATTATAATAGTGAAAGATATATTAATAAAGGATAATAAAAATTAAAAGTCAAATGAATGAAAAATAATTTATTTATTTTTTATTATTATTTTATTTAATTACAATATAATAATTATGTGATTAACAAAGAGTATATAAGAAAAATAAAAAATTCTTCTTCACAATGTTTTTTCCTTGCTCTGCTCCTCCCCCATTTGAATTATACTTCAAACTCAAACTTTACACTGTGCTTCATTCTGGAAAATATGTGTCATTCAAATGTATGCATTATTGAGTCAGATGTTATAAGGATATTGAGCCAGCATGTGTGAGAGAAAATATTTTTCAAATTCTTTAACTTTTATTACAATTTCAAATTTCATTATTTTAGTCAGCTATTATAAAAATGTAGCTCAGTTTTAAAGAAATCAAATTATATTATGATTTGAGTGAAGAATCAAACTGAGTTACTTTAAATTACTATAAATTATTTGAGCTATCTAAATTATTTTATTTTAAAGCATATCTTTAATATTATAAGTTTGTTATATTTAGAAGTAATTTAATATTGATACATACCTCTAAAGTCCATATTCAATGTGTATATGTTAATACTTCCCATCAAGTAATGAAATGTGAACATGATAGTGGTATGAGAAGTTGAATAATAATTAGAGAATTATGCAAGTGATTGAATAAATAGTTATAAGATTATGTATAAACTTGAGTAATTGTATGAAATTTATGTTTTGTGATTAAGGAAATTATGAAATATCTCTATGAATTTTTAGAAATTAAATATTTATAAGTAATATATCTTATAAAATATTCTTAAATTTAAATTTTTAAAAATTTTTAAATTACCAACTTATCCTATTTGATAGATTTATTTAATATTATTCTTAACATTATTCTCTTAATATTTAACATTATTCTTAACATGAAGAAATAATTAACAATGAGAAACTAATAAATTTTTTTGATAACTTATATATAATTAACTTTATTTTATAATATAATGTAAAATTTGACAATATATGAAATTAAAAATATATTATATATTATATCAATATGATGGAGAAATACTTATATTAATTCTGGATTGTTACAATATCTATACTTTTGTATAATAAAAATAGTAATTAATATAAATAAAAAATAATTATATTTTCATATTTTTTATTTAAAATAATATTTATTCTTGTTTTTTCAAATATAATATCGCAGTATAATAAAAATATTCATCACGATAAATAATTGTTTTCCTTCTTCTTTGTACTCCTTTTGAAATATATAACATAATAAAAGTAAATTTGTAATTTTAAAATAAATAATAAAAATATATAAAAAAACTATTATAAAAATTCTCTTTATTAATCATTATTAATAGTTAAATTAATATCAATTTGATTCAATTTTTTTTTAAGTCACACCTTCTTCTTCTTCGGAGATTTAAGAGTTGGGTTGATTTAGAAGAACATAAAGAAGAAATTGAGATGAAGATTTTGAAATTTGATGAAAAAAAATTCTTTAAAAATTACCTTAAAACGAAAAAAAAAAATCATTATATTTTTTCTTTTTTCCCACCATATAAAGATGTTAAAAAAAAGGGGCGGGATTACTCCGGAAAGAGACAGAGAAACCCAGTTGCCTGGTTCAATCCCATTTCTTTCCTTCTTCCTTCTATTTTCTTGTCCACTAAGATTTCACTGTCATTCATTATTTAACAACTCAACGCCGTCGACCTAATTTTCGTGTCTGCACAACTCATTCCGCTTAAATAATCGAAACAAACAAAACCCACACAAGATCCCACCAACCCAATTAGGTTTTTTTTCTGATTTCCCACGATGGCCGCCAATTCCCACAGAGGGGGTTCTTCCTACGGCGGTGCCGCCTCTTACCGATCAAGGTATGTGTGTGTTTGTGCGTGTCTTCAAATTCATCATATCTATGCAATTAATTGTATGTGTTTGATATTCCAGAGATGGGCTTAGCACTCGACCGGTTGGTGCTTCTGAGGAGATCCAATTACGAATTGATCCCTTGGACTTGGACGATGAGATCACCGGTCTTCATCGCCAAGTTAGAAGGTTGAAACATGTATGTATCTCCCACCGTTTTTTTTTTTTTTTTCTTATTCTATTTATTCACGTTCTACTTATTACTATTTATGTGTGAAATTTCGAAAAGATGTTACTTTTTTTTTCATCAATTAAGAGCTTCAGTACCTGAAATTCGTTTAGACCTTATTCATCAGAACCAGGGGAGTGGACTAGACTGGACGCATTTGAAGAAATGAAGTTTGATGTCTCAAGCCTGGTTCATTGTTTTAAGGGAAAACGAACAATTTTCTAATTAAACAAGTGATGTTGGTTGAAGACTTGGAGGTGTTGCATGTTATGATGTATGAAAACTTAGTAGATGGCAAGGTTTTAAAAAATGGCCTGGGGCTGCAATTTAGACCTTAATGTCAAAGTTTTTGAGCTCTCTGTTTCGAATTTAACCTCAAGGTTTTTGAGGTCTCTGCCATGATCACAATTGCAGCTGCATGGTCACATTTGTCTGTATTTTTCTGCAACATGACAGATCCTGATAAATATTGAATATTTGACCACCTGGGCAATTTAAACCTTGATAGAGAGAAACTGGACTGGCCATGTTTAATAGGCAAGATTTGAGGTTAAATAAAAAGAGCAAAGTTTTGGGTTGGGGTCAACTTTTCAGTATAAATTAACCCAACGATGAGTTACAAGCTAATAGAGATTGTTCTTACTCTATGACTCTTTGTTTTTTGTCTACTTGTAGAAAATCCCCTACTGACGAATTACACTGTTGTTCTTGTTTTTTGGGGGTTACCATTTCTCTAGTTTTCCTTGCTTTTTGGTTGTGTACCTGCTCCATACCTTCTATTTTTTTTATTCATTTAACGAGAAAATTACCTTTTTAAAAATCATTTTCTATACTACTTCTTTTTTCTGAATTCCATGATAATAATAAAGGGTTGTAAGCTTGGTTTTAATATGCGACTCTGGTCGGATCACAGTCTTGTCCCAATCTTTGTTATTTCAAAAAATTACAAACATGCAGCTGATGTGGTGGAAACCTAAAAAACCTTGATGTAATTGAAGTCCTAGACCATGTTTTAAAACCTTAGTTGTGAAAACAACCTGGTGTTGTTAGATAGCCACTATATAGTGCTATTGTGTTGCAGTATTCTTTGATCTGCAATTGCCACTTCGTTTGAATATTGCAGCCTTTATAGATATTGTGGTTTTTGGCATGCATCTTGTATCCTCTTGTCATCTCCTGCGGGTCTCCAGCCAATTGAATTTTGTAGTTAATATTATACCAATTTTATTCATTTTATTATTTACGTACAACATAAATTTTTATACATATATGATTATATCATATATTTTAACCCCCTATTTAACTTCTGCCACTTGTTCATTATGCTCACTGTATAATACAACAGATTATTGGTTTTCTGCCATTTTCTGCAAGCAATAACCCTTAAACAACCAGAGGCTGTAGATAACACCTTAAAACATGAAACTTGGAAGGGGAGATAAAAATATCTACATTTTTTAAGGCCACTTAATTCTTAAAAAGAAATGTGCATCTTCTTGGCCCCCAAAAGGATTTCTCAATGAAGAGAGCCTTATGAATTTGCTTGTTATGTGTATTCTTCCTAGCTATTTCTCCCCATTCCACGTAATAGGATTTACTAGAATATATAAAATTGATGCATGTATGCTGTTGCCAATGATAAGAAATTTCAGTTTCCAACTGCAAGTTATACAGTGTTCTGCATTGACTCGTTGAATACTTGGACCATATCCTGCTAATTATGGAGCCAGTTGAATGAAACTATATCATGTTTCAAAACTCATGTTCCTCTATATTTTTCTTTCCATTTCTTCTTCCTTTGTTCTTATCCTCCTTCCAATGTGCAGGTTGCTGAGGAGATTGGAACAGAAGTGAAGTATCAGAAAAATTTTCTTGAAGAACTGGTACACAATTTCTTGGATAATCTTGGCTTCTCTATAGTTCTGTTTTCTACTAATATTTGATCTGTTTGTCGCAAAGGGCATTTTTGGTTGTGAGGTGACACGTGCAACTATATATATCCAATTTTATTAGCAAATTTCACTAAAACAATGCTAATTTTATTATTTGATATTGATTTCACTGAAACAATGCTAATTTTATAATTTGATATTGATTATATTTATAATTTATAAGTTAATCTGCCCAAATTCTTCATTCCATACAAAAGAAATGTGGAATAAAAAAAGCCATCAATATCCAAGAAATAAATATCGATACAAAATTAAATATGATATGAAAAAGTTGATGTATCTGCATCTAAGTTTGTAGTATACAAAATTCTTCAGATAATAGAATGGAGGTGCCATATATATACTACTAATAATAACTCTATGTTGATAATACTAGCTTAATTATCTGGGATGTCCCTCCAGATTGTGGCACATGTTGAAGCAGTACTGTATTGTCCCCGTGAATTTAAGTTCTCTGCAAGGGAAAAATTACTACAATTCACCAAATGTTGCCGGCTTCATGCAAAATGAATTTTTGATTGAAATTTTGTTGTCTTTAGATTTTTAAAGCTGAATGCTAACTGGGAGAAAACGTTTTTCAAAAGGAAAATTATGATCAGCTTGTTGTAATGTTGAGGACTTTAGAAGTCAAAGGAAAGGGAAACCATGTCACTCATGCTTCTATCCATATTTTGAACATTTACTGTCTATGAGAGAGTATATGGGAAAATCCTGGCTGACTTTTGTTGCATGTTGATTCATAGTAATTAGTTGACTTTATCTCCTCTTAAGCTGGAAATTGTTCAACTTTCTTTTTAACTTTTCAGCTTTATCTTTTCCAATGCAGCAAATGACAATGATAAAGGCTCAAGCTGGAGTGAAGAACAACTTAAGAAGATTGAACAAGAGCATCATCCAAAGTGGTTCAAACCATATTATTCATGTCATTCTTTTCGCGTTAGTCTGTTTCTTCGTTGTGTACCTTTGGTCCAAAATGTTCAGAAAGTGACAGCCCAGCCTCCTGGTTGAAAGACTTAGCTAAAAGGGATTAAATCCATCAAAACCCATGATAGCAGATTTTGGTGTAAAGAAAAGGCTCCATAACCCTTTGGAGTTTTCTATTAAAATGTATCTGACTTTGAGATGTGTTTATCGGATATATTACGTAGTTAAATCATTAAATCTATTTAAAAAATGATGTATGATTAAAGTTCTTAATAGTTTACGGTGTTATTTTTCTCCATGAATGTTGTGATAAATTAGGAACTATGAAGGTAGCAACCATGATTTATATTCTTAACTGATGAGATAATCGTAGTTAAATGGGATTTGGATAAGGGAATAACAACTTCATTAATCTAAAGACGACTTTAGTGATTTTTTTATACATAGAAGTGGTATTATGTAGTATAATTTATTTAATTTTTTTTCTAATACAAAGTAAAAGTTTTCAGATCATGCACGACTTTCTTGGAAATTCAATTGTTGCTAGTATCAATACCTTTATGCATATTTTTTCCTTTACTTACAATTCTTGCTCCGGTGGAAAGATAGCTGCGCCGCCACGCAGTCCGGAGGTTTACATCCCTGTGTCATGTGGAGTTGGACGTACGTAGTAAGCGTCCACGTCTTGCCACCTTCAATCCTCGTTCTGCCATGAACCTCATTTCCTCTGCTTCCTCCCCTGTTGGGGGGGACATGCAGCTTAATGTCATTTCCTCCAAGGCTTCTTCAGACTCAACTTGTAGCTAAGATGCCAAAGCAAGCTTCATGGAGCCTAAGAAAAAAAAATGAGAAAGAAAGAAAGTGAAGGTGTCTTTTTTCCAGCTAATAGCAACCATATTATTAGGTCTAGTAATTGTAAGATCATTAGGAGTTGTTTCGGTTGGTTGTGTTAAGAAAATACAAATCATGTTTTATTGGACAAATTCAACTTAAAATATAAAAATAATAATAATTAAAACTTCTACCTCACATTAAAAATTTTAAGAATCATGTTATATACGATTTTTATTTTTAAAGTTATATTTGGAAATACAATTTTTTTAATAAAACTATATTTTAAAATACGATTTATTTAAATCTGAAATTAATATATATATATATATATATATATATATATAAGTGAATTACCCCATATTTGTGCTTTTGTTGTGAAATTTTTCAACTCGAAAACTTTAAATTTACTTTTCTTAAATTGTAAATATATATGGGTTGTTGCAAATAAATTAACTTGATGGGGGAATTTATAATTTTTTAAAATTTTAAATATATTAAATTTAAATTTTTTCTTATTTTAAATTATTTAATTTTCAAATATTTTATTTAGATAAAATAATTCAAATTTATTGAGTTTTAATTTTTTTTATTTCGTTAATATTTCAGTTATTATCAAATAAAAATATTAAATACCAAAATTATCATCACGTAAATTAAAAAATATTTGTAATGATAAAAGATAATCATTACATATTTCAATAAAAATAATTTATTGATAAATGATCTTATAAATATTGATTGAAAATTATAATAAATGTTAACTGGAAAATAGTTTTGACACACGATTTAATTGAAAATTCTAACAATGTCAACTAGAAAATAACTCTTATTAATGTTGATTAAATTTTTTTTACTTATATAATAAAAAATAATTTTATTAATATTAATAAGAAATAAATCGTAAAAAAATAATCTCAACTTATATCAATTGAAAATAATCTTAGATGAAAATAATCTTAGATGAAATTAATAAAATTGATTATGTTTAAAGAAACTCTAAACTCTAAGTTAACGTCAAATGAAAAATAACACTAATTTATATCCTTAAATAAAATAATCTTGACAATGATTAAAAAAAAATGTTATAATATGAAAAAAACTTTTCCAAATCTATCGGAAAAAATAAAATTAAACTTCCGATGTTTTATTCTTAACAAATGAACGATGCCCTAATTAATATTGAGTTGATAATTTCTTGATTAAAATTAAATTAATGATATTCTCATTAAAATTAATGATGTCTCGAGTGAGAATAAATGAAAGATTCTTTTTTTAAGAGAAGAGACAAATTAAAAAAAAAAGAGTATAAAGAATTTTTATTTTTTATTTTTTAGGTGAAATTAAATGATTTATTTTTAAGTAATTAATTATTATTTGAAAAAAAAAAATTATCTATCAAAATTATATCATAAAGTATTCTAATTTTTCCTTAAAAATAAATTAACCTCTAAAATATTTTCATCTTAACAATATTTTGCAAGCAATATCCAACCAATTTGTATAAATGAGACGGTAAATTTATTTTTTGCCTTACTTTAATATCATTCTTTAGTTTTAATCATTTGAATTATACGATTATTGATTAAAATTTTATAATCAAGCAATTTTAATATATTACTTTGTAGTAATCTATTCTATCAATATATGTAACAGAATTTCAAATTAATTACTATTTATAAAATAATGTTTAGATTAATTTTCATGTTTATTTTTACTGATTGAGTTTTTACATGACACTCAAAATCATTTTAAATCATTAGTATGTTAATAACAAATTTGGTTAGATTAGTTTCTATATTTTAATAGTCTCATTCTTTTTGTCTTTTTGATTGACTTAATAAAAAAAATAATTTGATAAATAAATATATTTTGAACATGTGTAAAACAAAATGAATCATACAAATGCACAGTGTATATTTACTGACTTTTTGATAGCCTATATTATTTAATAAATATTGACAATTTTATATTTAATAATTTTACATTCAAAAAATTTTATAGACTAGCAATCTTTATTTATTGTTGGCTAAATGAAGATAAGTGGTTGTTTTAATTTTCCATTGATTCATTATTTTCAATTCTATTACGCGCTCTATTTAGAACAGGTTTATTTTATTTAGAACAGATTTTCAATGCTCGTCACGTAGTTGAAAACAATGTGCAAAAGTTCCTTTACACCATAACTATTACAAATTCATTTATATATTAGCTATTTTAAAATACTTTTTAAGAATTTCACCTTTTGTAAACAAACTGGTGCGTGCGGAAACACGAATATCGTACTAGTTAAATCCTAAAAAGTTGTTTTTCAAATTTTAATTTCATAATGACAATAATTATAGGCATTAATATTAATATAAATAAAATTACAGGCAATTTAAAAGAAAAAATAACCTTAAATTATTGTGATTATTATTCAAGTTTGTCTTTTTCTTTTGACAATCACGTGCACGTAAACCAAATGGAGAAATAAAATAGAAAGCTGACAATCTGGAGTAATTACTCCACCTCTTCAGCAGGTCCCAACTGTCCGAATATATTACCATTTTTAATGTTTCCTTATGAATCCCGTGTCAAGTTTCACTCATATTCGTTCATCATTAGAAGAGCAGTTATTGAGTTCTGCAGAGTTTCACTCATCTTCATTTGAAAATCCTGTTAGAATTGAATTATTTAAAATGAAGGCTACACCTTAAAATGTAAAGTGCCAAGTAAAATTTATAGGAATACAAGCAGTTCAATAATAGGTTCTGATTAAAATCATCCTGAAGAAAATAATTTTGAAGTTTTCACTAAATAAGTGAGAATTCATAACATATTCCTATATAAAACCGTTCTCCTGAAAGAGAAAAAACATGGAGCCACACATTAACATTATATGTACAAGTTCTATACAACTGAATTTACTCTAGTAGGTCATATGGACAAAGGAACTAAAGAATATTACTGTAATTAGCTCTTTCACTAACAAGAAACTTCCAGAGAAACTGGCACCCAGGTCAATCTTATATGGGATGTTAGCATGAAATCCACCCTTGCCAATTGTAGACTGTGCTGGGGTAAGTTTATTATAAAAACCCATCTAAAGCAGTGGTGTATCCGGTCGGTGTCATTCTGTGAGTAGGTCAGAATGCTTTACAGAGGTTAGTCTTGAAGTTAGATGAACCTTGTGGATCAATTGGACCAGTGGGAGCCCACAACTTGGTCCTCTTTGTTTCGGATATCGTCACATGTGAAACTGCAGTGGCAAGTGCATCAATCCATTCACAGTCATCATGATATTCTGAGTTGCAACTTTCAGAGGATGAAAACGTGCTCGAACCATTTAGGGAACCATAATCCATCCTATTTCCTCTAAATCCAGATTCAGGTGCAGCAACAGACTTGTGGCAAGTACCAGTATGTTGGGGTTTCAATTTTGATTTAACGGGCAGCATCTTCAATGATCGTGCCGTGTAGAACAATATCCATGGATGGCCTGAAAATGAACAACTGAGTGTTAATTTAACGTGCACACAACGAGTGGGGTAAAAAAAACTGAAACAATCGCAAAATCCATAAAATTACTGCTTTAATTTTTTGTTATTAAAAATAAAAGCATTGGGTAAAAAAGACTTCATCCACATATAAGGGCAACATTGTAAAAAAAACGACAAAATTAGGTAAATATTAATAGATTCTCATTGTTATCCCAAACAAGAAAAGGAAAAACACTGACCCACTCACAAACATTACAAAATGTATAACTCAAGGGACCAGCACAGCTTTTTGAAACAAGGCAACTACTCTCATTAATAAGAATCTGCGTGAGAGACAAAGATAGTTTAAAAACAAAAACAAATATTATCTAATGTTAATTATTTTAAGACTAAAATAAAAAAAATAAAATTGAATAAAATCTTTGGTGTTCACATTGAGGGAAAAAGATAAAGCAGGCAAACTCTCAATAATATATCTATCATAAACTTACTTAGTACTTCATCTGCTGTTATCCTTGCTGAAACATCCCTTGTCAGCATTCTGCCAACAAGATCTCGGGCAGGTTTAGATATTGATTCCCACACCCCCGTTTGGAAATCTAGTTTAACATTTTTAATTTCCTCAAAAACTGCCTCCTGTGAATCTCCTTTAAATGGAAGAACACCAACCAACAAAGCATGCAGGAGCACCCCAGAACTCCATATATCCACCTTCTCAGAATATCTACCCAACAACACTTCTGGTGCAACATATGCAGGGCTTCCAGCCAAACCTGTCAAATTCTGACCTGCAATAGATATTTACAGACAATGAGTCAAGGTATCAACACATTGTGTGTTTGAACACACGTCCAATACAAATCATGTCATATTAAATTATATTTTATCAACAAATTTATTTAAGAGTCAGGATCTCTTCCAATGAAAATGTCACTGGAGAGAAAAAATTGATGTGTTAATTATTAGTGTGTTTAATTCTCCCACAATTCAATTACTCTTTGTAACTAACACTAACAGTCAGTTAAAATCTCATTAAAAATTCTTCACACTTTCTTCCCATAGTCAAAAGCACTTGCACACCTGCCAAGACATTTTTTATTAACAGACCAGTGTAGAATTTTCCAATGGGCCTACGCAAATGTTTGAAAGAGCTCGAACCAAACATCCTTATGAAACAAGTTTAAGACTGCAACAACAATTGTGGTGGCAGTCGCTCCCAATCACCATGAAACCGCAATCTAAGACTGCAATCACAATAAAAGTGGCCGTTGCTCAAGTTGCGCACAATTTTGAGCAATGCCAAGGAACACAAAAAGCAACTACTGCAGCTGCATTTCTCCCTCATTTACTACAATGAGGATCTCGATGAAACCACAATCTAAGACTGCAACAACATTTGTGGTCATAGTTGCTCCCAATTTCGAGCAATGTCAAGGATCGCAACAAAATTGCAATCAGCAACCGCAAACTGCAACCACAATTGTGGCCGAATTTGTTCATTTACTAGAATGTCAAGGATCACCACGAAACCCCAAACTAAGACTGCAACCACAATAGCAGTGCTAGTTACTAGCAATTTCCAATAATGTCAAGGATTGAAACGAAATTGCAATCTGCAACAACAACCACATTTGTCATAAAACTGCAATCTGCAACCATAGCAACATTTCCAGCCTCTTTTCTATGCAATTTCCCGTAATTTCAAGATCACGATAAAACCCTAACTGTTAATCACCATCATAGTAGCGGCGACATTTATCATGCAATGTCAACCATCAAAACCCTAGTCACAACTTAAAACAATGACTGGGGCCCAAATTCTAAAACCTTGATTAAACCTAGTCTAACCAAAAGGATCATCCAAACAACATCTTTCAAATATCAACTTACCCTCAGAAATCCTGATGGCGAGGCCGAAATCAGCGAGCTTGATCTTCCCAGTTCCAGTAAGCAAAACATTCTCAGGCTTAATATCTCTATGCACAACGCCCATATCATGACAATACTTAACCACCATCATCACCTCCTTCAGTATCCCAGCCGCCACGTGTTCCGAACTCGGCCCATCCCTCATCCTATCAACCAATCTCCCCCCAGTGCACAACTCCATCACAAGGTGCCAACACTCCTCATCCTCATACACAGCTTTCAGAGTCACAACCCCAGGGTGCCCCGAAACGTGCTGCATTATCTCCACCTCGCGGTGCACCGTCTCCTCCCCCTTCCTCAGCGTCTTGCACGCGTACTCCGCGCCCCCCGCACGTGCGCGGCACACCGTCACCGACCCGAACTTTCCCTGCCCGATCGTGCTCCCCCCGGTCACGTAATGGTCTTCGATCCTCACGCTCCTCCCCATCTGTGTGGCGTTGTCAATGCACCCTATCTTCCGCTTCAGTCCCCGTGGCGGAGTCAAAAGTAAGGACGCGCCGCGAGTGGGAACCGTGGCCACGCCGTCTTCCCTGCACCGTTTGTTAAACCTCGAACCACGCTCCAGTGAGTAATGCGAGTTCGAAATCTCCGGTGGATTCGAGCGCTCACTGTCCTCGCTTTCTTTCCGTTTCTTTTTCATCTCATTCGGTGATCGCATTTGCGGAAAGTGAACGATTCTGTTAACCTGCAAAAACACACTGATATCAGAACAAATATAAAGTCCCTATGCGATGCTGAGAGAGAACAAGAAATTGAAGGGCAAACCCTATAATTAAGGGATCAGAGGTTGGGGGAAAATGCGTTAAGGAGTGAAGCAGTGACTGAGTGTGATTACGTTACCGTACGACACGCCAGAAAAGAGTCAAAGGGTTTTCACACTCTCACGCTATCATTTTGCTTAGAACGGAGTTTGGTTTATTATATATAGAAGGATATTCTTCGTGCTGTTCTGGTGTAGGATTCTTCACCATAAGGATATAGTGGGGCCTTGTTATGGGCGTTGATTATTTTGGTGGAACTAGTCAACGCTTGGAGGTGCGGGTGGGATTAGGGGTGACGTGGCAGTGGTATTTCCTTTTCACTTTAGTTTATTTTTGGATGAACCGACGGAAAAAGACTGTTCGTTACACGTGGTTTAACGGATGGGGCCCACGTGCTTTTTCAACTGGCACCGTTCTGATTGGGCTATGGAATTTAATGACCCAAATCAAGCCCAGTCAACTTTAATAGACCCTTGAAGCAATTCCGAGAATGAAAGCAGATTTATTTCCCTTTACATAATAATATTTTTTAAATACAAAATAGTTACTGAAATAATTTACAATGTAAATAGATATTAAATGTAAATATTAAATTTTTAAAAATTATTTTTAAATAATAATAATTATTTTTAAATAATGAATTTTAATATAAAATATTTAAATATGAAAATTTTAATTTATATAAATATTGATATTATTAAATAAGTTAATGTTAAAAAAAATTAAATATTATATTATAAATATCAATTAGAAAATTCAAATGTAAAAAAAGAAAACTGATGCATGTAGAATCTGGTTTAGGGAATTTACTTAAATTGAAAGCGATATCTAAAAGATTTTTTTTTGTTAATTTGTCTTCAGTAAAGAGGAGTTCTCATATAAATAGAAATTAGAGATTAAGTTCAATTTTAATTACCAAAACCATTTTATGATTATATTTAGAATATATTTAAATTAATTATTGATCAGATAGAAATTATAATCATTATAATTTAAATTATAAATTTTATAAGAAAAATTTGTATATTAATGAAGGATAATAATAATCGAACAAAAAATAATAAATATGAATGGAAAAATATACTTTCTATTATGAAATATTATTATATAAATATTTGGATACTTTATTTTTAGATAATATGTATAAAATTATTATCTTGAAAAGATTTCTTACCATTAATATTAAGTTGAAGGTAAAGTAAAAAGTAACTTAATTATTAGATTTTATATTTTATATTTTATATTTTATATAGTTAATAATGGAATTAGATATATGTGGGTATAAATTGTCAAATTGACTAAATTTATTAAATTTGAAGAAAATTTAATTTCGTGGTCGGATTTAATGGGTGTAATAAATGTAATAGGTAAAAAAAAGTTGGATTCGGTTTGATGTAGTTTAGTTGGATTTTAATTTTTTAAATTTAATGAATATCCAAACCGACCAATATTTTATTTTTAATATGTTGGATAATATTTTATATATCAAATTTTACTTTAAATAAAATTAAGTCACAAATATAATTTCATAGTAGACCACCTTATTTTAAGGTTTGACAAGTTTTATTTAATTATAGTTTTTTTTTTTAATTTCACTCTTATTTCATTTTTAATATCTACGTAACAATTCTATTTCCTATCTTCTTTTTGATAAATTATGTATTTTTCGTCTTTCTTAATTGGTCTCCTAATTTTTTTTAATGATTTTTTTATCTTCTTTAGTTTGTCTCTCTTTTTTTTTTCACTTTATATTTAAAAAATTAATTTAAATTTCATTTATAGAAATATATAAAATTGATTAAGATATTATTTTTTACAAATTTAAGATAAATGATATAAGTTTTTCAAGTGAAAAATGAGATATTTGAAATTTTAGTTCTTTAAAAATCGATTTTTTTCCGTTGTAGGAATCAAATTAGAAATTTGAGATAATTGATTCAAGATTTTGATGAATTTAAGATTGAGACAAACAATGATTTAAAATATTTGTGAAAAGAAAAAAATAACTAAAAAATTGTTTTATTTGATGAAAATTTTCAAAATAAAATGCAAATAATCAAAGTAAAAAAATAATAAATGAATGATAAATAATAAAAATCTTATTTACATGAAAAAAAACGAAAGTATTTCAAAATGAATGAAATAGTTAAACCTTTAAAAAATGTCATATTTTTAATCTATTTTCTAATACACGACATTTTCAAGAAAAGATTTGAAAAATAAAACATTATCATTTTAATATTGTAAAATCCGTAAATCTTTAATTAAAAACACTCAATATATTTTACAAATGATTTATCATAAATTGTAGTATATTAAAACATTGTTATATTAGTTTTAGATAAGAATAGGTTAATCTTTCATGATACATTTAATAAGTAACATCATATTAAACTATTTAAAATGTATTGAGTACAGTTATATTTATAAAAACCAAATTCTTAAAAACTATTAAAAGAATTTGAATTCTAATTAAAAATATCAATTTTTTATTTTATTTTTTTACTTAGATTTAAAGTTTGAAAGACTTGTATAATTACCTACATTTGATCTAACTAAGTTATTATTACAATATAAGTTCATAACTTAAAAATGAAACCTAACAATTCAACTTTCTTTTATCACACATCCAATATATTAATGGATTATAATGAGAATATAAGATTTAATAAAAAAATATTGTTACAAAACTTATATTAAGATATTTTGAGAACAAATACATTCATTCTTTTAATATTTATATTTACTTTCTTATTATTTATTATTAAAGAATAAAATATTCAGAATTTGATATTTTCATTAAAAACAATTAATGACGAATATAATATAAAATTAATCAATTACATTTATGTTAAAGATATAAATTAAATATAAGTTTTTTAAAAAAAAGTTATATGAATCTAAGTTTCGAGAATTACACATTTTATTTAATTAAATTTATAAACTTAACATATTTATAATTTTTTAAAATACAAATTTATATTAATAGATGTTATGGAATATAGCAATTATGATGTTAAAAAATGATTACTAATGTTATAACAGCATCAAAACTAATATTATTATCATATGATACGACCATAATAATTATTGTTTTTATAATTATGGGATGATAAGAAAAACGATAATAACAATAAATGTCAAGTAATAAAATATGACGCCTAAATATTGATAATTTATTTAAAAAATAAAATTTAATTTTCAAAGAACGCATAGATTGTTAGTGATAAGATGATAAGAAACTTTTCGAAAATATTTTTGTAGGGAAAAAAATAAAAAATACTTGTCAAAAGTACCTCAATATTTGATTTTGCCTTCGATATCTAGAAAACAACAAAAACGTATATTATTTTATTGTTCTCTTATTGCTTTGATTTGAATGTTTTATTTTTTAATTTGTGTCTCATAACTTTTGCCGTCCATATTATTAGTTGTCTTTTAGTTATATTATTATGTTATTATATTATTATATTATTATATTATAAGTCCTTTTAAACCCTTGGCAAAACGCAACGCAATGGTGGTCGACTCACAGTAAGAGAAGCAGCTTCAGTTTCAGTAAACAATGGGCGAATTTACGGTTGCGTTAAGCCCTCCCAAAACCTTCCGCGCCGAGATTCTACCACCCGTCAACCGCACTTCATCGGCGGCGCGTGAGCGCGTAAACACAATCGTTTTCAAACCGCACCGGTTTCGAGCAATCCGCGCCTCGGTGGTGCCGAGAGAAGACCAGCAACAACCATCTCTGGGAGACGCTCTCGTGAACAGTCCGCGCAGAAACGATGTCGTTGATGTTATCAGAAGAAGTGCACTCTCGAACTGCCTCTCCGAAACTAACCTCCATAGCATCGTTCCCGGTCTCGTGTCCAAAACCCGCGGCAAAGTGTGCCATCTTTGAAACCGTTATTTATATTCGTTGTTATGTGTCGTTTGGATTGAAAAATTGTTTATGTGTTGGCAGGTTCGAGATATTTACGACGCTGGGGATTACCTAGTTTTGGTGACCACTGATCGGCAGAGTGCGTTTGATAGGATTCTTGCTTCCATTCCTTTCAAAGGCCAGGTCTGTGATTAATTCGGGTCTTGAATGGTTTCGAATTTTCCTTTTCTAATAGGAATTGGGATACCGCAATGATTAGATAAAATGATATTGTATTATATTATGTCTAAAATCACTCGTGGTAAATTTGAAAACATTAGGCCTTGTTAGTTTACTGTTTTCGAAACTTTTCTGTACCATGAGCACATTTTAAAGTGTTTGTTCTTTGAACACATTGCTGTTTTCTAAAATTTTATCTGCTTGAGTATTTGAAGAAAACAATACAAGGGGATGAGAAAACATTTCCCAAATTCTGTTTTTGGAATTTTAGAACACCTGTTTTGGAACTTTTTTTAAAACTTAATATATTTTAGATGAGAAGGGAATCAAACAAATTCTCTCTCTCTCGCTAAATTTTAGAAATTTATTTTTATAATAACTTGTGTTGTGCTATAGGAATGCCATGTTTTGAAGTTTTATGTTTGCCATATTCCTGCCATGCATGTGTCATATATAACTGTATACAGTATTCATGTCCTGTGTCATATTGTGTTGTGTCCATGCTTTGTAGCATATAATGTAGAACAATTTTTTATTATTGGATGAATAACCATTATGTGTGAAGGGTACTTGTATTTGTGGTTTTTTGTTCTCAACATGACACTTTGTGGACTTCAGGGAAAGGAGATGATCTGGATCCTTAATCTAATTGCTTTGATGGAAACTTTGTTGATGAATAAGAGGATGCGTGGAAAATTATTTTTAGCTGGTGGAGTGGTGGTTACTGAACAGTTGGCATTCAATAATCTGATCATTTTCCCTCTCAATTGCAGGTTCTCAATGAGACGAGTTTGTGGTGGTTTGAAAGAACTAAGCAGATAGTTTCTAATGCAGTTGTATCGGCTCCGGATAAAAATGTTACAATAGCTAAGAAATGTTCAGTTTTCCCTGTTGAGTTTGTTGGTGAGTAATTTGCTAATCCAAAGAATTTTTATTGGCTTATTCAATGACTTCATTGACCACCTTTAGCTTCTGACACTATATAACATGAAAGAATATTATCATGTAAATACAGTTTTTCTTTTTTCATTTTATTTTGTAATACCTTATCATCTGATTTCCAGTGTAAGAATAAAATGAGAAAGAGTTTTTTTATTGGAGCGAGGGGAATCAGAGCTATCTAATGATATGTCTGAACTTAAATACTGAATTCTGAATTGAATTTCTTAATAGAAATGCAAATACTATTTTTGAGAAGTGAGGAAAATAACAAAGATGGTTGGACTTTTCAGGTTAATTATTTACTTCTAAATCTTATTAAATGCTTTGATAGCTACTGTGATTGTTGATTAATTGGCATATTACACTGGAGTCACTTAAACATATACTTTTTCTGCATGGTAGATACTTTTTAATGTAGGACATAGAAGAGGAGTCCTTTTGTTAAAAAAGATAACTTGGGAAAATAATAGATATTGTGAATAGGCATTTTTGTTTAATTATTTTTAAATTTGGAAGATCATCCATAAATTTTACTTGAGTAATTGAGATAAAATGGTTTCAGTTCCTGTTCATGATTATCTAAATTTATTTCGGTTTGGTTGAAGATCCACATATTGTCTTGTGCCTTTAATTCTTGTTGAAATTTAGTTTTATTGTATTGTGAAGTTTTGTAAAATATTTAAATCTTTTAAAAATGGAAGATTAGGATTCTAACAACCATCTGTTGACTTCTATGTTACTGGCTTGTAGCAAGAGGATTTGTCACTGGAAGTACTGACACATCTCTATGGACAGTCTACAATAACGGTGTTCGGAACTATTGTGGAAATGTCCTCCCAGATGGTGGGATTTCTCATTTGTGTGTCATTCTTAAAATATATTTGCCCCTATATTTAATAGGACATTAACACATCACAGGAATGGTAAAAAATCAGAAGTTGTCTGAGAATATACTCACTCCAACAACCAAGGCTGCAGATCATGATGTTCCTGTCACTCCAGATGAGGTTTGTTGCCTAGTTTTATCACTTGCAACCAGCATTTTCTCTATGGTTGAAGTTACAGCGAAGGATGATTCTGTTATAATAGTCTTGCATTATCAATTACTTCCCGGCCCCCTTATAAGAAAGGATGCTTGTGTTAAATAATCAATGCTGTTTTCTTTTCAGTTTGCTTTATATTGCAGTTTTTATGTCATTATTTCTGTGAAAATATCATCCAAGATCAGTGGAGAAATGAGCAAAATTATGATTATAGATAAAGGTGGAGTAGTGGATAACCTGTTACGTTGGCAAAAGGAAGCATGAATAAAAACCTAATATATTCCCATGATTATTAATAGAATATTCTTGTTCTTGGAGTTACTAAGGTGTGATGATGGAGTTCCACCAAAATAATTATCTCTTCATAACACTTTTTTATCCCAAATTTTTACTTCTTTTATGATGCATTTCTCTTGCAGATTATCGAAAGGGGACTGATGACTCGAGCTGAATATGAAGAAGTGAGTGAAAAAGCATTATCCTTGTTTGAATATGGACAGGTAATAAGCTACGCTGGCTAAGTTATTTTTTAATATGGGAAATAGGAAGCACACAGGGTATGGGATGCACCATTCTTGAAATTATAGAATATGTTGTATGCACTATGCAGCGGTATGTTGAATAGTTAGCTTGGTCTGTCCCCATGTTCTCTCATTTTTGTCTTTGCCGTTCATAGTAGAGTAGAAATAGAAGTTAGGAACAGGATCATCATTCCTTAATGATAAAATTGATTGCTCTGTTCTCAAACTTTGAATTAATGGGAAATTTTTCTCTGTAAACATTTATTAAAAAGACATTATACATTTTGTATTCATCATTTACTGAAGGATCCTTGCTGTAAACAATAAAATATATGTCTGAGGCTAGCTGTACACAATAATAGGTATGATTCAACTTGCTCCAAACTTTCTCTTATCATGATGTCAAACCTAGTAAATACATTACTCAATCACAAATCCAACAGCACTAATATCAATCAATTCAGTCATTTTCATCAGCAACATATTTAAGAAATGCTGCTCTGGTGATAAGTTTGCAACTTCACGAGCTGCAGCCTACACAAACTGTTTCCATGTATTTCTACCAATCTCTCCTGGATACAAATCTCACTTTTCCACAGTAAGGGATGGAGATTTGTGTGCAAATCATCAGTGACTAGTGATCAAATCTTGATTATATGATCTATTCATCCAAGGGGCCTAGTGTTCTCTAATAATTTTATTTTTCCTTAATATACGTGATTGATTCATTGATTGGTTGCTTAATCCTGTGTGAACAATCTATATTTTTGCTGCTGTTAAGTTATTTCTCCCTCTGCTTCGTTTCACGTTTCCTTTTGATTGACTTTGCAGCAAGTGGCTTCAGAGCATGGCCTCATATTGGTAGACACTAAGTATGAGTTTGGGAAGGCAAATGATGGTTCAATTATGTTGATTGATGAGGTACAATGCTATCCCTGATGGATATTGCATGTTGAATTCTCACATGCACTTCCATATTAACTATGCAAATGTGATAAAATTCTCTTTTCAATTTCAGGTCCATACTCCTGATTCAAGTAGATATTGGATTGCCAATTCTTACCTGGAGCGCTTTCAAAATGGTCTTGAGCCTGAAAATATTGACAAGGTATTTTATGTCTATAAACTTTTTTTTTCTTATAAGGTGAGTTGTTTTTCTTTCTAGTGTATAGATTTAAAGCATGTTTGGTGTAGATTATTGTTAGGAAAATATTGCTTATTTTCAATCTCTTGAGAATCAAAATAAGCTGGACCAATCATCTACATAGTGGATGCATTGGCTTCCATGTGTTGAACTTTTATCTTATTAAATATAGATATCAGCAATTCGCTAATATTTGAGAATCCAATTTTTAGGAGTTCTTGAGACTGTGGTTTAAAAGTCACTGCAACCCATATGAAGATGAGGTATTTACATTTTATACTGCAAATGGATTAACATGTAAGTTGTAAAGATGCATCAAATCACACTGGTGAATTTTATTTAGGTCCTTCCTGATGCTCCTGAAGATCTTGTTTGTGAGTTATCCTGGCGGTATGTCTACTGGCATTTGTCCTTTTAAACTTGATATATTTTGCTTTGAAGCTTATTTCTGGAAAAGAACCTGAATAGAGTGTGTATATCTATCTATCTATCTATCTATCCATATATATATATATATATATTATCATACTTATTACTAATTACGATTAAGTAATTATATTCTGATTTTTCTTTGTAAGACCATGACAAAGATTCTAGTTTCAGATTTGTAACTGTGTTATGTTTAATCGTAATATACAAATTTGAATGGAAGAATTGTGCTGTCTTCTTTTTCTTTTCTTTTTTTCCTTATATTAAAGAATCAATAATTAAGCAATGAGTAAAACCATAAAGGAGAAAATCCTTCATTTCCTGTCTGTTTTGTCTCGATTATCTGAACATGTTTATGCTAAACATTATAAGCTTCCTAAGCTCTTCCATGCCAAAAACAGTTGTAGTCGATCCCCCTATGGATACCTGCTTTAAACTGCTGGTTTTGTTATTTATTTTCAGTTACATGAAAGGTTTCTTTTCAACTTTTTAAGCTTACCACCTATTTCATTCTGAATGATTTATAAGGGGTTGAGATTTATTTGTTTAAATGTTATACCAGACCAGAAGTAGGAGGTCCTCCCGCCCTCCCGGGCCCCCCTTTCTCGACACGACATATTGTCTCGTTAGGTGATAAAAGGAAAACATTACATTGTTGAAGAAATTGGGACTATTCCTTGCTATATATGCATTAATATAAATACAGTGATCATCAGTTTTCAGTGTCCTACTTTCACGACATGTCTATCCTATTTATTCTTTTTATATAGATCCTCTTCTTCTGTAAATCAACTTGTGCTTAATTTGGATACACTATTTTCATCTCATTCATTTATAAGAACATCGTACTATTTTCTGCTGGACAGATACATTTTCTTGTACGAGACTATAACAAAATCAAAGTTTGAGGTGCCATCGACCGAGGTAATCCTTAAATATCTATTTTTTAAATTATACTATCTTATGCAATCGACACTAATACAACTTTTCTTCTTGCAGGAACCTATACATGACCGAATTTCTCGAAATGTTGCATCTGCACTGTCATCTTTAAAGTAGCCTGAGAGTTTTAGGGCCCTATTATAGCTCGTGTTGTAATCTCTATACTGTAATATATATTAAAACTGACATTAATGGAGAACTTCTCCAAACAAGTTTTTATTTTTCTTAAGTAAATTAAAACAGAAGACAGAAGAACAATTTTCAATGCTCTTCGAAGTCAAGCTACTTTCTAGATTGTCATGACGACAGCGTTCAGAAATTTGACACTTGTTGCAGTTTCTTTTTTTTTTGGTTAAATTAAAAAGAATAAAGGGCGGTTTCTGGAACCAGAATAGTTCTACTTTGTCACGTATGTTTCTACCTTTGTTTAACATTATTCATTCAGCCCTCTGAAGGGAGGCCATATGTTACTTGTGCGTCTGTATCAGTGTCTATATGTATATATTGTATTACTATGTGTTGCATTGCTTGGTTGTAATTTCAGTTGCTCTTATAACTTTTATAGTTACTAGTGCATTTGTGTCTGTGTTATATTTTTTAAAATAATAAAAAGTAATAAACATAAATAAAAATATTTATTGTATTATTAATTTTTGTCTAAAAGAACTGTTTTTTCTTTCCATTTTTGTTTACAATGCCACAATAAATAATTGTTTTTTCTTTTGTTTTTTTTTTTAATAACTAACACTGTAAAAATAATTATTATAATTTTAAAAGTAAAATAGTAAACAAATTATGTATACTAAAAAAAAACTTCTTTAGTAATTGTTAAATACTAATTGTTATCGATGACAAATTTTAAACTTTCACTGTAACTTAAAACTTTACCTACTTAAGAATATTATTGGATCCCCATTAGCACCGAAGCAAAAGGTTAAAATGACGGTGCACTGAATAGAGTACAATGTCGTCCTGTCACAGAAAGGTCGTAATTGCACAAAATATTCTTATTTGTTTGACATTTACCACAGTTGTAATATTTTTCTAATATATACAGAAATTAGTGTAATTTATAAAAGGTGTCAGAATAATATTGTAAAAACAATTAAGAGATTTATGTAGGTTCTTGAAAAGGAGCATAAAGTGAATACAAAAAAAAATGTAATTTATTCTATATGTTTTCAGAAATTTTAATTATTATGAATTTTAATTATTAAAGCTTAAATCAAAATTAAAATCATAATTATAATCAGTAATTTAACCTTTGTTGAAGAAAACCAAAATTCGTAAAAGTGGCGACTACAGCCAACCACTGGAACGGATCCCATTACACAGGTCGTTAATGTTATGTCCGAACCTAAAACCCTGCACGCTAAACCCCGAGGCCCAAAGATCTGTGAGAACGCACAACTACCGCCATCGGAATCTATTACTTAGTCGCCGATAACACTTCATCGCTTTTCCGATGCTCTTTTAAGCAGAGTTACGTCCTCACACCCTTCTTTGATCTCTATTGCGCAATTATATCAGTATATCCACTGGCCTTTGACGCGAATGAGAAGGTTCACGTGGTTATCGCTGGTAAGTGGAGAAACGAAAAATCCCAAACCTATTTCGTTCCTTTTTCTCTTGCATCGTTCACACTATCGATTCTTCCAATGCAGTATCGGCGCCATTTGCTTTCGTCTGTGACCTCAGAATCGCTCGTGGATAAAGGAGAATCATCATTCAGCAAATTCTTGTCATCTCGCCGATCGTTTTTGCTGGCTCGACGCACGTTTCGAATTTCTCTTGTTTTTTGCATTATAATTTTTTTTTAATATTTTTTTTTTCTATTTTTTTACGGGATTAAATGTTCTATGTATCAGCTCTGGTCAGTTGCGGTTTCGTCACGAAAACGAAGGAGTCTCTGATTCCGAGAATACTGTTCAGATATCGTTATTTTCATGCCACAGGTTTTGTTTACTAGAACTTGAATCACATTGTTTTTATTTATATTAGTGACTAGTGATGTCTTATATGTTGAGGTTTTCATTTGGATTCTCTTTTCTGCTTGTATTGTTCCAGCATTGTCTTCTTCGGCTGACCGAGATTACTACCGAGTTCTTGGTGTTCCTGAAAATGCCAGTCCGGACGAGATAAAGAAGGCATTTCACTTGGTGCGTAAGTATTAGGAATATCTTGTTTTCTATGACCTTGGGCACATATATACATTGATTGATATAATCTACGCTTGTTAGTTTAGGTAGAGTGATGGTGAAGTCTATTGGAAGATTGTCATGTTTTGTTTGGGCAATGGGATTGATTCAATTTTCATCTCGAACACTTTTAGTAGGAGAGATGAAATTTCATTTCAATTGCTTTGTACCTGGTACGGGTGACAGCAATGTCAAATTAGATGATCTATTCTTAGTCTCGACAACCAAACCATGTTTAGCAATATGGATAAGGAAATCATGTAGTTACTAAACCAGGTTTAACTGTTCATATTCTTGTTCTGACCTATAAAAGACATGTATGGAGGAATAATTTCTTGTTTGAGAACTCCTGAAGGCAAGACTGAGGACTTTATTCTAAGAATAGGTTTACATTAGGACTCATCTTTGAGTCCGTTTAGTCTTCGATTAGCTTACCAGAGACATAAAACTTATCCTTAAATCACGTTTTCTGTGGATGATATAGTTTTGATTGAGGAAGCAAGTTAGAGATAAACTTGGTTTTGGAGATCAACATCATAAACAAAGGTTTGTGCTTGAGTAGGAGCGGTACAGAAATATGCAATTTTAGCAAAAGACAACAAGAAAATTACTTGGAAGCAAAAATTGGAGATGTGAAATCACAACAGAAATCAATAGTACAAATGATTGGAAAATTAGTGTTACACAAAGGAGAAAACAAAGGGAGTTATTTGTGACGACAAAGCTCCTACCAAGCTAAAAGAGAAGATTTTTTTGTATTGCAGTATGATATTGCGATTAATTATACTCTATGGTTGTGAATGCTGAGCTTTTAAAGAGACAGTTAGAGAAAAAAAGTGAGAGTAGTAAAAGTGAGTTTGTTAAAATATGTGTTGTTGCACAAAAAAGGAAATGATACAGAATGATTATATAGAAAAGATATTGGTGGTGACTTGGTGTGACAATGATTGAGGAAAAGATAACATAAAATCAGTTAAGATGTTCGGGTATGTGCAAAGGCAGCCAGTGGTGAGGAGAGTGGATCTTATGGTTTTTACCTTTGTGAAAAGGGATAGAGGGAGGCTAAGAGTGACATTGGAGGAAATTATTAAAAGGGATTTCATGATGAATAGTCTCCCTAAAAATTTGGATTTCAACTTAACCTAATTGTATTGTGTGAGCCATGTAACTGATCTCTTGTAGTGAAATAAAGCTGATTAGTTAGTCCTCAAAATTTAAAATATTTGTGAATTTAGTCCTTCTATTAACTTTGTGACGGTAAAAAACTGTTATTAAGTATTAAATTTAGGTATAAAAATGACTGAAATCACATATTATGTAAATTTAATTTTTCTATCAACTTTGTGATGGTAAAAAGAATACAAAATATTAAATTTAGGTATAAAGAATAACTAAAATTACATATTTTCAGAAGTTAGAGGATTAAATTCATTAATTTAAAGGTAAAAAGATTAAGGAAAAGTTTGAAAAAGAGTGCAAGGACCAAAATCATGCTTTTCCCTTTTCCAAATTTATATTTTTCTCATTTAACATGTATTACAAACAACACCTGTGCAATGTGCAGGATGCCAGCTAGTTTGGTGGCACTTGGTCTTTTTGATATTTTCCCTAATGTGTGCGACTAAGGGGAGTTGGACAGCTTCGTTCTATATTAGAATATGATGCTGTTTTGTTTTGTTTTTTTTTTTTTCCTTGATATTGCTTATCCGCTAACATCACAGTAACTGCATTCTTTTTATCTTAATGAATTTTTCTTGCACCCAGAAAGAAATTAAACAAAGTCAGAAAACCTAATACTTAAAGGCTTAACAATTGCCCACTATATTGTCAAAGGGGTATAACTTGTAGATATCTTTTTGTTCTGCAATTTAATTTATCACAACTGCTTTTGCAGCTTTGGGCGTATTAAAAACTATATATGAGCATTTTGGTTTTCAATCTTGATATCTTACATCCTCACACTGTTTTGACAACAATATTCCGAAATTAAATGTCTTCTTTCAACTAATTCTTCATCATGCCACACTTTTCTGTATTGTGCAGCTTGCTAAAAAGTACCATCCAGATGCAAATAAGAACAATCCATCTGCTAAGAGGAAATTTCAAGATATAAGAGAAGCTTATGAGGTCTTTATTATCATTTTATGAAAGTTTAATTTTTCTCTTGCATTTTCAGACATGTATACCCCTCCCTCCCTTCTTCTGGATACGTTGTTTATGGTCTAAACTAACTAGTTAACATTGATATTTTCACTGCTGTTTTGCTACGTAATTTCAGACATTGAGAGACTCTAAAAAGAGAGCACAGTATGATGAGGTAGTTTTTTTTTTTTTTTTTAATATACATACTTTAGAATTTTAATTGATATATTAATTACTGTTCAAAATTTCTTTAATTCATAACTCACTCTTATTTATGATGTTGAATTAACTAACATCTTTCCATCATTTTCTCCAATGAACCCCTTTTTCAATCGAAGATGCGTACCCGTGGTTCAGAAGATGTAGAATATGATCATGATGATACAGAAAGGTTTAGAAATGCATATCGTTCTCATTTTTCTGATTCATTTCATAAAGTATTCTCTGAGGTAATTTTTTTGCTCCCATACATACTCTTTTCTTTAATTAATAAATGAATTAATTGAATGTATATTATCTTGGCCATGTGACTATACATGGATGGTCCAAATTGGTTTTGCTTGATTTTATTATTGACCATCCCTGTAAGATTGATCATATTCTTGTTGAATTGAAGAGGAAATCTCATAATTTTCTTGATCTAACAGATATTTGAAGAAGCAACTACTCAATTCTCATCAAATATAGAGGTTAGCTTAACCCTTGTTTCTCTGTTGTTTCAAATATATTCCTACTTTTCCAAACTTAACCATTTTCTTAATGCTATGCTGATAGGTAGAATTGTCTCTCACTTTCTCAGAAGCAGCAAGAGGATGCACCAAACATGTGTCATTTGATGCATTAGTTCCTTGTGATTCTTGCAGTGAGTAACGTTAATATATTCTGGGAATCAGGAAAGCCCTGTTTATTTTCCATTTGTTATTATTTGTGTAGGAAATGGCAAAATATTGTTTTCATATGAATAAATTTTGATTACAAAATTTTAGCACATAATGATAACCCAATTTGATGCCAAACACTTCTATTGTATTAATCCAGATGGGCAGGGTTATCCTCTTGATGCCATCCCAAAAGTTTGTCCAACATGCAGGGGCTTAGGTCGAGTAAGTTCCTTCAAAAATCAATGTTGATTATTAAAATGACAATTATTTTTAAGCAAAATTTGAATTATTACGAGCCAATTCTTTTTGCAGTATAATAGTTGTCAGTTATCACTTATTTTTAATCTTGGTTGTGATGTATTTTGCCAGGTTACAATTCCTCCATTTACATCAACATGCATAACTTGTAAAGGATCAGGCCGAATCATTAAGGTATGTCATAAATGCCATGTCAAGTACTCTTGCTTTGTTGGTTATCTATTTTTGTGCCATAATCTTTCATAATTTTGTATTTTCTCTGTCTGATTGGTACAGGACTTTTGTATAGCATGCAGAGGATCTGGGGTGAATGAAGGGGTTAAAGAGGTTAAAGTTACTATACCAGCAGGTTGGTTCTTGATACTTGTGACAAAGTTACCTGAAGCTGTATGTTGGTTAAAGGGCATCAATGTAACTGAACATAGTGGAATACAACTTGGTTGTTGTTGTAGTAGCTTCTTGTTCGCGTTGGGAATTCTTTACCTACAGATAATCATTTCAACCCACGTTTCATCTTTTTGTTCATGTTTAATTTGGTATGGAATAGCCTTTGGTCCTTTTTAAGGTGTTAATTATTATATACAAGATTATTTTATACATGGAATGTTTTATCAATGCTGCAGACCTGCCTTGCCTAGGTTTGTAAGCAACTCTTTTATATTTTATTTGAAGAAGAACCGCCCTTGCCCCTATTCTTATCATAGTTTCCTTGAATTGGTAGGTGTTGATTCAGGAGATACAATCCATGTGCCAGAAGGTGGGAATGCTGCTGGAAGTGGAGGTCGACCTGGAAGTTTATACATTAAAATAAAGGCAATTTTCTGTCTGAATATGCAGTGTAGATCTCACAATGTGCTAACTGCTGGCCTATGAATATGTGTTTTAACCAAAATTGGCATTTTAGAGGGAAATATGCTTGTTTGTGAAGCACCACAAACAATTCCTCCTTAATGTGACATATTTCATTATAAAATCTATTTGGGCTCACATTCTAATTATCTTCAACATTTCAAAAGTAGTTCTACTCAACTTAAAAATTAACAAGCCTATAAACACATTAGATCCGTAGTGTGGCAGAGTGGCATTTTGGCAAGCTGGGGCCAGTGCCTCCCTAAATAGCCTGAGAAATTATTGAAGAAAATATTAATTATAGTAAAAACTTCAGGCTAGCTTCCTTAAAGTACTTTTTTCTTCATGTAAATTGATTCATTGTAAGTTCAAAACTGTATTAGGAAGTGTAACACTTAATGTACAATGCTTGGTCTCCTTAACTCCAAAGTATTTGCTTCATACAGCTTTCATTTTTTCCATATTTAAGCATGCTTGCTCTAGTACCTCTACACATTCAAAACTATATTCATCGAAGCGTACATAATAGAGTTAATGCCCATTTTGTTCATCCAAAGGAGCATGTAACATTGCATTGGTCTTCTAGTTACTGGCGACATTAAATTGGTCCTTCAATGAAAGTTATTACCATCAATAGTGCTTTTGAAAATCAATTTGATTTCATAAACTTACACTGGATTCATGAATAGAACAGTGTAACATCATGTAAAACTCTGCATGTCCAAAATGGAAATTTACTCAATATTATATAAATTAAGGAAAACACACTTGTTATCATTTTTGTTAAATTGTTATTCTTTCCTTGACGGTTTTATTTGGCCTAAAATTTTATCTTGGACACAGGATGCTAAAAGTGAATAGAAAATTGTCATTCCACAATATAAATATAAACACATGATGAAACTGATGAAATAGTTACACGAATTATTTTGTAAAGTTTGAATTTACTTAATAAACCCTGAACACCATAACAGTTGTGTTATCAGTGAAAATTCTTGATATAAATAATCTTACTGATGTGTACAAGTTTCTTTTTCTTTGGTCTGCCCAAGTAAAAATATCTAACTCTTTCCTAGGATTCATATGTTATTTCCTCAAAAACAAAATAAAAAAGGATTCATAGGTTATTTACCAGTAGTCTAGTTAGGGTCAGGTAAGTGCAACATCAGAGAAGTGTTTCGTTTTCCTTGATCATGTAATTATGGAGACAAGTTTTATAATGTACTATATCTCAAAGTATTTCTGTTCCCATCTTGATTATATGCCACTGTTTAAAAATTAAAACCAGGAATAAGTTTTCTGCTCTAGGAGTATTACGTGTTTTTTTGTCCTGGCAAATTATATTCTATACTTTTATTCTTTTTGAAGCATCGTCTTTTTCTGTTGATATAGGTGGCTGAGGATTCAATCTTTATCAGAGATGGTGCAGATATCTACGTGGAGTCTAATATTAGCTTTACACAGGTGAGAACTAGATATGTTCTGTGCTTCCATTACTTTTGGATGTCTCTAACCATCTGGTTGAAGAGGGGAAGGACCTGAAAACTGATATAACGCCAATTGATAAATTGGAGAAGAGTAATATTACATCATACAGAATACACCAAATACAGCAGAATTTCTGTCCTATAGTCATAGACTCCTTCTAGAAAACAATAAAGATGTATCCCCTAATTCCCCTATACACAAATTTATGTAACTGCTCTTAAGTTTCTTCCCTAGTACAGCAGTTATTATTCAACTTATTCTAATAATACTCACCGCTAATGACAGTTATTATAAGCCTATTTAATATGTAACTGTACCTACTTTCAGCCAATAACTGGTCTTGCATTCTGCATTGTGCACATAATGGGGGAGCACAGCTCTCAGCTGCTAGGTCTAATGGGAAATTCAGCTGCTAGGCTGAGGGATATAAATTCATGTCAAAATGATTAATAAGCTCTGTGAAGATGAGCCAGAAGTTGCACTATACTATGTTTTCTTTGAACTTTTTTATAAGCTCTGTTTCATATTTATAATTTGTTTCAAAACAATGGTGTTCCTTTCCTTTTACTTGAGAGCAGTTAGGTTACAGTGTTCATTTTACCTGAAGGAAACTCAGATATTGGAGCCCTGCAACTTAAGAAGTTGATGTGCATGTAGTGATCAAAGAATGTGTTGAAATGAGTATCTCCTGTCCCTTCTGTGTTTCAGCTGTAACATGGAAGGGATATAAATTTAGTTCTTCTATGAAATTGTGTGTCTTGATCAGATTAGACATGTTCTGCTATATATTATTTACACTTGTATAGTATGATTACAGTACACATGTTCTGCTATATCTAAGTGATCCTGATAACATACAAATTAGTTCTGCAAATTGACCAAAAATATGTAACAGCAGCTATATCACATTTTACATGTGCTTAATTATAACAATTCTCTTTTGCCATTGCATGCATTTTGTTAGAAAAGATTATTGAAATGGGTCCTATTCTAAGACACTTGCACATACCATCTTTTTCACTTTAATTATCTCAGTCACAGTGCCCCTAACTTTGTATCAGTGTTATTAATAGAACAAAAGCTATGACATTGCAGGCTATTCTTGGAGGCAAAGTTGAGGTGCCTACTTTATCTGGAAAGATGCAGTTAAAAGTAAGACAAGATTTATTTTCAATATGTTTGTTTTTTTGCAAAGAAAAGTTGAGTGAAGTTTGCCCCATTTTGAGGTCAAGGCATATTAACTATAGATTACTTACCAATGAATCCCTATACCTTTTGCTAATGCTATTTCATCGTTCTAGTTGAGTGATTTTAGACTACTTCATCGATATAATTTTTTTTACACTGAAATTGAAATGATATATAAGATTAGCATACCCCTCTTTTTGATTTTGTATCAAAGTTTTCCTCATGTGAGTGACTTGAGAGAAGTCCTTTTTAAACCTCCAGATTGTGAGAATATAGGAAAATATCTTATCACATAATATCTTAGATTATCTCCAATGATTAGTCTCCCCTATTTCCTCAATATCTTTTAGGCTTGATTATTATATTTCCTTATCTTGTCATGTGATTTGTTTCCCTAACTAATTGGGATTATATTGGTATAAATAAGAGTTAATGTTCTAGGTTTTATAATCGCATCAATACATGAGTACATTGCAATGAACCTTAGTTGATAGATACAATTCAGAGTTTCAATCTCTTTTATCTCCTTTTCTAACTTTAAATTCCATAATTTTAACAAATGTACAATACTGTGTATTAAATCCATAGTAGTCAATTCCGTGCTAAAGTGTCACAATAGCACACGGTAACATCGCCGGGATGCAAAAGAAGGCTTGATCATGCTGTGCTTCAGTGTAGTGGCCATTTTAATATTTGTGTGTTAAAATGATAATTTCCTGCTTACCTTGAAATTCGTTGTATTTTGTGTATTCCAATTTATGTTCTAAATCTTAATGATTTATGTTATGGATATCTTTTGGTGGGTGAAAAACAAAGCCTGGCTGATACTTTGTTAAGGGTTATTCAGTTAGTGAGTCCAGTGGCTGTGATATATATATATATATATATATATATATATATATATATATATAGGTATCGAGACTAGGGTCATTCATTGTGTGAGAATTTTTAAAGGAATTGGGAGAGACTTGGACATTTTGAAAGTCCAGGAGTGTTCTTCATAAAATCCATTCATTCAATTGTATTTGAATCAGTTTCTATTATGTTGTTCCACTTACCAAATTATGACTTTCAACTTGCTAGTGTTATTGTTCACATGACTGCTTGTTTGATCCTATTTGTCTAATATTGTGATTATGTTCTCCTCAGATACCCAAGGGTGTTCAACATGGACAGCTTCTGGTATTAAGAGGCAAAGGTTATATGAAAAGTTCTCTCTGGAACAGTTTTAGTCCTTTTCGCTCTTGGTACCTGAAAAGTATATTTACCGTAGTTGTTGATGCAGGACTACCAAAGCATGGGTTTTTTGTACATCATGGGGATCAATATGTACGGTTCCGTGTTAACCTTCCCATGTACGTTCTTTGCATTCAACTCTTGTTTTAGTTTAACTTCAAAGACCTCGGTCTTTGAGGAACATGTTATTTATAATGTAAAGAAGCAGTATGATGTTTTTCCTTATAATGTTGTTTTTTATTTCAATTCCTTATGGATTTTGGTTGATATTATGGCATTGTGGAAAATGGATTACGTTGTTGTCAATTCTCCTATTTCCGTTTAGTTGTTTGTTATTGACATTAAGCAGAATTAGTCTTTCATAATTACTGGGATTTTATTAATTACCTTTTATTGCTGTATGATTGTATTCATTATTCTACGATTATAAATACATGTGCATGTACTGTTTTTACTTAATCCTAGTGTGGTATCAGCAGTCTAGGAAAACGTCTTACCTAGTCAACCCTGATTTCTCCAAACACTGCCCTATCCTTGCTGGAAAAGTGACCGCCCTTCTTTTGAATTTGTGGACTGGTGATTTCTGAATTTTTGCTGACTAGTTATGAAATATGAACATATCTTTAATACTGGGTATTTTTAAATTTTCTAGTAAATATATTATAATTTTTACATCTCACACGAAATTTGCTGTAATGGCTACCTGCTATATTTTGTGCTTCACTCTTTCTACCTTTCAATGCCATTCACAATTTATTGTGTTACTTACTAATTATGCTTGTTCGGTCAATGCTTGCTACTATGGTTGTGATAATTGCAGCATATTTTAAAGATATATTCTTATCGAATTTGCTTACGTGTTATGGTTTTTGTGCCTTACCAAAAATTATATCTGTATCAAGTGCACTAAATTACATATGCATCTACTCACTTCTGATCTACTCATTCTCTTAGTGCAATCAATGAACGACAACGTGCTATACTTGAAGAACTTGCAAAGGAAGAAATAAAGGAGGGAAACAGCTCTTCATTTGAGGGAAATTGGTATGGACATTCGCTAACTTAGTTTTTGGTATACAGTACTAGTTTTAGTTGCTTATTGTCCTGGTAAATATTTGTTGATTCCATGGCTATTTGGATTGAGATAGACGACAATACTGACACACTATTGTTGAGGCAAAATGCTTTGAAACTACAGTAACTTGCTTGTAAAACAAATAATTATAAAACATGCTTTGCCTTGACCTATGGCTATTTGGTTGTAAAGCATTGGAACAGGAGATAAATGTTCATTATGTTTCTGTCTTTGGGTATAAATTGCGTGATCACAGAGACCAGTTTTGGCATGCGTAGAGCACAGCCTTGCATGGATTTAGTTGATATTTTCTTTTTAGTACGTTTGCTTGAGTTGTTTAGTTTAGTTGTATGATTTATCTATGTTCTTGAGTGATATCTGATTGTAATGGAGACCAAAATGGATAACAGGCTTTACCAGCAGCTATCTACTGGTTGAACTTACAGGTGGCAGCAAATTCTTGGCACGGCGGCTCCAAAGTTTATGATGGAACTATCTATACTGATATTATTCCTTGTCTTCATTAACAAAGTGTTGACCTGATAGCTTGGTCGAAGATAAAAAATGATTGCTGAGCAGACTAGCCAAAAATGATTGCTAGGTTCTTCATCCTTAGGAACCATGTAAACTAGGTATACTGCTGAATTTATCTCATTCACTAAACCTATGTGGTAGTTTCTAGCTATGTCTTTATTTGATGCATGCATATTTCAAGAAAGACCAGAAACAGTTGGTTGATCTAGATACAGCTCCATGAAGTAGATACAGCTCCATGAAGTAGCATATACCAATTAATCAAGGTTGCATGCATGCACATGTCTTATTGATTGAGTTTTTAGAAATTCCATTTATTTTATTTATTGCCGATCATCTGATGGTTAAAGAAAAGACAATAGGATAGTTTGCCAAGAAATGCGAATCACATCATTTACTTTGTTAGCAGTCAGGCAGTTTGCAGGATTCAGTTATCATACTGGGTCTATTAATAGATTGATCTAGGGACTAAATTACCCTAACAACTTGGAATGATTGATAACATTGCTTATTACTCACTTTGTTCTATTGTGTCAGCTATGGATAGAGTAGAGCAAGTGGCAACTGACATCTGTGGAGTTGGGAAATGTGTATTAGGACTACGGAATTCAACGCTATCGCTGAATGATGCTATGTCTTGGGCGCCCAGTCATTTTACATGTTATCAATTTTTCAATGGATAAGATTGACAACAGGGAAATTTTATTTCATGAGAATTCTTCTACAGTTTTACTGATTTATGCGAAGGTCGCCGGGGATTACACCTATCAAAGATGCAACTTCCAATGTACTTTCTTCTATTTTTTAATTGTGGTCATAATTCATAATAAATTTGTTAGTTTTTTAATAATATTTTTATTTTTTTGTCATTTTTTTAGAATAATGTTTTCTTTCTTTATAATAAATTATCAATTAATAAGGATATAATTGATAAAAAATTATTAATGTAGTATTGAATTTTAGAAATAATTTTTCTTTAAAATGAAAATTTTAAAAAAATGGAATTACCTTGACTTTTTAAATATATTTATTGTGCATTAGATGGTTTTCTTTTGTGCTTCAAATCATGTATCTCTTATGACTTTGTCGAAATTAACCAATAACATAATTTTTATTAATCGAAAGATAATTATGTCAGATTATTTAGAATGAGTTATATAGTATTTGTTAAATATATAGGTTTGCAAAATATTATTAGCCTTATTTGTATCTATCTGGTGGATTGAAACTTGAAAGCCTAATAAGCTAATATGGCTGGAAAAGTACAAAATCACTAGTGAAGCTTATTAAATGATGAGGTCAGTGGCGGATTCAACAAAATTGTTTAATGGGGTAAAATATTATCTATAATCTTTCACAAAATAAATGTCAAAATCTATATAAAATGCATAATATTATGATAGAAAAAGTCAAAATACTTAAGTTTTTATAAATTATAATTGTTCGTTACATATTTTTATATTTTAAAAATTTTATATGATTTTTTTATTGCAATATTATTAGAGGTATCTAAAATTAAAACTCTAATATCCAGAGAAGAGAAAAAGAATATGATGTGAGATGGTAAAAAAAATTAGAGTGAAAAACAGATGAATAGGATAAATTATATTAACATATTTTGATTTTAAAAAAAATAATTAAAAAGTTCAATTTGATCCATTCAATCCAACTCATTCAAAATAATTATTTTATGGATGAGTATCCAATTTCTTAAAAATATAAGAATCCAATTATTTTATGGATAAGTATCCAATTTCTTAAAAATATAAGAGAAATAAATGTCGTTTAAATATATCATTTAATTAAACTTATTTCATGGATGAGTTCCAATTTTTTAAAATGACATTTATGGATGAGGAAATCTTTTTGTGAATATTACTTTTAAACTTATTTCATACCACGAACCCATCATAAACTCCAAATTCTGAATAGAAAAAAAAATTGAATAATTTTAATATAAAGATAATTTGACAACCGAAATTATAAGATAAATAATCAATAGAACAGAATGTGTGGGAATATTAATATCTAACTGAACTCACATAAATAAATGTTTCATAAAAAATAAAATATATAAGTAAATATTTGCATTATATCAGACAAACTTTGCTTAAAAATATTTAAAAGATGAATTTAACATATATTTACATTGTCTGGGTAAGAGTATTCGTAAGTAGATATTTTTGTTTCTACTCATTTAAGAGTTGTATTCTGAAAGGGTGAGGAATGGTTTTTGGCCTTTTGTTGTTTTGGTCTTGCTGGGGCCAAAGCCAGCCTTCAATATTGACAATTCAAGACAAGCCAAGACAGTGAAATCAACTCATCACAACTTTACTTGTAATCATGCATTTGGAGGAAGACTCTGAGGTAGCTCTGTTTCTGGGGAACGATTCTTGTTATTTTCCCTGTCTTGCTTAATTTCACCATAGAAATATGACACAAACCCCCAAAGAGATAGAACCAAAGCAACCCCTTTCTCTGCTTGAAAATTTTCTTTGTATACAATTACAGCCAAAACTTCAGTCACCGGAAGAAAAGCAGCAATTATAATTCCTGAAAACAAAGACGAAGCACAAAAAATAACCCCTATTGCTCCCAAGAAGAAAAACTGCCACATTATTGCACTCCCCACCAACACAACATAGTACCTGCTTTCCCCAAGTTTATAATCTTTTGCTTCTCGCGAAATCACCTGCAAAATTTATCACACGCCCAACAACAATAATAATAATTAATGTTAAAGTAATTAATATATGATGGATATTTTTGTAGCCAAAACACAGTAGTGAGTGAGTCCACACACAAACACAGAAAAAGCTTATCCAAACCTTGAAGTCGTTATTGATGATCATTCCAAGGGTGCAGAACAAGGTAGCAAAGAAGCACATCACAAGCTGAATCTCCATGACCAGAGAGTACGTAACACGCTGCTTGCTCCGTTTGTACACCAACTCCATCATTGGAAGGACCAACCCGTACAGCGCCGCAGCCGCCAGAATCATAACGAAACCGATCACGTACTGCCGCGTGGACTCGCCGCTCGGACGGTCTCCACCGGAACGCAGCGCGAGCACCACCGAGGCGACGGTGAGCAGCACGATGGCGTTGATGGAGTAGGGCGTGAACCTGTGCTTAACGAGGAGGAAGGCGAAAACGGCGGTGAAGGCGAGGTGCGAGGATTGGATGAGGGAGGAAGTGGAGACGGGGAGGCGCGCTATGCCGCAGGCGTAGAGGTAGTCGTCGAGGCCGGTTAGGATTCCGATGACGGCGGAGGCGAGAAAGAGAGGGAGCTTGATGGAGATGAGCTTAGGCTTTGATAAACGATGGTGTTGAGTATGACGAAGAGAAACGTGAGAGATGGTTAAGGGAATGAGAATGAGGGGGAAGGCGGCGGTTTCGAGGAAGCTGGAGAGCCAGATACGGTTGCCACCGTGGATGAAGTAGAGACGCATTACGAGGGGGCCACCGCAAGTGCCTATGGCTAGAATGATTGAGTTTATCAGTAGAAGAACCCTCTTCATCCTTCTCTTCTCTTCTGTGCTTTCTTTTCTTCTTCTACTTCTTCTTCTAACATCCCAACTTCCCTAGATATTAGATAAATATCCACCACAAGTGCCTCACTCATCCCAAGTTCCTGCAAAACAATCATAACATTACATTCAAATCATGTCAACGAAACGACTTCATAGAAAAAATTATGAATCCTATTATGTTTGAAAAAACAAAAAGATATAAACTGAAGTAGTAAAATGTATCTCATTAAAAAAAAAATGTTTGAAGTTGAGTTTTAATTTACAATTTTTTTTACAGATTTGCATATTGATAATGTTTGAAGTTGAGTTTTAATTACATAATGTAGTTGAGGCGACATGTTCTTACAGATTTTGAGTGGAGTAAATGAGAATGATACATAGTATTCTTCATCTTTGGGTTGTGTGGGTGGATTTTGCGGTGACGGTTATTCACGGTGGATTTTAAATCTAATCTAAATCAATTTTTGATCTAATAAAATCAATTAGATATACAATTTAAATCTATTTAATTAGATTAAATTAATTTAGTTTTTATAATTTAATTTTAATTTAGATTTAATGTAGATTAAATTTATATTTATTTTATTATTGAATTTAAATAAAAGTTAGGTTAAAATTATAATTATTATATATAATAAATTTAAATTAATCTTATTTATTCAAATTAGATTTATTTAGAATTAAATTTGTCCAATCTAAAATTTGAATTTAATATATTAAAACCTAAATTTAACCTATCCATAAGTTAGATTTAGATTTAATTTTAGATTCAAATCCAAATTAAACTTTATCAAAATTAAGACTCAAAAATCTAAATTTCATCCCAAACCTAAATCCTAAACTTATCAAGATTTTATCCTCATAAAAACCTAAATCTAATCTACTTATCAAAACTCTAACCTAACTCATTAAGATCCAAATATATACCATCAAAATTTATATTTAAATTTAATTTGTCAAAATTCAAATTTAACCTTTAAAATAAGATTCATCCTAATAGACTTGATCTTTATTTAAAATCTTGAAAAATTTAAATTTTTAAAATCTAAAAATAACCTAATCCATATATAATGTAAATCTAATTAATTAACTTGAATTTAAAATTTAAAAATATTAATTTAAATTATTTCACGGTAGTGTTATTGTTGGAGTAGAAATATAAAAGTTTCCAAATTATCTAAAAATGAGAAACTTCAGTAATAAATTTATTGTCTTAAATGTTTCAATTAAAACATGTTCTCTTCCGTGTTTATATTTGAGATGTATTGATTAGTATTTTTTTGTTATTTCTTTCCTTATTTAACCATTATTCATATATCTAATGGTTAAAAGTGATCTCACCATGGAAGACATGGCTAACCTCCAATGCTATCTACAGTCTAAATAGAAACCATCCTTTGAAATGGCTGATGATTTTAAAAATTAGATTGGTTATTAAATTAATGAAGACATGATTTCAAAGTTTAATAATTTAATTGTGATGGAAGTGATATTAATAATAATGAATTTACATTAAAATAATATTAAATAAACATAATCATAATTTTTATAATACTGAAAAAAATTTAGAGTTTAATGGTTTTTATATGTAGTTTGTACTAAGAAGTCATTTTCATATAATTTTCAAAATAAATGGCTACTGTAAAATTCAATAAATTGTGATTTATAATTAAATGATATTGTAAAATAGTGTTCTAACACGTTATGTTTAGTTTAAACATTAATTATAGTAACAAAGTAATGTTTTCTAAGAATAACTACACTCTCTCGGAACTAAACGAATATTTTCCCTACAGGCATGTGCAGAATGAACAGTATATGAGGAATAGGTATCCTTAATCATTGCAACATGTGAAACGATTAAGCAATGGACCAAAAATCCATCATAAATTGTTCAATCAAGATTAATCATGAAAAAGGGTTTTAATCATGTAACGAAATTTCCTTCTCTTTTCCTTGCTTGGACCCGCTCATAAAGCTCACAGATCTAACATCCCATCCGATTACAAGTTCAGACCAACTCCAAGCAACACAAAAAGGATTAAAAGTCATAATTAAACAAAAACTCTCTCTCTCTCTCTCTCTCTCTCTCTCTCTAGCTAGAAATATCTTTGTGATATACATGTGTTTCTTCTATTTTCTCTTAAACAATGTACAAAAGAAAAACCTCAAAAAAATAATAAAAAAAGAGATCAAAAAGTAAAAGAGATGAACAGAGAAAACGAAAAAGGAAAAAGGAAAAACAAACAAATGACAAACGACACCTCATTGACAATAAGACCGTTGGAAATTGTCATCCCAACGTTGGAACAGTTAGTTGACACGTGGCCACGCGCCACCCGGTGGGACCGGAATATAAAATTTCGCCGGGCTCAAGAAACGGGTTGGCGAACCGAGTCGACTCAGTCAACTCGTTCCTACCCTTCACCACCGTCAACCACTTCCCCTCCATATCCTCCATCACCACCACCCCCTTATTCTTAACCCCACCAATCAAATCCCAAAACGCACCGTTTTTCTTTCTATTCACAAACAAAACCACCAACCTTTCCCTACACTCCTCCAACCTCTTCAGACACCGCACCAACTCCCTCAAGTCGTCCACACCCAAATCCACCACCCTCCTCCCACTCTCCTCCACGCGCCTCGAAATCTCGCGCTGCACGCGCCCGTAGTCATCGCGCACCAATCTCACCACGCCATACACCAAGTCGATCCTCTGAAGGTGCAGCGACTCAGGCGCGTGACTCACCAGCTCCACGAAATCGACTAAACCTCGTATTTCACACAACAACTCAACACTGGACACCCCCGAAAACTCTCTTTTGACGCAGTCGTTTTTTAGATAATAACCCAGAACGCGCGAAACCGTCAAGACATGTTCCAGAACATTCGCGTACCATCGAACCCACGAGCTGAGCTCCAGTGATTCCAGGTCCGTGTCGTCGCGGAAGGTGGCAAGGTTAAGGGCGTTGTGTCCTCCGCGCGATGGGTAGTGCGAGAGGTTGTCCTTTAGCGTTAAGGGTCCCTCGGATACGATGTTGTGGAGAGTGAAGAGGCATTTCAGTGCCACCGTGGCGCTTTGGGTTGTGTGAAGGCGGTCCATGATGGTCTCGATGCAGGTTCGTGGCAGGAGATAAGAGCCGCGGCCGGCGGAGAGAACGGCGGCGATTTGGGAGTCCGACGGAGGAGCGGCAAGGCGGTGAGTGGTGGCGCGAAGAACATGGACGCGAACGGAGGACACATGGCGCTTGAGTGAGAGTGATGCTGCGATCACTGAGGCTTTGTCCTTGAAAGTGTGAAGGAGATTTGTGAAGGTCTTGCGGAGGGACATAGCGTGAAGGAGCAAAAGATAGAGAAGTGTTCAAATGCTCCCTTTTGTGCAATTTCTTTTGCCACCAAATTCATGCATGGCCCGTTATTCTGTTTTTTCACATATGGTTTATTTATGAAAAGTAAAATTATATAAAAATTAATTTGACTCACCAAGAAAGTGAAAGGTACTATGTTATATTAGGATGAAGAAAACAGTAATTGATTTTTCTTCTTACTCATTTTCATTTTTGCCATTTTTTTCTATCACAATAGTTATTATTTTTTAAAAATAATAGTGTATGTTCAATGTTAGTTATTTTTATTGGTACATACTTTAAATTATAAAAGGAATTAATATTTTTGTTTATATTTAAATTATTATAAACTTCTTGATATGAGTTTCGTTTCTTTTCTTTATTTGATTATATATAAATTCAACTCAATCATATTAAATGCCTTGAATCTCATTTGGGATATTAAATATTGCAATAAATTTCATTTCAAGGATATTAATTACTTAAATAAATAAATTTCAAAATTATATATCATTTTACGTTTTGGACGAAAATTTTAATTAAGTGATGTGACGCAGTATCTGCTATGGGATTTCAATTGTAAAAGACACGCTTCCAATTTTATATAGTTACATTGAATTAGAATACATAGATAATGTTTACATATATAATTGAATTTTAATTGTCTAAATTCTTAATTTCCATTTCAGTCTTTGCTCTCACTACTTTGAGTGTCTTAATTTCGAAGAACACTGGTAATATATAAAAAAGTACAGTAAAAATAAATTTAAACATAATTATTTTATTTGTATAAATACTAAATAAATTACAAAGTTGAATTACTTATTAAATAAATACTAAATAAATATTTTAATTAATATTTTTATATTTAGTATTAAACTAAATCTAGTTAATAAAAAAATCTAGAAAAAAATTAAAATTATAAAGGTAACAAATTAAAAAACTAAATAAAAGTTTCATCCATAAAAGAAGTGGAGTGTCATCTATCTAATTTATGTAAGTAAAAAAAAATATAAAAACATTCTTAAAAAAGAAAAATATTCTCATTTGATCTTACAATTTGATCAGTAAAAGTTAATATTTATGTAACAGTTGACATATATATATATATATATATATATAACACGTGACAGTTTATGAACTGTACCAAAATATTTTTTTTTTAATTTTCAAATTTTTCAATTAAATTTTACGATTTATAAAATTATCATTCAAGATATTACCATTTTCTCCATTTCTATTTCTTATTTTTCATATTTTTCACCTTCCTTTCACACACTTTAACTTTCATATCAAAGTTCACTATTTAAAATTTAAATAAATTTATAAAATAATAATAAATATAACATAAGGATAAATATAAGATATAAAATATTACACTAATTACATGAAATAAATGAAATTATTTTAAAAATATTAGATAAATTAAATTTTAGAAAGAGAAAAAAAATAAGATGATACGAAGTAGTAAACGTTTAGTTTTGCTTGAAAATTCGTGGGTGTTGGAATAATAACAAATGTTTGATGGCTATGGTATTCCTTGAGGAAGAATACTTTTCAAAGAAAATAATAAAAATAAAATTGTTTTACTCTTTCAATTTCTTCTTAACTAAACGCAACGTGCGTGTAATATATTTCATTTTGTATATTTTTAATTGTGGTCGGCTTCGCAGTCCTGTATAAAATCCCTTAGGATGTAAAACTTACACTAAGGTTATAATAATATTTAGATAAAATTAATCTTCATTCTTGAACAAGTCATGCATTCACGATGCAAAAACCACGAATTATTCTTCTCATTATCTTAATGGATATATTTTGTCAAATGGTTACGTTTCTCGTTAAGAAATTAATTATAAAAAATGTATTTAAAATATCATTAATTCACTCTATCATAATTTTTAATATATTCCCAACTTTATTTATAGTAAAAAAAAAATCATGTATCAAAGAGTACTACTTGTCCAAATCGATGACTTGTAAAATATATCATAAAAACTTATGAAATATTTTGCAATTTCGATAAAAGGTTAATGTTTTTACACTCATATTAAAAGATAAAGTATATTAAAAAAAATAAAAAATTGTAAAATATTATGTATATTGGCCATATAATACACATCCAAATAAGTTTTTAGCCCTCTATTTCTTCTCCCTGGTTGGCATATCTAAATGTGACCAGAAGAGAACTTTACTGCAACATAGTAATGAGTTTATACACCTGTTCTATAGCACCTTTACAATAAAACATTCTGTTAATTCTATGTTACACCCACAAGAGACACACAAAAGCTGTTTCCTTTCATGGAATTCTATAAATTATTACCTTCCATGTAACACCTATGAGGCATGTCCTATGTAATATATTTTGATGTTCAATCATAGGTATTGGAGAGATAATAAATACATTATCAACAAAAACTTACCAAATTGCCCATTCAGGCTAGTCCAACTTGTATTTAATCTGCTGCAGAGTTAGTCATTAGGCATTGAACCAAAGCAGAACCATGGCCATATCGACCATTTAGTTTCTCAAAGTCGATCAATTTAATAATTTTGAGGGACATGTTGGTGCATGCATTTTCATCTGCACATGTCTAAATTACATTCCAAGTACATAAATTTTAAAATTCAAACTAATGGTTGAAACACAAGCATATATAATTGAGATACAAGAAAGACATGAATGTTATTCAAATCCGAATACGATCCAAGCAGGTCCTTCTGTGGAGTTCATGACTTTGCTGAAACTGCATGTAATCTCTATATTTGATGGCACTGTATGCTTCCGGATTATCATCACCAACAAAGGCCGGTGCAGGACCCACAGTGATGTCAAGCGGGGGCCCGTGAGCTGTGGCAATGGAAATTCTCGTCCCTTTTGTGTTTACCACAGCACGATGAAGAACGCTCTTGTATTTTCAAAGTTAGCATGACTACAGAAGTTTTATCATGTTCATGCATGCGGAAGGAAACTCCAATATTAACGGCCAAAGCATATGTAATATAAGGTTTGAGGTTAAATATATGAATACCATAAAGAAACCCCAATCACGGCATGCATCGCCTAGTTGTTGGATTGCCTTGGAGCGTTCATTGGGATTGGAAGAGGTGAGTTGAGAAAAATCAATGGCTGGAATATTATCTGTTTCATACAATATGGAATCTTCGGGGCTTTTAAGGCAAATGTAGTTGGAGGGAACATATCTCAGACAATTCGATTCAACTAATTCCTTAACACTTAACATTCTGCTGGTTCTACAAGTGGTTCTCCTCTCTGGATTGGGGATGATAGAATAGAACAAGTTTAGTAAAACATGCAGTTTACATCTCAGTTATTGTGTGGTACCGTAGGGCCTTTATATAGATAAAGAAACCCAATTGCTAATGTAGAAAAGCTTTTATAAATGAATTTATACAGAAAAAGAAAATTAGTTTTTAATAACTTTTTCTTATATTTTCTTCTTATTTTAAATATATTTAAAAGAAAATTTTATCTCAAGATAAATTCTCGAGCAGTACACTACATCAAATAGAATTTCAGTTAAGTATTCATTAGTGAGCTATCTAATTCAACTTAATTATATTTTTTTTAATTGGATCAAATTTAATTCAATCTCATTTAGTACAAGACTCTAATTTAATATTAGAATTATTAAATAATATTTATATTAATAATAATATTCAATTTATTCAATCAATTAAATATATATTTTTAAAATATTAAAATATTAAATTATTTAAATATTAAATAATATAATTTATTTAAAAAAAATCTTAATAATTAAAAATATTTAAAATTATAAATAAAAAATATGTGATATAATTTAACACAATCCAATCATAAATAAATTGAATTAGATTTATTTAAAAAAAAAATCCAATTGAACTTTATTGGGATGAGTTGTATTTTGATTTTGATAGGTAAACGAAATTTTGTATGAAAGGGAATGCAACTTGGCAAATGGAACGGCAAGTAGTTCTGAGCTACAAGCCGAAAACACAAAGAAGGAATCATCCACATGCCGCACGCATTACTTGACGAAGCTTTGAATCGTACACACCATTTTTAAGTGTGTCTCTATACCTTGTTCTTCTGGATAGATTTTTTTTTACAAGGTTTTTCATGTTTTGAGTTGCATAAAGATTATATAACAAGATAATTTCTTGTTTTGAGTTAAAACAAGAGATAAATTCATATAGAATTCAATTAGTATAAATATTTTGTTAAACATTTTTTTCCTTTATAGTTTTATATAATCTTCATTTATCGATATATTTATTTTTGTAATACTCATACTATATTCCATCAAGACATGTCTTTCAAAATTTTCAAAAAAACCAATTCGTCTCCCTTTTATTTATATCTATTGCCTATTTTTCTTTACACCTAATAGTTTGAAACAAGGACCAAATCTTGCACCCAAAATGTTTAGCTACAAAGATTGCTCATTAGATAATGCTTTCCAATGTCATTTACCTAAAAGTATATATATATATTATAATTTTTTTTAAGAACTTTAATTAAAATAAAAAGTTACTTTCTTTTTTAATTAAATAATTACATATTATTTAACATTAAGAGTTCCATAAGTCAAATTATTCACAATAATATTATTAACCAATTTCTATATTAATAATACTTCACAAAATTAAATTCACCATAAAATTACATGAATAGATTTTGAATATATACAAACTTTAGTTGGTGAATATGTTTGGTTAAAAATTATTCAATTAAAGAATCATGATTTATCAACGTGTGATACTATAAAATAAATGTGTGTTACTATAAAATAAGGAAAATGATAAATGTGTGGTACTAATAAGGAAAATTACATTCATTCCAATAAAATCTATTTTACTATTATTTTATTTAAATATATATTTTTTGTAACATAAATTTTATAAAAAAAATTTAATTATATATTTCAAAGTCTATTAATTAGGCGTTTTAAAAATTTGAATATAGATTTATCATCACCGATAAAACAACATGTCATGTTTCTCTCCGAAAATACGTCATTTTGTTAAATCAATTTTGTGTAAACAAATTTATAAATTTATGAACACTAAATGATCCAATATATTTTTTATGTCATAAATTTTTATGTAAGATATGAACATACTGTAAAATTCGTGAGTAGTTTATCCGAAGATAGATAGGGTTGAAATCAAATTTTGCAGGTACTGGGACCCGGTAAAGATTTGAAAGGCCAAGACTTAGATTTTTTATTTTGATAGGTAAAATAGAATTTTTATATAACACGGAACTCAACATGACACATGGTATTATGGCAAGCAGTTCTCATAATTTTTAGCTACAAACCAAGAATGCAATCAATGAATGTTCTCATGTTTTGCATTCATTGTTTCTCTAATCCATTAGTCCCTGATGGGTCCTTATTAGGCCACGTCTTCTTTTACTATATATATGTATATATCAGAGTAGCCATCACAAAACCATGTTAGTCAAAAGTTATGTAAGAAGAATTAAAACATGGACAAGAGCATTTTCTAAAAGAATAACAATTGAATTGTGAGTTAATATGTGTTAAAAGCCATTACTGTGTAACTATTAAGTATTTGAAAGATCATTCACATAACAGTCATTTAATGTATTAAGTGTAAAATTATTAACAACTAAGAGATATTCTTCTATAAATAGAGTACCAATAGTTGGTTTATAAACACATAAGAATCTCCTCTATTTTCTTAAAAGTAGCTTCTATCAGTTTTTAACCCAAGAGCACTGCGATGGACCACAAACAAACAACTAGAAAATGGAGTGTAAAAACATATTTAAGAGAAAAATTATATATAATGGCAAATATTGCTGATAGCTAATAGAAAAAACACTTCTAAATTAAAATGAGAAACCTAAACACAGTGTACAATATTTATAAAGGAATGATATAATCGTAGTAGAGAATAATCAGTTTGATTTCAGATCAAATAAATTGTTTGCTAAAGTAGTGCGTTTTGAGAAGGTTGATAAGCGAAGGAAAACAAAGAACTGTTGTTTTAATTTTTGGATAAAGAAAACGTAGAAGAGAGAAAACAGTGTCATGCATAACACGAAACTTACTATACTAATTTTAAAACTGCATGATCATTGAACCTTCAATCCAATACTCCAACATAATCAATAATCTGTCCAGTTTTAATAACACTTGTTTTCGTGAAGCGAATTTATTGATTTTCTGTGGCAGGTTCAAGCATCCATTTTCAATTGCGCATTACAGTCCAGGTACATCAATTAAAAAAAACTAAACGATGAAACAGAAGTATGATTAAGATACAAGAATTGCATCATGGATGCTATACTAATTGATGGTTTAGGGTTTGATTCAAATCCGAATACGATCCAAGCAAGTCTTTTTATCGAGTTCATTGTTTTGCTGAAGCAGTATGTAATCTCTATATGTGATGGCACGATATGCTGCAGGATTATCATCTCCTATAAGCTCTGGTGCAGGACCCACTATGGTGTCAAGATTGGGTCCATGTGCAGTACCAACGGAAATTCTGGTGGCTTTTGTATTTACCACAGCACGATGAACAACGCTTTTGTATTTCCCATTTGTCAGTATCTGACCACAAAAATCGCAAATTCATTATTTTTTTCAAAGTTGAAGAATGGTTTTAGAATGAACATTGCAATTTTGTCTACCAGAAATTTGACAGCAGCCACCAAGTTTAGCAATATGTTAACTTTATAGAATTAGTCCCTTCTAATACCTGTTAACACTCATTTTTACTACCCTAAACCCTAAATAGAAAACAAAGTTTATAGTGAAGATGGAAGTGGTGAGTAGCATGGTAGTAAATTGCATGGAAGAAAAAAGAATGAATGTTGTTATACCTCCATGTGATCCCCAGTGTTGATGAGAAAGGAATTGGGTAAGGGGTTGACAGGAATCCACTTGCCCTTGTGTTGAATTTGAAGCCCACCGAGCTCGTTATGCATAAGGAGGGTGAGAAGCCCATGGTCTGTGTGTGCAGGAAGGCCCATTACAAGTTCAGGCTTAGGGCATGGTGGGTAATAGTTGATAACAAGCACCTGACAACCCAACTCTACATTCATCTTTTTGTGTATGTACTTTTCTTCAAGCCCTAAGCTTAGAGATATTCCTTTCAGCAACTCTTCAAACACTTCCTTACCTTTGCTTCTGTATTCCTCTAAAGTTTCCCTGCAACCAACCATTCACCAGAAACAAAAATTTGTGATTACAGATTCAGCAATTTTATTTAGATTTTGGATGGGATGCGGCTCAGAGAATCCAAATTGCCACTTAGATTATATAAAGAAAAAGTGAATCACAATTTGGGACCCTAAACATCTTCTGTCTTTGACTTTTTGGTGGAGCTCATGGACCAAACAAAAGTAGTAAACTAAAGTTTGTTAATTTCAATTTTCTATAAAACTATATTTTTGGTTTGGGAAAAATTGAAATTTATAAAATTGTTATATTTTTAATTATCTTACAAAGCTATATTTCGAGTAATTTTCGAAGAAAGTTATAAACTATAACTTCTTTTCAAAATAAAAGGCCGTTTTAAAATAATTGCAGCTCAAAAAATTAACTTGTTCACATAAAATTTTTAAACGAATTAATTAATGTTACATATTTTAAAAAATACTTATTTAAAATCTTAAAACAATACATCTATATTACAAATTAGAGTACACAATTTAAAGGGTGAGAGTCCCTCTCTTCTAACCATTTCAATCTACTATATTTATTTTCATCTCTAAATTGAATATCAATAGTATTTTTTTGAAGAAATTAATAATTATAATTTATAATAAAGATTCCTTCACATTTTAAAAAATATTTATTTTTTATAGACTTCACTGATATAACTAAATAAATATTTAATCATAATTTAAAATACAATCTTTCTTATTAAAAGAGCATCTTATTAAAAAGGTAAGGAGGAATTTTACTATGCGTGAACTTTTAACCTAAATCTAAAAATGCCATCAAACCAAGATAGAACAAAACTGACCTGAAATATTTGGTAAACTGTAGAAAATATTGACCATATAATAGTTAACAAGTAAAATTTTATAAATAATGTAATGCTACGTTAATTTCGATTACAAATAGTTATGTATAATAAATTTATTAATTTTTTTAATATTTATCTTAAATGACACATTAATAATTATTTTTAATATACTTTCGATCTATAAAGTTATATTATGATTCGTTAAAATCCAAAATAAGTGTATTCTATCGAAAAAGATTTTAGCGTGGTGGATGAAAGTAAAATGAACTACTGCACCCTTTGGAGATATCCAAATAACTGCCGCAGAGGATCTAAGTGTTTGGAAGTACAAAGATCTCAATCAAAAATTAGAATATTTTTTGGGAGAGATAGGTCCATCGCACACTTCTTTGTCTCCCATTACGGCTAAGAACTTATCTTCTCCACCCTCAATGGTGTTGTACTAAGTGGTGCTGATCGGACAATACTATCACTCTTTCTGTCTATAAAGTAATTCAAGATATGATTTTTCATTAGTTTATTAATTCTAAATTCCAAATTCCAATATAATTCTTTATTTTCCTTAATTAAAGGCAGCGATGCAATATGCCAAAAACTTTTAAAATGTTTTGTTTTGGAGTGTTGGCATTACCACTGAAGTGGGTTCTCCAATGGAAAGTAGCTACAGAGGAGGTGGGGTTCCTTGTTATGATATTGGTGCATAATTTATCCAACAAAAGGAGAGAATAAATTGTTCATCATCTAGAACGGGCAAAATTTTGTGATTACGATAATCATCTGGTGTGATGTGTAAAAATAAGATAAGTATACAAAAGCATAACTCTGTCAACTACTTCAAAACTTTCTTATGGAGAGTTCATGAATGTGTTTTTCCCTCTTCTTTTCTGAAATTGATATTAGAACATGTAAAAGAACTCACTAAAATTGGTCTAGTGGTGACAGATTGAGTAATTTATGTGAGGTTTTAAGTTTTAATCTCAGAATTGTTACTGTAAATACAAAAAAAGTTTACTATACCTAATTTCCAACAACCCACCAAAGAAGAGAAACCCCGTCAAAATTACATTGTAACAACACAAAAAGTGTTACAAACATGTGAGAAAGGTCTTTTTCAAAACCAGCTGATAAGGTTTGACTTATGTATTCTATTTATATATTTATTTACCATGTCTTTAATCGACATAAGACTTAAACTTTTCTTAATAAGAAAAAGTTAAAGAAGTTGTGGCTAAAACCACTAATAAATATGTTATAGTCAAGGTTTTAATATGTAGTGACATTAAACTGTCAAAAAGGTAAATATTGCCAGCATATAATAGAGATCACATAGTAATTGAAGTTTTAAGAAAATTGGCATAAATGGTAATTTACTATCTTCTCTTTAATCTTTATTATAATTTTCTTTTCTCCTTATACCTTTCTATCTTCTATTTTCGTCCACCCAAATACAAATCAGAAGAACTTCTATTTAGAAGAAAAAAGTTATAATATCAGTAGAAAAATGATTAAAAGTTGTTGAAGTTTTATAACAACGAGACTTCAGATAAGAAAACAAAAAGTGGAGAGAACGGTACCTAAGACCAGGAGGCTTAGAAGGAGCACTGAAGTCAGGATGAACAAGACATTTGAGATAATCTCTCCAGAAAAAAGTCTTGTCAACCATGACATTGAAGCTTGTTCCATATTTTATGGGATCAAGTATATTCTCTCCTGCGTACTCCATTTTTTCTTCCTGACTCAGATCGAAAAAGCTCTCCCCTATCCTAAGAACCTTCTTCCTTAGTGTCTCCGACACACTGTGATTGATTAGCTAAATAAAGCAGAAATTCAAAGTTAGCATGACAACAAAAGTTATGTTATATGCATGCATAAGGAAAAAAAACTCCAATATGTACGTGGACAAGTTAACCAAAGCCTATTTAAATGAACAAATGCATCATATAATAGAAGGTTTGAGGTTAGATATATGAATACCATAAAGAAACCCCAATCACGGCATGCATCGCCTAGTTGTTGGATTTCCTTAGAGCGTTCATTGGGATTGGAAGAGGTGAGTTGGGAAAAATCAATGGTTGGAATGCTCTCTGTGCCATAATACAGCATGGAATCTTCGGGGTTTTTAAGGAAGACGTAGTTGGAGGGAACAGACCCATTCGATTCAACTAATTCCTTAACGCTAAGCATCTTAATTTTCCTGGAAGTGGTCCTGTTCTTTCTGGGTTTGGGTGACAGAATGGAGCAATTTGAGTAAAACTTGTAACTTTGTATATATATATGCTAGGTAGTTCTATCAACTTTGGTATGCAGGACTTTATATAGCCAAAGAAAAGGAATTTTATTATTAATTCTATAAAAATAGATTCATGCTTATCATGTGTTGTGGTCATAAAGGGAACTTTACCACTAATTTATTAATTCGTAAGTGCCATTCGGTACCAGATAAAATTTCAAGAACAGTAAAAATTTCAGACTGATATTATGGTGAAATAGTGATAGATTAATGCAAGCAAAGTGATGATTCATCCATATGGAAAGAGGAAAACAGGATAAGGAATCTACCATAGAAACCACTGTTTTTTCTTTCCATCTAAGGGGAACAAAAAAAAAAAAAGTGGAATAGATATTAATTCGTACATGACACATGGTCTACCAAAAGTTATTGGTCGTGACCAGTACACCATTGAACGTAAGACCCAAAAACTTAAAAAGCTTGTTCTTAATGCACAACCAAAGTCTTGTCTGAGTCATTGTAAATATCTCAACAGCATCCATTTGTATGACACTAAATTGACCTCCACCACAACCAAACTCTTGCCTGAGTCATTGTAAATATCTCAACAACATCCATTCATGGGACACTAAATTGACCTCCACCACTACTACCCACATAATCTTCAAAAGACTATTGGTCATTTCACTTTTGTGACAACAACCAATTTTATTACATATGCATCTTAAGATTATTAACACTACAAGTGCTAATTTCAAACTAAACCTAACACTTATACCACACACTGTTAGAAACTTTAAATTCCAAAAATAGATGTTTCACGGTTTTCCACTCCAATCCACACAAAATATAATAGGGATTCCCCCATTTGAATTCCCAATGTTCTAAAATATCTAAATATCTCTTGTAATATTACCTTTGTTGAGAGTTGAATTTGAATTACCTTTGTTGAGACGTTGAATTTGAATGTGAGGTTATAAATAGGTGGTCCAACAATAATTCGATAATAGGTAATCCAATAGATTTAATAAACTTATTAGGATAAGTTTTGATATTTTATGAACTTTAAATCTAACTTATTTATACAAAATCGGATATTTCTCACCACAAATTTCGAAATAAAATATATTCTTTCCCTTTCCTTCTAAATTATCTTGAATATAAGTATACTGACTTATCAATAAATTACTAAGATAAGTTCTTATATTATAATAGAAATAAACTTTAAATCTAACTCATTCTTATAAAATCGGTTTAATAAGGTGAGATTTGTACTTACTTTTTATATATTAATTTAGTTTTATCTCTTTATATAAAATCTCTAACCAGCTCCTCAAACCACCCACAAGAGACTCTGTTGGGTTTTAAAATTAAAATATAACCTATTAAACTTGAATTCAAGTATTTCTTCCGTTATCCACCTATAATTTCAAAACTGTGTTTTTATCATCTCTTATCTTTCACTCCAATACTGCTTAGAACAAGCCACTTCTCATTTCATTCAACCTCATACCTTTCTCATATCTGTCCATCCACCATAAAGAACTTCTTTTACTTCCTATACTATCGTCTAAGATTTTACACTCATACTTTTCTTCTAAAACCTCCTTTCCACCCCCGTAAACTTACACCATAATATCTAATGCATGACCAGTGATAACCTAATTTTTGTTATTAAACTAAAATGTGTATAAAATTATATTATACGTCAAAATTAGTTTACAAATTAATATAAACTATTTTTTATGATTAAAATAAAATAAAATAAATTATTTTTGGGTAAATTCAATTAAAATTGTATGGATGTCATCTAATGTATTGGTTGCGATAAAAATAAAATATAATAATTTCTTTTTCCTAGTTCTTTTAGAGAAATTAAAAAAAAAAAGGTAATTTTTTCTACTATAATTATTTCGACTAAAATACACACCTGCATAAGATAATAGTGTAAAAATGTAAGAGAATAGAGCCTTAAAAGTTTCTTTTGTATATGATTAAATACAAAGTTTAACGACTATATATTGTTGATATTTAATATAAAAAAAATATTATTCAGTAAAAATTGTGATTGTCATAATTTTAAAATAATTATTATATAAACATTAACAGGATAATAATGCAAAAAGTACAGAACCTATCATCACGTGACACATCTAATATAAAAAGAAATAATGCTGGAGCGGAGAAAAGTCATGGTCCTACAAAAAGAACATTAAAGGTAATAATGTCAAACATTTGTTGCAATTTAATTGTGCCTATGATTCAGAAGTCACAATCTTAGTGTGCGGTGTTATGCTCTCCAGCAATGGTACTCTTAAAATAATCACACGCAAATATATAAACTCTTTAAAATATAAATTTTGTTTTTAAAATTAATTACTGTTTTAAATTTTAAATTTCCTATAAATTTATTGATTAGTTTTTCCCTTAACTAGGATTAATATGGAGTGATATTTAAAAAAAAAAAAAATTAAACTTAATAACTCAATTATTTAATTGTTACAGTTATATATTTTCATCAATTTTATTCTACATCATATTTTAATAATTCTTAAGTTTACTAACGTAATTAATAATTTGGGAAAGATTTTTAAAATATTTGAAAGGTTACGAGATTATTAGATATTTTAGAAAGGGTTAATTTAGAAAGATTTTTATTAAATAAACTATAACTATAAAGAAAATATAACTTTATTTTTTATCTAAAATTTTAAAACTAAAAGTTTATATATATTTTTTACTTATATATTATTTAATTTTTTTATTTTTATTTTATAAAATTTTAATTTACCTTCAAATCTAATATATATATATATATATATATTATAAATATTAAGAGAAATTAGAATTTAAAAAAAAAAAATACTGATCCGTTTATTTTAATTAAAATATAATAATATTTTAGTCATATATGTTTGAAGTAAAAGAAAGATTGAAATGACTTAATTCAGTCGTTGATAAGAAAATGAGAGATGGAGAGTGTCTGAGAAGAGAAGGGAAAAAGACAAGAAAATGACTGTAACGTTTATAAATTTGGAATCAGAATTATAAATTACTTATTATAATAGGGAGATTAAATATTATTATGTTAAAATAATAATATAATAAAATAAGGTTATACTCTCTAAATTTAAAAATATATAAAATTTTGTTCGAAATCTCATTAATTCTTTTGACTCATATCCAAGATGTTAAAGGTAGTGGGTTATCAATATCAATGATAAAAAGGTAAAAATAAAGTGTCCACAAAAATTTATCAATTATTTTAGTTAAATATAGATCTTTATATAAAATAGAAAAAAAATGACTGAGAAAAAAAAATACATTATTAAATAAAATTCACTTATTTATAATTTATTTTTGAAATTAAAAACCATATAAAATTTAATTATAAAACATTATATAAATTAGAATAGTTATTTTGAATTATAATAATTTTTAATTGACATTATTTCAACTAAATTTTTAATGAAAACGTTTCTAACTTTTTCTCTTAATTTCTTATCTCTTTTAATTTATCATTTTTAATATCTTATTACTTTTATTCCAAATTTTAATATTTTGAAATAATTTAAAAATAATAAAAATATATTAATTATTTTATAATTTTTTATCATAATTCAGCAAATATTTTATACACTAAAATATTAATTAATTACAATTTTGATGGTATAAAATAAACGTTTATTTTATGTAATACTGTAATAGTATATATATATATATATATATATATATTCATAATAATAATATTTTGTAGATAATTATTAAACTTTAAACTCAAACAACACGTTTAATTATTAAAAATCTTACTGAGTGCGTTGCAGGTATTTTTTTGGGTATTGGTCGGTTCAATTATTATCTTCTTTCAAGTTGGGATTTTGAAAGTTTTCAGTCTTTTAATTATCATGAAAATTAAGGATTTAGTTATTAATTTATTGAATAAATATAAATTTGAATTAATCTATAAATATTAATTATTTACCAACTCATTATAAATATTTTTATTTTTAAATACAAATGATAAATAATAAAATCAAATAACTTATTTTAAATTATGATTTATTATGAAAGTTATCCACATGTGTGTTTGTCATACATTTAATTTAAACGTGCTTTCAATGTCATTTTAGTTGAAATATTTGTGTGATGAAAACTATTTATGATCAACAGCAATAGTCAAGAATCAACTACCAAGTTGTGACTATTTATGTACGGATGAATGAATGAAGTATCAATTTGTTTGTTTTCATGGAAGTGAAGGAAACAATAAATAATTTTTTTAATTGTATTTTGAAGAGTAAAAACTGCATATTTTTAGTATTAAAATATTTATTTTAGAGAATTTATTATAAGTAATTTTTTTAGAGTTATCAACTTAAAGTGATTGATTTAATTTGAAACACTACTTTATAAAACTAGTCTAAGCTCATTATTGTAAGCTAACATTGACTTATGATAGGTAATTAGAATGGTATAAACCACATGTTAGTTATTTTATTTCAATTTGTAGATTGAAAAAGAAAGCTCAAACCTTCTACCACTGGTCCCTAAATACATTTTCTTTTTAATTCCATTATTTTTTAATTAAATATATTAAACAAGTTAAAAAAAACAAAAATTTAGTGATAAATGTGTTTATGTAGTGTGATAGTATGTATGAGTGAGATAATACTTTTATGTAATATTTTTCCTCTTCAATTTCAACTTAAACAATTATAAATTGATTGGATATCTACATATTAAAAAAAGATTTATGGAAATTGTTTGGATTCTTTTAAATTTAAGAGAATTTTGGTTTCTAATTTTTTTTTCTTAAAGTTAATATATATAGAGGAAAAATTCATTTATTATAAAAATAAACTAAAAAATTATTCTTTATCTCATAGTTTTTTTTTTTTAATTTAAGATGAATTATTTTTTCATCTTAAATTATAAAAAAAATAAATACCCCTCACATATTCGCTTATGGGTTATTATAGAAATGAAATTATTAATTTTTCAATCTTGATTGATAAGAAACACGAAAAAGATGGATTGTAACGTTGGGCTGAAATTTTGGGCATAAACTCACACCTTACACTTGTTACACGTTCCCTCATATATCCCTTTCTTATTCACTCACATTCTTATATTCTTACACAAATTAATTAACACAGATAATAATCGAGTTGAAAGTTACATAATATATTGTTATCTTTCACTATTACCTTAATTATATAAGTTATTTAGGGTATGTTACATGTTTAAAATACCAGGCATTGATAATAAATTTTAGATTTTGTTTTAAATTTATATGTCAAACAATATTTTTTTTTTTTAAATTATATACATTCATATTAGCCATTTAAAACTTTTAATTTGAAGATATTTTAAGCTTTATTTTTAATTTTATTGTGTTCTATTCTGAAGGATGAGATTGATGATGTAGTTTTTTAAATAGTAAAATATAAACTTAAATATAGATGGTAAAACGTTTGATTCTTTCAAAATTTGTCACAACACACTATAAATGAGTTGTATTTTTAAATTTGAATCTATTTAATATCGGATCAAACAGGTTATTTTAATCCATTTTTAGTTAAAATATATAGTTTTAGGAAGTTAAAAAATAAATAAATAAAATATATTTTTTAAAATTTAAGTTATATTAATATTTTATTTTATTTTAAATGTAATAATTTGATATATAAATTATTATATATATTAATAATATATATATATATTTTAAATATAATAATATTTTATAAAATAGATTAATTTATAAATTTAGAAATTAGCCCGACCTAAATTTTTTTAGATAATATATTAGGTCAATTTAGACCATAATAATTTTAGTTTGAATTCATCTATTTTGAAAATTTTTGGAATCAACATACTGGATGAATCTTATTTTGGTAAATCTATTCAATATAATTAATATGAGTAAATTAAAAAGTAAGTTTTGTTTTATTTTCTATATTTTTTTATAATAAAAAGAAGAAAAAAAAAATGGAAACAAATATAAATATAAATAAAATATAAAAATAGGGAGAAAATAATAGAAAATGTATTTAATAGTAACACTTATTTTAATAAATTTATAGTTAGTTATTTAGTTCTTTGTTTATTATTTTGATAAAAAAAATATGAAAATTTCTTTTTGACGTTTTACTCGAATTAAATACTGTGTAATCATTTCAAGTGTTAAGAGGATATTGTATAAAGAACAGTGATTTTATAATTAACGTGAATAATATATATATGCACGAAGTTTTTTTAGATACATAAAGATAAGATACGGTTTTCAATAAGTAGATATAAAATAATACATGAAATATACCACGAGTGTATACAAAAAGATAAAAGAGTAATATTTTTGTAAGCTTTATTCATCAATCCAAATATATTTAACACCAACTTCGAATTTGACTTAAATTATGACTCATTCGAATCTTTAACCAATTGTATAGTTATGACACGGAATTTAAAAATGAAGTTATGATTTGAGGTATCACATTACCTCTAAGTGAGTTGACCCAATGAAAAAAAAAAGTTAGATAAGTATCAAATAAAAAGCCTTAAATGTCTTCAAGTTATAGAAAAAAAATAATTTATAAATTATTGAAGAAAATGTCAGCATCATAAGAAAAAAAAAATGTAAAGTGGTAATAGTACACAGATTAAATAATATTTTTTTTGAAAGTTATCTTTATGTTATGTATATGTATGCTTAATTATATGTACTTGGTATAATGTAAATATTTAAAACGTTGAACATATCCAGATGTTAAGAAATAAAGTCCTTACAAAAATTATTAGATTTTTAAAAGGGTTTAAATTTATAGTATAAGTGAATTTTACATTCTCTTTTTCTTTCTTTTGAGGAAATATGTCCCTGTTTTGAACCAAGTTACAAATGATAAGAAACAGTATGAACACGAAATCTGTATATAAAATGATAAAAAGAAACCCGAAGCGATTTTTGTGCACAAGCAACGTCCTGCAATCTTATCCTCAATCCTTGGAAAATAAACGTTCGGAGGAACGTTCTCCCACCTCCACTTCATCCTTCATCCTCGTTGACTTTGGTGATCTCACCGAACCCGTCCTACCCCAAAACGGTGGGGTCCACATGAACCCCCACCGGTCCAACCGCCCTTCACCACCGAACCGCTCGTATTGCAGATAGCTTCTCCCTACACTCCTTGTTCTGAAACCCCTCCTTCCACTACTCTGCCGCTGCCACGTCACCCCACAACTCTTGGTCCGGTTCAGCGTCCCAGAACTCACGAGTCGGTTCCGCACATCCTCTGGTAACCGCAGTGTAAACCGCTCGCAGTCCTCTCCCGGTCGAACCAACGAGTGACCCGTTGAGTGAGAGCGCGGAAACAGATTTGAAATTGCAAACTCGGTCGATCTAGACCGAACCGGAAGAGTCCGGTTCGGATCATCTAATCTAGGAAGCTCCGTAACTATTCTGATTCGTTCACCATCACCTTCATTGACCGGGTTGATGTAATTGGGATCGTAATCGGGCTCTGCGTGGGGCCCATTGGGCCGGCCGGGATCAGGAATGTGAATCTCAACCGGAGGAGGCGCGTCCTCGGGCTTGGGCGCGAGGTTGGCTCGGCAAACGGGACAAGTGGAGTGATTCACCAACCACGCGTCGATGCAATCGGGGTGGAACACGTGGGAGCATTTGGGGATCAAACGCAACGTTTCGTCGTCGCGGAACTCGTTGAGACACACAGCGCATTCCAGCGTGGCCCTTCCGATCTTCAGGGCTTTAACCTCGGAGTACACGAACGTCGGGAACGTGTCCACGATCGCCGGGTCGAGCCCGTGTTGCTGTCGCGGCTGTAGCGCGCCGGCGATTGCCACGGCGTGGTCGAGCCTCCCCCTGATCCGCCGCTCCGCGCATTGGCGTGTGTAGATGGACACGAATCCCAACGTGAAGAAGACCACGACGAGGATCACCAGAACCGCGGCCATGGTCTTGTCGAACCTGAGCCTGGTGAAAGGATCCAACGACGGTGGTGGCGGCGGCAGGTTTTGAAACTGTGCCTTGACCGGCGGCACGAGAAGGAGAAGAAGAAGGAAAAAACAAGCAGGATCATGATGGAGATTCATGAAGAGCGGTGAAGGTGGAGGTGGAGGTGGAGGTGCAGGGCATTCCGTGTGGATGCCCATAGGTGATGATCATAAAGGTGCTGTGCAGGTGGATTTTGCTGCAAAAGCAAGTGAGGAATGTTGAGCGCATGAGAAAACCTAATTAATACCCATCGTACGTGTTAGTGATTGCACCCTGAGTTTTTTTATTCTTTCTAAGATGGGGATATGGGAATAGTAATGGTGTTTTTTTATGGTAACCAACAACAACATAGCATAACATTGAATTGTTGAACACTTTTTTATGTTTGGAAGATGATAATAAGGGTGTTAAGGATATGGCTTTTGATGGAGTCGTAGACTTTACTCTCTCAGAATGCACGATAGGAAGGTAGGGTAGACTTAAAATCATTGGGTTTTGGGTTTTGACTTCTCCAACCTTGGTGGACCCGCAAACCATCATTTTTAAGGTTTTTCGTTAATATAATTGCAGCGCTTCTCAAATGCTACTGTTTTAAAATTGTTGCTTTGCCACACCGTTCATGGAAACGAAGCTTGTTAGGGTTTAAATTGTTAATTGTTTTTGTTTATTGCAATTTTCACTCTAACCAGTTCAGTAATGACTATGTTGTCGTGTGCGAAAATATACCTTTCCGTCTCTATGCATCTTCCTCATTTTTCTTGTTTCTCCCTTGATGGAATCGTCGAGATTGGTTTCAGAAATCGGTATTTGGATTATTGTAATTCGTTTTTAGGGTTGTTTGTATGCGCAAATTACACTTTTTTTTCATGAATATAGATTAAATAAATTTATTTTCGTGAAATGCAGTATGAATATTGTTTATATTATATATTAACTAATAAAAAGTTATTTTAGATAAATTTTAATAATTATTATATAATTAACAAATTTATTTAGGAAGAAAGGCACGAAAATCCTTGTCTATATTTTTTAATTTTAAAATTACATTTTACATGCAGTTAATTCTTACATATAGTTTAATGAGAAAAAATAACATAAATGAGAAGTTGGAATGTATATGGATGCTTTGCAATAGGTAAAATCCTAAATATTTGTATAAACCAGAAAAGTGGTATCCTTCTGTGTTTGTGAATGTACACATTCTAATTAAATTTTAGATGGAAATTAAAAATAATTTTAAAATGTTTAGGATTATAAAATACATTTAGAAGTATTGACTAAAAGGAAGGTGTTGCCCACTACCAGCTGGTAGTAATCGTAGAACTATAATCTTTCTCCTTAGAATAATGTAGGGGAATTAAAATCTTTGAGAACAATATTTTTTTTTTTATGATAATGAGAAGTCTTAATCTTTAATAAGATAAATAAAGAAACTCCATTGAGGAAGTTTACACAACAAAAAAGTCTAAACAACAATTAATTAAAGCGTCATAGTAAAGGTTAAGAATTTGGTGATCATTAAGATCAGCCTCAATGAGATAAGATCAATCACAACATCAAGAATTAAATTATGGCAACTTTAACACGTTGGATGATGGTTTTAGAATCATCTCTTCCTCTACAAAATACATGATCAACCAACGATGCAAGGGTTGAATTTGGTTCATGCCGTCGAAGAAAATAGTCGAAACTCATGTTTGGTGAAAAGAAACAAAACAATCCGATATAATCTAATTCTTAATTAAGACTCGGATGAAAATCTTCACAGTGCATTACTCTTTTTTATTTAAAAAATGTGGACATTTTCATTTGTTCAAAATTTACATAATTAACAGGTGAAAAGTGGGGTAATATAGAATATATCACTTGCCATTAATATAAAAAAAGTCCAGAACCATATGATTGATTTGGTCATCACACGGGGCAACTAATCCCTATTTATAATTTTATAATACGATTAGATGAATAACAATGATGGTGTGATGGAGATTACGATACAAGATTAAGCAAATTACTGACACTCATTGCTGAAATTAAGCTAAGAATAATAGTTCACCTAAACGTGGGTATCATATCATGTTTCATGTGATCTGTGAATATGTTTAATTAATAATATATGATACAAATGGTTAAAAATAATAAACTGTGAATCCTCATTCTGCATGATGCTCAAATATCGATGTCGTTATTTGTAAGATATTGTAAAAACGTGTAAGTTTTAATTTACTTATGATTATGAATTTAATTACTATATATACACTAGTGAAGAAACATTTATTGATGGTTGACATTTGAATCTTCATTTTTTTTTACTTCTTTAATACAAAACTAAATTACATAAAAAGAAAAGAAATAAGTTTCCAATATATCAAAATTAACTTATTTTTATTACAATATAATAAAATTACGCAAATATTAATAATGTGTTTGAATGTAAAAGTTTTAGAAAACAACTCATTTGTGTAGAGAATTTAAATGTTTTATAATGGGATATATTATTTAGATTTTTTTTAAATAAATTAAAATTTAAAAAATGTATAAGAGTAATTCTTTAAAATAAAGAATTTAAAATTTTATTTAAAAATAAAATTTGGATTTTTTTATCAACGTACATCATTTATGTAATTGAGATTGGAATATTATCATTTTGACTAAAGCCGAACGTAATTTTTTTCTACTAATATTAATGTAATTTCTTTAAAATTGAAATTAGTTTATGATTTTTTTAATGAAAATAATTCTAATCAATATTAGTTGAGAAAATAATAAATAAATAAATAAGAATAACAAAACTATTAGAGTGAATATATAATTGTCATTGTTTGAGAGTGACCCGTTAATTGTTTAGGTCAATCACAGTTTAGTGCACGATAGGCTAGGCAACAAGGCTCTTTGGGCCAGCCCAATTAATGTGGGCCAATATACTTCAGAACTGGGTTCGACTAGGTTAAATTAATTTGGGAGCAAACAGTATATACTAATATAGTAGCTGCCCAAAAAAAAAAAAGTGTCAACTCATACACCTTTTTTAGCTTAAATTTATTTTTAATCCTCGTAATTTTGCCAATGAAAATTTTTACATCCTACAAAAGCTTTATAACATGTTTGAATCTCTTATTTTTCAAAAGTAATTACAATTCAACATTAATAGATAATACTAATGTGTTTTCAATTATAATAAGTACTAAATCTTATTTTTAAACATTATTATTAATATTTAACTGGCATATTTTTCACTGATGGTCATATAAATGTTTTTATCTGTAATTGAATGATTTTTAACAATAAACTAAAATTGCTTAATTTTAAGAAAAATTAGAAGACCAACTTGCAACCAAATTTTTATAGGGATCAACATTATAAGTAGTATAGATAATAGGTTCTTCAAAGATTGATGAGAATAAGTAGGAAAAAATTAGATTTTTTTTCTTTCTTTTATTTACTTAGAAGAATGAAAGAGAGAATAAAAAATAATTTATATTAATTAAAATTAAATTTAATAAAAGGGTAAAGATTTTATTCTATTCCTTCTTAACATAAAATAATTTATTATTTTTAAAATTGTTATAAAAATTTGAAAGAAAAAAAAAACTAAACCAAACGGATGAAAAAGAAATATCCCCTTATTTGATGTCATTATTTTGGAGTCTACGAAAACTTCTTCATCTCTATTTGTCTTTTAATACAAACAGTCAAAAATTGATAATTGTGAAATTGTCCCTTTCTTTCTATTTCCCTAAAACAAATAAATGATAATAAGAGTAAAGTGTTTTTTAGTGTCATAGACTATTAAAAATTTTCTACATACAATTAAATTATGATTGATGTAGAAAATGTCAACTTACATGAATTATAGTGTAACCCATATAAAATGAGATTAAAGAGTGTCATTCACTAGCTTATTGACACATCCCATTTCACATGGATCAAACACTTTAATTTTGCAGAATTTGTCAAAAACAAGATGAAACATATATGGACAATAAGGACAAAATCGATACACATGCTTCCTTTTTTTGTTTCCTTCTTCAGACTATGTTTTGCCATTTTGAAAACAATAAGCATGATCCACCTTAGCCTCTTCGGTTTCTTAACAAAAATTAACTCACAAATTGCTTCAGCACTTTGAAAAGAGGCTATTGAAACATAGCTTTGTCTCAAAATATATTTATATATAGTAACGTAAAACATATTTAAAGTTTGAATTAAATGTGCATTGTAGGTTAGGAGAATAGGGGTGAATTAATTATATTGTAACGAGTTGCACATGTAAATTTTGTGACCACAGAAGATCAGAAAGCACCAGCTGGAAGCTAGCTAGAGGGAAATTTTGGGTAGATTTGGTTTAATTATATGTAGGTTCTAATATATATTCTATAGACTCATATTCATAAGTTATTGTTATCGATTACTTAACGGCATGAACTACAATATAAATAAATAATGCTGCAATGTTATGAGTTGGGGTAATTAATGGAAGTTTGAAAATGGTTTGTAGCAGAGAAAGTGAGAGAAAATTAGTGTCCTGTGAAGGTGGGGCAGAGGAATCCTGCATAACTAAGACACTCACGAGCCACACCAATTCATTCATTAATGAATGGAAATCAAAATCACAAATATGAACATCTTGATAAACATAATGTGATATAATAGTATGTTTACTAGTTGCACTTATATCAGTCCAATCAACACTTTGGACCACCCATAAGAAAATCGGAGACTATGAATTTGGTACCCAAAAAATTCAAAATTAGTTATATATATAACAATTCTTACTATTTTTTCAATTTAATATTTTACAATAATAATTTATATTAATTAGATTAAAAAAAAACAAATGATGAGATTAAGAATAAATTTTAAAATATATTTATCTTATCTAGAGAGTGATTATGGATAGGTTGTTTATCAAAGTCAATTCAAGGATAAGTAACATAGTTTTGTCTTGTAATGATTTTATATGATTTTATGTGCCATTTTGCCAAGTAAAAGAGGAAACGATTTCACATATCATTTTACATGCAAGAAAGTGAATGCTATATTAAACGTTTCTATAAGTGGTGTAAGATATACTGTCTTACATGAATCACCTATTTGGCAAATTCCATCAAAAGATGGGATTCAGCAATTAATGGAAGACAGTATGGTGCACAATCCTCTCGTGTATATTGGAAACATAGGAACCAATATGTGACTTTCGGAGGTTTCCTATAATGAAAGTATGCTCATGCAAGATTTAACATTTAAGGGTTGTCTTAGCCAACCAACTTTAACTATTCTTTCTCATATATGGATGGCCAATCGAGTTTATACTTTAATCTCTGCAATTGTAGGTTATGCAGAATTGGGTGCCCTTATGATAGATAAGTTTGAAAATCAAGTGTTATGATAGAAAGTGTTAATGATCTTGTTAAGGATTAGAACTTGGTAATTTTGGTGAGAAGATTCACTGGTTTTATTATACTGTTGCATTGTGCAATATGAGTATTTTGACATGTAAGGGTTGGTTGGGTACGCCTTTATTCTCTATCCTCTTTCATAATCAAACGTTTTTTTTGTTCTGATAAAAAAGAAAAACACAACCAGATATGAAGCATCTGGAATCTGCTTTAACTCTGTGGCACTGCAAGTGATAGGGTTAAACATAATCGCTGAAATGAAATGGCAGTTTCGATATGACTTTTAGCCATGTGGTGAGTACTTGTTTCCGTGGCATTGTCGTGTAGATACCTGTACCTCATGAGGTTCATTGCCAGAATAATAGGAACTCATCATCCAACTGTATTATTGTTCCACCATAGTAAATAAATCAATTACTTAACCGCAATTTTTTAAGGAAACATTCTTATACATAGGTAAACCTTTTTAATCACCTCTGGTATGAGGCGACACGGCATCGTGCTTCGAACATCGATTTTGTGTTGATTGAAAATGTTTAATTTGAGTATTCATCTAGTGAAAATGTTTAATTTGAGTATTCATCTAGTGAAAATGTTTAATTTGAGTATTCATCTAGTGAAAATATTTTGTGCTTCGATCATCTGCAGGGTCTCTCTCAAACATCACCCATAAAAATCAAGTTTTTAACCTTCAAATCAAATAGCCAACAAACAAGGAGAAGGAGAAAGTAGGAAAGAAAAATTTATCTTTAATGTTGATTGAAATGGGGAAGCAACAATAAACAAAACAAACTAATCAAATTAAATAAATTGAAGAAAAGCTAGAAGAATATCTGGGGAGGGAGAGGGGAGAGAAAGACGAGCAGAAAAGTTTGTATCGATGAGTGTTGGAAAATATATTTTGTAATTTAAAATATTGTTTAAATCAATTTTTCTTTAAATAGGTACAACAACTGGCCATCTTCTTAATTTTTTTCATAGAATTGTTATTCGACTCACTCTCTAGTATACACGTTAAATAAAGAAAAAGAGATTTTTTAGTGGTGTTTATGAGTTTGAGAATCTCTCTGCATAATAATTGATTTGATAGCTTGACATATTCTGGAGAATGAACGCATTATATTGTTTTAAAATATCAGTTCAATATTTTGGTAACTTTTCCTGAATGGAAATAACAGTAGAGTATCATGTTAAAAAGTTTAAAAAAATTAACATAAACAACGATATTAATTATAATTTTTAATTTGTGTATTACTAATATATTATGCATAAAATATTATTGTCTGCGCGAGCTACTCCAAAATTACTTATAGAAAAAAACGAAGTGAATTTCTTTTAATTTATATAATTAAAAATAAAAAATTTAAAATTATATGAAAAAAATTTACAAATTAATTTATGTTTAATCTGACTTTAATTTATACAAAAATTAATATTAATTTATAGGTTACCTAATTTTATTTTTAGATATGTCTCTGAAAATAGAAAAGATGCTCCAAACAAGTCTTCTATTACCCCCAAGTAATGAAACAGATTATTGCATAGGTATCTTATCTACTGATAAACTTGTGCAACATTAAAATCTATTTTAGTACAAAATCACAGGTATCCTAGAAGAGAAAGTCCTGATCATGTTGAATAGATCACAAAACTCGTACTAATCTCATATTTGAAATGAAATAGCTAGCCAAGACGCAAGAATTCAGAGGATCGCTCATTAACATTACTATCCAGCACCACACCTGAACATTGAACCGGTGATTTTCTTGAGGATCTATTCGAACCGTTTTTAACGAGGCTGGGTGGTGTCAAAGTGAAACCCCATTGTTCCTCACCATTGAACCTCTCGTACTGCAGGCACCCTCTTCCACGTCCACTCCCCACGCTTCTCGTTCTATACCCCCACGTGCCACTGCTCATTCTCGTAAAGCATGCATAACTATTCGCACGCTTAAGCCTTGAGTTCATCATCTGGCTTCGCACCTCCTCGGGTAACCTTAGGGTAAACCTCTCATAGTTCTCTCCTGGCTGCTCCAATTGCCCCATTGAGTTCGATCGCCGGAACAAGAGAGTGGATAAGAATCCCGTGGATCTCGACCGTGATGGACGACTCTGATGCAACGTGTGAATCCTCCGAATCAAATCCACCTTCGGAGATTCCACGTCAGTATGGTCTCTTTTCTGTTCCTCACCAATAACACTCTCGTGTTCATGTTCACCACTTTCATCCTCATGTTCATGTTCATCGGGTACCTGAATGGACAACACTGGTGGCATGTTCGTGTTCATGTTTACGTCTTCAGGTTGTGGAAGGAGGTTGGCGCGACACACTGGACAAGTGGAGTGAGAAGTTAACCAAACGTCGATGCAATCCGGATGGTACACGTGGCAACATTTGGGGATCATGCGGAGGGTTTCATCGTCTTGGAACTCGTTCAAGCACACAGCGCATGCTAGGGTGTCTTTTCCGATTTTGAAACCCTTCACGTCGGAGTAGAGGAATGTGGGGAAGGTTTCTATGGTGGCTTGGTTGAGGCCGTTGGGTTCGCTTTGCAATGACGGGTTACCTGTTGTGCCGGTTGGTGCGCGTGGCTGAGCTGGTCTGTCGGAGCATTTGCGAGAGTAGAGGGAGAGTAAGGCTGAGATGAGGAACATTATGGCAATGATGGCCATGATGGTGACCACGGATCTGTTGCTGTCGGGTTCCATCGTTGGGGTTACCTGTTGACCAGTTACTGGCTGTGACATGTGAATGAGAAGGTGCAACAGAGCCAGCCATGCATGGCCTTGGTCCAAACTGTGGAGTCTAATCAGAAGATTCTCCTTTTCCATGCTCATTTTTTTTTTTTATATATGTATATATATCATATGGTTGCATGCATGTAATAATAACTCATTAATTCTGGATGTCAAAAGATGAACACTTGCAGTAACACCAAAGGACTAATTGTGATACTACAATTGGTGATTTGATTTTGTTTTCTTGATCTGTTGATCTCTTTGAGTAATCATTAAGAGAGGAAAGAAAAGAAGGAAAGGAAAGATATGTATGAATATTATAATTGTATTTGTGTGTTTAATTGGTGGTTTTAGTAGAAAATGTGAGCTTTTGCCCAATGAATTATGAAAAGAGTGTAAATTTGGAACATGTATATTTTTAAAAATGTTGATTTCTTATGAGTTTGGGAAGCCAAAGGCATTTGACTCTTCTGTGGTGTGCATGGCTAAAGAATAACTATATTACCTTTTTGTATGGTAATAAAATGAGTGGTATGTGGTTAACCGAAAGGGTAAGCATAATGATATTTTAAAATATGTTTTAAAAAAGTTATAATAAGACGAATTTAGGTTATGTAATAAATAAATATACTTCGCGTACGCATAAAATTTCATATAAAGCTTAAAAAATTAGTTATATTAATAATTTCTTAGAATATTTACAGAAAATATATTTGAAAGGATAAATTCAATATTTTTTATTTAAATAAAAATATCATATAATCTATTTCACATATCTTCATTAATTTATAATTAACATTATCATATCTTTTATATATATATATATATATATATATATATATATAAAAGGAGAATCTTATTCTTCATTCTCATAATAGTTAAAATATTCGATTATTAGATTATAAAAAAAATTAAAAATTATGAATATTAAAAATGTGAATATTCTTCTCTATATATAAATAAATTATATGTTCTTTTCTGAAACATTGTTATTTATATGCATGTTGGTTAATACTGAAAAGGAATCTTATTAAATTTTTGGAAAGGTCTATTTTTTTTTAATGATGACTGAAATTCATGCACTAAGAAACATGTTAAAAACCATAATCCAAAAAGAAAATAACAAAGATGAGAAAAGAAAAGAAAAGAAATGTAAGAAATTAAGATAGAATAATTATCAGTTTATCTTAAAAATCTTATATGTCAATTTCTTGTATAATGTTCATAATTTAGCTTATCACATCTGTAAAGATTTAGTCATTTAATTAATTTTCAAAAACTAAGTAACTTTGGTCCAACATTAATATATTATTTAATTATTTAAAAATATAATAATATCTATTATTTATTTACGTAAAATATTAATAATAAATTTTACAATTAATTTTATATTTATAGTTTCTATTAAAAATTAATAAAACTGTTTGTGATTTTATGAAACAGAAAAAATCGCATCTATAATTAAAATTTTATAAAAACTAAAATTAACATAAAACTTGTTAAATAGTCTTTTTGATAGTTTATGGAATCTAATTCTGATATAATTATTAAGTATTTATGAGATTAGGAAGATATTCATAAATAAAGTATAACTATAATTGTATTAAAAAAATATAATTTCATCTTTAATTATAAGTATAACTACTAATGGACGTAAGAGTACTCCAAACCACAATTCAATTTTTGTTTAGTTTTCTCCCTTACCACAAGTTACTGTCTTTGGTTATAATGTGGATCAGGAAAATATACTTATATCATATATATCATAAATAAGTTAACATATATATTTTACATCTACTTTGATGTTTAGTAATTTTAATAATATTTTTTTAAAATTATACTATTAATAAATTTAATATCATAAACTAAATTAACTAATTTGATTAAATAGTTTTAATCTAGCTAAAAATGATTTTAGTCTAAATTCAACCTATTAAATGAATTAAATCAGTCATTTATGTAATTTTCAAATAAATATAATTAATTTAATAATATTTTTTTTAGCTAAATTGATTCCGAAGAATACCAATTATTATTTTATTTATATATATAGTAGAGTATTTAAAACTGAATTAATTTAAAAAATAATAAAAGAATTGAAAATAAATAATTTTTTTCTTTTGAAAAAAATTACCTTTTTTTAACCATTATGATTTAGTTTAAATTTTGAATTACAAATAAAATTTAAATCAAGTGAAATTAAATTACTTAAAGTTAAATAATAAATGTATATTTTGAAAATTACTTTATAATTTAATTATATTATATTTATTAAAATATATTCAACAATTTTATAATAATAAAAATCGTAAAATCAATCTAGATTAAATAAAAAATCATCAAATTAATTTAATTTGAATCTTAAGTTAAATTAAAATTAATTTTTAATTTTTATATATTTTTTTAATGAAATGTTAACATATTACGAATTATTATAACAAAAATTGACATCTCTATAATATATTATTTATCCCATATTAAAATTTACTAAAAGAATATATAACATTTATAAGAAATAAAAGTAAAAAATCAAAATTTTTATATCTAATATAGCTAAATATTAATAAAAGAAATTAACATCTAATGATGGAATACGTTTATATAATAATACTACTATTAATATTTAGGGTTATAACATACATACTATACTAAACAAACAGTAACCTTTAACCATTAAAAAAATGCTGTAACAATAGCCATGCAGAGTTGGAGGAGCAATGAAAACAAAGTTAGAAGGTGGGAAGGTGAAGGCTATGGTGTGCGGTGACAGAAGAGGATAGAAGAAAGAAGGGTGTGCAGGCCCTGAGAATCTGTGGAGGTAGCAAACGCCAAGGAATAAAACAATGCTCAGGTTCCCACAATTTCATGAGGTCCCTTTCTTCTGAGTTTTCTTGAACAAGTCAATAAGTGTATATATATATGAGCCAACAAGGATTGTGGCTAATTAATAAAACCGAATCTCTGACCAAATCACTCTGCATATCACATTATTGTAGTAGCATTGATTAATGTAGTATTTATGTGACTTGTGCCCGGATGCCTCGGTTGGAGTTGCTGCTACCGTGTTCTCTGCTTCAAAACACATGCATGCTCTTCACTGATACAGAACATAATCACTTATTAATTGCATAAAAATCTAGATTACTCTTCTTTTCATTACCACACTTCTGTGCCTCATAAAGAGACAAAATTCTTGGATGTGATGGATTAGCAACAACGCCTCTACACCTTTAATTTCTAACTTCATAAATAAGCTTTTCAATTAATATGTCCCACATTAATACTATACTTATTCACTACCATATACTCTTATGTAATTTTTTTGTTTTGAGAAGAAAATGAGATTAATAGAAAGAAAAAACTTAGATGACTTTATGTTATCTAATAGAAAATTTAAAATATGTCTTTTTTTTTCCTTCTTTAATTATATAAAATAAAAATATTTATAAAATGATATTAATATTTTTAAATAATAATATAGTATTAGACCAAATAGAATTTTATGTGTAAGATTTTAATTGTAAAATTTATAAAATAAAAAAAGTAATTAAAAAAAATAGATTCATCTAAAAATGTTTTCAATAACTTTATCTTTTAATAGAGATGGCTCACTAAATATTTAAAAGTTTAAAATTATATTTAATCAATAAATAGTGCAATGAAACTTATATATGCTTAAAGTACTTGAAAGAATTATATACTACTTCGTTTCATGAGTCAAGAAGTTGACGGATGCATGGGTTTTATTAAATTTACAATCATGATTTTTTCTATTGATATATTTTGTATACAATTAAATATCAATGAGAGAAATAACTTTCATTAGGTATAATATACTATAACTTCTTTCTAGCAATTTCTGAAAGCTCTTACATCTTCAATTTTTTTTTGTGATGAGACAAATATAATGAAAAAGATGATAGATAATAAAAAAAAAATTGTTAAAATGAAAAAGATGTAGTGAATTGAGATCAAGAAGAACTAGAAAAAAAATGAAAAAAACAATAGCATCATGAAAAGAAGATAAAAAAAATAAAATATTTTCTATATTCATTCTAATAACAATTAATATAATAAATCATTTATGTCACTTGTAAGTTATAACTATGTCAGTTGTTAGTAGAATTCACATAGAAAGTACATACTATTACTAGAATCCACATAATAAATTTTGTTATAATTACATCAAATTTTACTACGATACTTATTATAACTAGTGAATTAGAACTGTTGTAATAAGTTATTATTAAAAATAATTCATTAATGTTATCTATTAGGAGGATTATGGCATACATACATGTTATTCTTGTAAAAGAAGATGCTAAAACAAATTAATTAGAGAAAACACAAAGAATTTATCTCTTTAAATTTTTAATTTTGAAACATAACTTGACATAGATGTTTTCACGTTCTAAAAAATATTTGACATAAAACATTGATTAACATATATCTTAAAGTTTTTTTTAATTTTTTATATATGTGATTATAATTTTTTAGTTTAATTTTGATGAAACATTTTTATTATCATTACAATTTTTTAAAATATTTTTCAACCTAATAAATTTCAAATTTATTTTCAAAAAAAATAGTACTCCTTTATTTTCAAAAATTTATTGTCAATTTCTTTATAAAAAATTATAAAGTTTTTATATTTCAGAAGAAATACATAATTCTAGTCGAAAATGTTAATGTAAAAATACTTTTTATTTTCAAAAAATATTTATTATTCCTTTCCCAGATAAAGACATTGATTAGAAGTTGATTAAAAATAATTTATATATATTATTTTTTCTTAATTTATTAAAATATTTTTAATGACTAAATAATAACGTATTTAAGTTCAAGTTTGAAAACCAATACGTTATATAAAATTAATGATATAAATTTTGATCGTCGGAAGAGGCATATTTAATATTGAAAGAGCGAGATGTGATGTGACACGCTTTGCTTGAAGAACAAGACGCTAAACACAGTTAGCAATCATTTTCTTAACCATAAATCATTAATTACGTTTAGACAAGTATTATTACGGAACAATTTTTCGAAATTCTGAATAAGGAAAAAAAAATTATTCCATCAGAATATTTTCAACCAGGAATAAAAACTCATCTTTTAAATTACGGAGATTTATATAAGAAAACATCTCTAATCTAACATGTACTCTTTCATATGAATAGATATAATAATAGAACTTTTGACCAAATAATGTTTATCAATCATAATTATATTGTTTAGTTTCTAAAAAAATGAATATCTGAAAAAAGAAATAAAATTTATACGTAGGTTGAGGATTTGCTAATAAGCAAGTTGGCCTGATGTTAAGCGATGGTGGAATCTCACAATCTACAACTTTTTCTGATGCATTCAAAGGAATGCCAGTTGGGTTTGGATTTTTGCGTATTAGAATAATGAGTTTGTAGTGGTAGATGAAAGATGCAATTGTATTCTATTATAAACGTTGAAGGAAGAAGAAGACACGAGTTGATTAGAAAGGATAAAGTAGTATTAAGGTGTTGTTAATATTGGGAAGAATGGAGAAGCAAGGAAAAAGGGAAGAAATGCACAGAATGTCTTATCGAGATGTGGTCAAATGGTTAATTAGTAGTGTGTGTGAACCAAAACAAATGTGTCATTCAGTCACTGGGAAAAGCAAAATATCAGATTTGCATGAAATATAAAAAATAAGGTAATTGAGAATAGTGTAGAGAGAGAGATGATCACAGAGTGTGGCCCATGGGTGTGGTCACATGGATTCCTGTGAAGTCTGAACTAAATTGTTTGACTGTTCCATGTTTTTCATTTTTCTTTTGCTCCCTCATTTCCCCTTGTATGGATCTGTCTCAGAATCTCTGCATATATCAGCTTTTTCCTCACCTTTCTCTGTTCCAGGCACAACTCTCGGACCACATTATTACCAAATCAAACCCCTCACTCTCTTAGTTCATCAAATATAAAACTTGTGACACACCCAATATATATAAATAAATTCCTTTATTTAATCAATAACTGTGGGTCATTCTTTTTTTTTCTTTTTCTTTTTTCTATTTTAATTTGACAAATGTAATAGTTAATTCATATCATATTCTTAAATAAAGAATTCTAACACTTCTCTCTTGGGCTGAACTATACGTTGGTAAATTATATGGTATTATTTATATAATTATTTCAAATAAAAAATATTTATAAATTATTAAATGAAATAACATATATAATATATGTATTCTCAAATAATATCTAATCGAGAAGATCTCTTGCCATGAACGTAGAAGAAGACATTATAAGACCTCGCCAACCAGAAGCTCATACCAATCTGAGATATGGTCTCAATCTTGGTGCAATCCCTTAAATAAAAAAAATCAGAAATTTTCAAGGTACTAATTACTGTTTAGACAGGTGGTTTCACCCTAAAATAATCCATCATCTAATTCAATAAAAAAAAATAGATTAAATTTTTATGATTTTTTTTTATATTTAATTCAACCTATCTCACTTTTAATTGAATTAGATTAAACTATAATTTTAAAATATAATTTTTTAATCTTTTAAAATAATAGTAATACATCATACTCTCTTTTTTTAATGCATATGAACATGCATCAATTAATCACATTCATTACAGGTTATTTAGTGCTTCATTACGTAGAAATAATTTCCAAAAAAAAAAAAAACTACATCCTTCGTTAGTATAAAGAGGTACCAGATATTTTTATCAAAACATAATTTTTTACTACTTGATTATTTCTCATAGGCAAGTATCATCACCAGCACAAATCGTTTCTTCAGGAGTTGTTTTTCCTTTAGAAGTATCAAATTCCGGTAATTAAGATCTTGGACAAAAAATATTTTTATTATAAGTAGAGTTTTTGCTATACACACAGTAGAGTATTTAAATATTGGAGTGTTTGAAGACTTTAATTCAGACTTTTAAATGATAATTAATTTGAAAATAGTTAAATATTATATTTTAGTATTAAGTGATAGATGAAGTAATGGAATAAGCACAGTAGAAGGACGAAAGTGTCCTTTAGCTGGGCGTAGTAATAGATGGAGATATGGACAATGCATCCAAAAAAAGAGGTGAATGTGATCACAGTGAAGACCTTGCCCCTGTTGACGAAATATGCATCTGATACAGTTTATATTGTATAAAGTTTTCGATATGCTTTTGTCCCCTTACCGACCAGCCGTTTCTTTCTCCCCCACAACCACATTATTTTCTGCTATAATTTCTAATTCTTCTAATTACACTTGATTGTCATGCATTTTCTGGATAAGATCAACTTATTCTATAACACTAAAGATTCAAGAATTATATCTTTATGCCATTTTTGTATTAAATTGTTCTGTTCCTACAAGAAAGATGTTCTGCATAAATAAAGAATGTTTTGTTTGTATAAAAGGAAAGGTGGTATCAAATAGGGCAAATAATGTCGAAGTCTATTACTTTTAACCTTATAATATATTTAGCTCTTCTTTAAACTTTGGTTTTTAGAAATTATTTTGAGTCTTTTAAGTAGTGTGACTCAAGTTAAGTGAATCATTTACAAGAGAACGTTTTAAGTTGGTTCAATTTCTCTCATAATAACTATTATATTTGTGATAAATTCAATCAAGATATTGAATTAAAATGACCATATGTAATAGATGTTTATCTACTAATAATATTCTTATTGTATTTACAAGTGTGACTCAACTAAACTCTCTTTAAAGGAATTTTATAGGACCAAAGTTACATATTCACGAAAAGATATAGAGAACAAAAATAAATTTAAGTCTATCTTCAATCAACCTTTATAAGTTGTGTGGATCCTACTTTTGGACAAAACTGAACCATTATACATGCATATTGACTGAACTCAAACCCAATATGGAAAAAAATGAGTGAAGGTTCAATTAGTCAAACTGTATATAATAAAATTATATTTATGAAAAGAGAGAAAATACATAATGGAAAAGATAAAAAAGAAATCATATTAGAAAAAAGAATATATGCATTTGAAAGTACAATTCAATCACAAACTACTATTTATAATAATTAAGTTTGTTTTTTTTTTATAAAAATATATTAAAATCGTTTTTTATTAGTAAAATATTTTTACAGTAACAATACGTGCTTAATCTAATAGAATTATAGAAAATATTATATAAATAAATTATAATTAATATTACACATGTATTATTAGTCCATAACAAGGTGGCAACACAAGTTGTTGTTGGGTTGGGAAAGTCATTAGTCTATTGCTTGGTAGTAGTATTATTATATAAATATGAGAGATTAAGAAATTGGGAAGAGAATCTTTCTGTGTGTTTCCCGGTGGTTAAGTTCGTGCGATGAAGGAAGTGGTCTACGACGAAAAACCTCACGTGCATAGGGCTGTAGCTTTTTGTTTGTATGAACAATCAATCCACTTTTGAGATTTGAAGGCAAAAGGGGCATTGTTCTTAAGGTGATGATCATAAAAGGGTTACTTTGTTTGCTCCATTAGTGCCCCTGCTTTGGCCTTTGCTAAAACCAAAGTACCTTCCTCACTTCACCCAAAACTGTTTTTAGTATCTAATCATTATCCTTCATCAATTCCCTTCTTTCCCAAAACTCTTCTCACCATCATCTAATCATTAACTCTTCTTCATCTTATTCTAAAACCACCTCTCTCTCTCCTTTTCTCCTCATCTCTCTGCTTTCTCCTCTTCAACAAAGAAAGTGGTGTCTCCTTCTACACCTACACTTTCCCACTTGAACAATTTCAACTTTTTCTAACAAAAACAATGGCCCTAGAGGCCGTGGTTTTCCCACAAGATCCATTCACTTACGCTTGCAACAAAGACTACTTGTACTCGCTAGTAGAAAACAATTTCCAAGAAGCAGAAAACAAAGCTCTTGTGGGAATCATCAGCAACAACATAGACCACACTCTGCATGCAAATTGGGATTCTTCTTCTCCTTCAGCTTTGCAAAATGTCAAAGACCAATGGGACTCACACTCCTCCCCTGAACCCTGCACCGTCGATCAGTCCCTCCCCGCCGCTCTCCCTCCCCGGCCCTCCTCCACCGAAGCCGCCACCGGCCGCCGCAAACGCCGCCGCACCAAGAGCGCCAAGAACAAGGAGGAGATCGAGAATCAAAGGATGACCCACATTGCAGTTGAACGCAATCGAAGGAAACAGATGAACGAGTACCTCGCTGTTCTTAGATCCTTGATGCCACCCTCTTATGTCCAAAGGGTTAGTCTAAATAAATACCCTTTATCTAATCGTTACAAATTACAAAATCTAAATTAAAAATTTCGACCGTGCTTTGAAACGTTGGGCGCAAGGACACGTGTTTGATTTGTTATACAATTGTTGTTTTTAAACCTTAACCTATGCTAATTTTCGGAAATGTTAAAAAAAAAGCAGGGTGATCAAGCATCTATTATTGGTGGCGCCATTAACTTCGTGAAGGAGCTGGAGCAGCTTCTGCAGTGCATGAAGGGGCAGAAGAGAACAAAGGAAAATGGTGGTGGCTTCTCTGACTCATCACCCTTTGCTGAGTTCTTCATGTTCCCTCAGTACTCGACACGTGCAACGCAGGGTAGCAGAGGCTACCCTGGCACGTGCGAGGCACGGAACCATTCATGGGCCGTGGCAGACATAGAAGTGACCCTGGTGGATGGCCATGCCAACATAAAGATACTCTCCAAGAAACGACCAGGCTTGCTTCTGAAGATGGTTGTTGGCCTTCAAACTCTTGCCTTCACCATTCTCCACCTTAATGTTACCACTGTTGACGATATGGTCCTTACCTCAGTTAGTGTTAAGGTTCGTTTTCCTTTCTGCTACCTCCTACCTACCTAGCTAGAAAAGTTTCTTTATTTATCTTTCTTTTCCAATTTTGACGCAAAACGTATACTCATTCTTTTTTTTCTATCACCCCATTTTTGTATTAATCGTTTTCTCTTTTCTTCGAAGAGTTTTGATACAATTAGCAATTTCACAAATACTGACATGAGGTTCTGTTTAATGAATTCAAAGTGATGTTGTTTGTTTTGTTAATGATGACTTCTTTAAACAGGAACTCAAGTGATTATTGATCTAAAAACTGATTAAAAATATAAGTTTATATTATTTTTTAAAATTTGTATAAATTGTGGAACAGGTAGAGGAAGGGTGTGAGCTGAACACGGTGGATGAAATTGCAGGTGCTGTGCATGAATTATCGCGCACGGTCCAGGAGGAAGATGTTTTCAGCTGATCATTAAACATGGAAATACTAAAAGCCTATTGAAGCCTCTTTTATCAAATAATTGTGCAAGCAAATCAGCTTTGATAGCCTTGTTGAAATGGTTGGAAAGTTTGCAGGGTGTGGCCCCGTGAACCCCTTGTACATGCTTCTTCAGTCTCAACGTGATATATATATATATAAATATATAAACGTTCCATTTGAATAAGGTAGGAGATGCTAATTAAAGTATAGGTTTCTCACTCTTTTCTCATTTCATATTTTTTCCCTCTTTCATGCCATTCTCGGACCTCGAAGAACTTAGCCTAAGAGGAAAAAAAAAATGGTTGGAAGCGACAATCAATTTATGTTGTGGAGGCCCCCCTTACAGAACTGTGTATGAATTATTAGCGTTATTTTGAGAGCATGAGCATCGTTAATTTCCTTGGAATGTCTGTGGACCTCTTACAATTATTTTCCCCTGTACAAGATTTCTACATTAAATAATAAATAATTCCCTCACGCCCCTTCAAAACACGCATTTGAAGAGAGGGAAAACAAAAGGAATGAATGATATGACTACAAAAGAAGAAGGAACGGAATTTGATCACAATACATAGCACCTAGAAATAAAAAAGGAACATCTACGGTTGAAATAATAGGCATCTAACATTATTTTTATTATTATTGTTAATATTATACGCGGGTAGTGTATAATTGTATAGCATGATTTTTGTTGTCCTGGTTTCCACGAAACCCGATATGAGATCACTCTAGTAAAAATTGACCTTTCCATGGCGTGTTTGACTCTACGGATTACAGAAGGCATAGTATCAGTGATATGTAAAGATCATGTTCTGGCTTATGATGATACGTATATAACTGGAAACGAGTATAGTAAAGAACCATGACTTGTCTATTAACTCTCAACTTCTCCTATTTCTTACAACAACATTTTCACTATTTTCACTTATTCAACTTCATTATTTCTTCCCATAGTTCTTTTTGGGTACTTTGTTGCTAAGCTTTAATTAGCTTAACCGTTTTCTTTTTTCAAACTGCTTACTTTTAGGGAAGGGAACATGGCCGGTTGCTACTGCTAATACCTTCACCTTATTTTATTTTTTACTATATTCTAAGTATTTTTCAACAGATATTTCTATAAGTGTTTTCAATAAGGACAAAAAAAAAAATAACTCTTTTTTTTCAATAAATTATTTTATATCATCAAAATATTGTTGAGAACTCATACAAGTCAGTATCATTTATCCGATCAAGTCTCGAAATAGTCCAAATATTAAGTAGAAAATATTTAATTTTAATAAATTATTCTATTTTGTAATTAATTTGTATATTAATTAGATATGTTGATTAAAGATAAGAACAAATTAATATATAAAAATGGAGTAAATCTTATTTTATTGAACTTATGAAAATAAATTAAATTTAAAATTTACTTATATTAATATTTTTTTTTAATATGTATTAATTACTTCTAATTATATATACTAGTATTATAGGAAAAAATTAATTGAAAACATTAAAAGGATTATGATTTAAAAAAATAAAATAAAAAGTTAAAAAGTTTATTTTTGAAATAGAAGGGTAAAATAATTTTTAAAAGAAGGGTTAAAATATAAGTTTTATAAAAATAATTTTTTTATACAATTTTTTGTAGTTTATAAAATGTCAAAAATTGTATTATAGCCTCCACAAATCACGAATGTTTGTCATGTTAAAAATGAAAGGGATGTTTTTTATTGATAGAGATTAAATGTACTAATTTTTAAAGAACAATAACCTACAAGAACTAAAACCACGATTTATCAAATGTATAAAGATAAAAAATAAATAAAAAATAAAAAAAACTCTTTAAAAATCATTACTTAAGTCATACTTGTTACTTGTCATAAGTTTTTTTAGGGTTGAGAAGTCTTTTGAAAGTCGTATTTGTTCTGTTTTCCTTTTTAAAGACTTAATTTATATTAAAAAATTTATATAAAAATTAAAATTAACCATAGTTGCTTGAAATATGAAATAATGGTGAAAGACTATTTACAAGAGTTAACTCTAACTAATTTATATGATGATATCAACTTAGTTTTAAGGTCTAATATAAACTTCTCGATAATTAATTTAAAGATATATTTTTTAATATAGCCTCTATATGAGCATAAATTTTATTGTAATAGAGTTGTCGATCTTTTATATAATTCAATATGTTTGAAATTAAATATAATAATAATGTTAACAAAGAATATATTATTTGTATTTATTTAGATGAACTTGTTAAGTCTAAAAAGTATTTGAAATAGTTTTAGTCTAACTTATTTTAAACGAGTTTTACTTGTGGCTATCCATGGTGCAAGTGTTTCTATTTTTCCCAAATTAGTTTATGTATTTTTGGGTGTATATAAATCACAACTGTATATATTTGCTTGAATAAGAGAAATATTTCTCTTCAATTTAAAGTTTATGATCGAAGATAGTATTGAACGTGATAACACTCCTTTTGAATTCTAATAAAGTATTGTAAGAGCTCTTCATTCTTTTGGTTCGTTTTTCCTGCATCAAGTAAGATGTCTCAGATGCCTTATTTCTCCATCACTGTAATGTCCCGAGGCTCGTCTTTGTGTCTCAACCTCATATTGCCTCTTCCAACAACAACACATGGACTCGTGTTGTGCTTGTCGATTTTTCTTTCATGAATAAATTAATTTTATTTACAAACTCGACACTACCAATTCTCAGCTTCTCAATTCTTGCTTCCATTGTAAAAAATCATTTCTCATTCAACTTTGTATCCAGATGTTGTAGCAATCATCATTTATAAAACTTTGCATAAAAAATCTAGAAATATGTTAAAGACCCATTTTATGCATGTGGGGTGTCTTTCTCTCACCAGGTTGAATGATTCATTTTTTCAAGTTTGGAGCAAAATCTTGGTTATGATCCAATCCCTCCATTAACAAGTGTTGGTAAAAGAACAAAAGAAAAGGTAATTGTCGAGACTCAACTTGCTTTTCATATTACCTCTAATGATACCACAATTATTACCCTATCTACTCTCAATGCTAACCCTTTTTATCCACAATTTCGGTAGTGAATTATATAATTTCATATATTGTTTCAAATACCTATATTTTAATAGAATAATGAATAATGATATATGGATATTTATTTTTTAAAAAACATTCGTATAACATTTCTAATTTGCCGAATACATTATATTTTAAGATTTTACTAAATACAATTTATTTATATTAAACATAATTGGTTAAATATAAATATAATATATTCAACGAATTATTGATATTGCATAAGTATCTTGAGAAAATATATATTTTTCTTTCTTATAATTGATTAGAGATTGGAGATCGCACATTAGTTAAAAATAAAGTTAAATTAAAATTTATAAAACGATACAAATATTACTTTATTAAACTGATTTTATAAAAATAAATTAAATTTAAATTTATTATTAATATGATATCAAAATCTATCAAATTAAGATTGATTTATAAAGTAATATAATTTAGTAAAGTAAGTTTTGTAATTTGTCATCCCTTTCCACAATTGAATAATAAACAGAGTTAAATATTTAAAGTTACGTCATCTCCCACGTATGTTTATCTTATAGGAAAGTAAGATACACTTTGCTTTATTTACCATAATCATTTTTCTACTAATCATTTTTAAATTGATGCTGTGTGACACTTGCGCAACATATCATGAACGTATCTTTACAGATCAAAGGTTCTTTTTACATTAACAAATGATATCTGATGAATCTTCAATAGATTAATATGCATTAATCCAATTAAAAAATTAAAAAATAATTAAAAAGCATTCATAATTCATAAATAGTAGACGAGTATTATATGTAGCAGAATAAGATTTTAGGTCTATATTTGTTTATAAATATCTAAATCAGTTCCCGGCAAGATCATTATAAATATTTGACAACAACATGAACCAGTATTATTGATTCATGAAAAGCATCGAATATATATACACATGCACCTTCCAAATTATCTTTGACGTGCGAATACTTTTCAGCACTTTCCTTTGTCTGCTTCGCAGTAGCACAAATGACCCGGTTCGTAGTTTCAAAAAATGCAGAACAAAGACTATAACTTTGACGATCAACAAATTTTGAATTTCTATTTTCTACCTTCAATATATACGTACGTCCATAATTGATGCGAAATTTATATTCACCAAATGATAAATATATTCATTTTTTTAACTTGGTAGAATGATGACAAGGTGCTTCTTGAACGTGCAATTGGTTCATAATGTTTCTTTTATTAATTAAATTGGTCCACTTGTATATCTTGCTACGAATAGAATATTTGGGTATACGTCCATTTCAACAAAGATTCAGATTGTTTCCTTTAATTTTCAGTGCGAATACAACGTGCTACATGTATAAATAAGCCCATAGATTTGTGTAACCAACCACCATAATACTATGTACGTAAATGAATTATAGTTCATGGGAAGAACGAGCTCCATCACTGCTTTGGACGATTTGTAGGGACGAACCAGGGTAATGAAGCTTTGAATATGACTATACATGTTGAAAGGCAAAAAATAAATAAAAATGGATGGTGTATAGATATATAAAGAATATGTAGATAATTGGGTTCTATTTATACGCTTCATCCCCAAAAACCAAACAAAGTTATGGTGTGTTTTAATAAAGTTTGAAATCAATGGCATAAAAGATCCATTAGATTTTTGTTGGCACTTTAGGGGGAAAAAGAGAGAGCTATAAAGGCACACCTAGCGTCCTCTTAAGTGGTTTTCCAAGGGGCCTTCTTACCTGTTATTCTTTCATTCGTGATATCTTCAATGGACTTATATTTTGCCACCTCATAAATGTTACTAGTACAATAAAGAGAATCTCAAAAACTCTATAATTTCAACAAAATAAATATTAAATAAAATAAATAGATAATCATCAAAGAGCAATGAAAATGTTTAACTTGCATTAAAAAAGACTTTAATATTTATACACAATATGTAATTAAAAAAATAATAAGTTTAAAAATATAATATTTCTTTTATGACAGCTCAATGACATAAATCATCTTAAAGGTAAGTATAGTTTAGATTCGTTAAAATAATACAAAATTAAATTAAATTAAATTAACTCAATTAAATATAGTTTATTTAAACTTGATTTTACCTTACACTCAAACCAATTTAACCACGAAAAGATGGTCCATATTTTAATAAAGTGATTCAGATCCAAATTTTAGTTTATAACTTCAAACACTGAAATATAAAAATATTAAAAATCAGAGTTAAGAATTAGCGTTATATTAAAAATATAAAAGATTGTATTATTAATTATTTTTAATAATATTTCCACATTTATAATTAAAGATTTTAATTAACAATTTCTATTTTAAGATCATAATTTTGACAAAAAGCTAACTTTTACTTCGCCAATAATTTAAATATTTTTTGAGTAAAATCCAAACTCATTTAAATTACTAGTATTAAAATTTAACCATCCTAATTACTCTTACTTATTAAATGTTTGTAGGTGAGATAGGAAAGTTTGGGAAAGAAAAGTGAAATTTGGAATGGTGTGTGGGAATGCTATGAGCTAAAAGTAAAAGTTTGGGAACAGAATGTTCTACCCACACTTTTCCTGATATATAATATGCCAATCATTTCGTTTCTAATATATAAAGCAAATCACCTTTCTACCACAAATAAATAATTTAACCAAACTTTTACTCTGCTTTCAACTTCCAATGCAGACAAAATTTCAGAGACTCCAATTATTATTAAAATAACATATTATCTGAATTAATATTTTATCAGTTTTGTGACGATAAAAAATTATTATTAAATATAAAATTTAAATATAAAGGATGATTAAAAAATTAAATTCATCAATTTAAAAATATTGGATAAAGTATAAGTTAAACAAATATACAAGATCTAAATATATTTTTTTAATTTTTTGATTTTTCTATATCAATATCATCAACCAATAATCGATATGTTATCTTTTCAAAGTATAATAAAATAAATGTATGATTGTTTTCTTTATTTTAGTATTATGGTTAAAATAATTTATAATTTTTATCTTTTTTAATTCTTGTTATGATATTTTGGATCTATTATTTTTTTATAATTTCTTTTACATTTTCTAAAATCTACAATATGAGTATAATCTTTAATTTTGGTTTAACAAAAAACAACAATATTATACAAAGTGCACACCGAAAAGAGACGTTGACGTTCAAAATAATTCAGCCCACTTTGGAACCCTCCCTGTGAATGGGCCTTCTGGGCTGCTTCTCCATGCTGCTTGTGAATAAGTTACCATCAGCCCACTAATTAATCCATGCAATTTTGGACTTGTGGTTTTAAATTGGTAAAGTATAGGATTGACCCAACACGTATCTAAGCATGAAGTAATCATTTATATACTTTTTTGAATTAATAACAGTAAACTTTAATGTTTTTTTTTACTTTTGAAAAAATCTAAATTTTAGTTTCAATGATCCTTAACCTAATAATTTCTCACTCTGATAAAAATCATATTTAAAATTTATAATTTTGGTTGCTTCGTATGATCTGTAGATGTAATACAGGAATCACAGATAAAGGAGAACAGCATCAGTGCAAATTAATTTTGCTCCACTTCAATTACATATTGACCTGGTTGTTCTGTAGCGTATCCTGTTTGCTATGGAGGAGTATGATAGTTTAACAGACAGAAATATCGTGTGGGAAAAATCAAGCTTTTACTAATACACAATGTAGAACCAAAAAATAGAGCACTTAATGTACCTCATTCTTTTTTCTGGGAACAAACCTGTTACGTTCTGCAGTGCCATTGAACATTGTGATTTGTGATATAAGCGCACAGCATAGTTACTTTCACATGCCTCATCACTTGCTAAAACTTCAATGACAATCAACATTTTAATCTTCAAAATCAAACCTCATTAAATTGATCACTTTCTCTTTCACAATTTGCTGTGTACACCATTTCAATGTCAAACTCCAACCTAAGAAGGGTGCCCTCAAAATTCTGAGAGTAAAATGAAAATCACATCTTCAAGTTACTGATGAATAACCGTATCTCACGGCATGCTATGTTCATCTCTAATAGATTGAAAATTCTAGTAGGGATGAATGGAGTTTAGAGTTTATAGTCATGCAACCTCTCGAAGTTAGAATCCTTCCATTGCAGGAGAATGATCTTTTCATGGATACCGGACTTAAATGCAAACACTCTTCAATAGAGGAACAACGACGCATTGTTTTACACGTTTTTGGGTAGTAATCACCATCTTGCTCTCGCTTCCGTATATTAACAGAATGTTTATGACCATCACCAACATGAGGGCTTTCAGATTCTGTAGTTGAAACAGATCCTATTTCTCTTTGAATCTCAATATCCAGAACGTGATGGTTCTGAGGTCGATCATTCACCCGATCCTTAGAAATTGATTCATCAACCAACTCTAGTGCTTCACTTGATTCCCCTGGAACCATGTTGCTGCTTAACAAGCCTTCATTCCGTGAATTCTCCATAAGGGTCTCTTGATTTCTTCCGAAATTTGCATTCTCTTGCTCCAAATTCAACACGGGTGCTTCAGAAGTGACACTGTTAGAGACAATACCGGCACGACAAAGAGGACAATTGGTGTGTGATCTCAACCAAGTGTCAATACAAGGGATGTGAAAAGCATGGTTGCACTTTGGCAAGAGTCTCAAGGTCTCTTCCTCTTGGAACTCGTTCAAACACACTGAACACTCGGTTCCTTCAATCAACCCTTCGTTCTTTTTGTACTTGCATACCGTGATGGAGTTTATGATGGATTGTTGCAACCCCACCGTGGCAATGAGCCAGACGGGGTGGTCAACTTGGTTCTCATTGAGAAACTCCTCAGTAGTGGTGTCTGATTGAGAGGGAACGGATCCGTTGATCCTCCACCCACACCATGCAGCATAGCACTTCAGTTTGATCACGTAGAAACCAATGACAACAAAAATGATCGTGAAGAGAGTCACGAGGATGATCAAGTAGGAGGATACGTGGTTAGCTTGTGTTGAGTGTGAAATAGATGGTGGTGGGGGAGAGAAGAAGTAGTCTTGGTTAGAGTAACAGTTGTAAGGGCATGCAGGGTCACATAAGCCATAGCAATCTTGTGTTTGGGTTTGGTTTGTGGTTTCATCTGGGAAGAGTTTTCTGTGTTCATTGGCCATTGGAGTGTGTTTTATGAAGAAATTTAGGGACAAAAAGGGACAGAGAGGAAATGAAAAATAAGGTTAAGCGTGAGGTGGATTTTGTTTGGATTAAAAGAGAAGGAATATTTTTCTTTGTTTTGCTGTCTCTTTCCAAGGTTTAGGAAACTATTGATGTGTTCGTTGGGTTTGGTAATCTGTAATAAGGTTGAAAGAAACTCCTTATCTTGTTTGGTTGGTTTATTAAACAAGTAACAAATTATAGTAGTTCAAGTCTCACCAAGAAAGAATTTTCAAACAGTTCAGGTATCATAATTTGTCCCTATCCCACTTGTTTAAATTCCTTGGTAATTTCGTCTAACAAAAATTAAGAGGAAAACACTTTTTAACAAATATTTGATAATTACTAGAAGGAAGACATGCTGGTGATTCTCTTTCGAAATTTAAAATCTATGAAGCAAATTTTTTTTTAAAATTTAATAAAAATAATAAAGGTATTTTTAAGGAAATACCTCACAGATTAAGGTTTAAAATAAAGGGTGATGGATCCTCATCAATGTTAGAATAATGGTAAATAGGAAAAGTGTACACCAACTTCTGTGTGGCTTTATCTTTCCCTAATTAGCTTTACAATAATTAAATTTAAATATAGTCAGATCACTTAAGATTCAATATAATCATGATTACATTTTTTTAAAAAGTAGGAATATTTTATGAGTACTTGGAAAGTTATTGGTATAAAGTCCTTATCCAGATAACCATATCCCATCTTAAAGTTTGGTGAATTAATTGTGTAATCGTCTTCAAAGCTCAAATCAGAACAAATTCAACGAAGTGATATTGAAGATCTTGAGGTGTGTTTTGAGTCTTTTTGTAAATTTAAATAGTTTTGGTTGAAGAGAAGACTTTTCACGGAGATTCCAATCAATTAATATATTATTATATTTGTAACAATTTTGAATCATTTACCATTTATCAGTTCTTCTTCTTTTCTTTTAGTATAACTAGCAGCATGTTTTGAACATGACAGCATGAGTCAAGTTAAAATCGCATTTAATTTATCAAATTTTAATTAGTGAATAAGAATTTGGTTTGAGTATCTTGACTTGTTAGTTTGGAAAAGTAATATTTGAAATTCAAAACAAAATGTTAATTAAATTCTAACAACTAAAATGTAATAAATAAGTGTAACTTTAAGTTTTGAATTTTGTTATTTTTACTCCCTACTTTCTAAACATGTCTTTTTTTAGTAAAATTATTTAAATAATTACATTTTTTTTTATCGTTCTACCAAATTAGAATAAACATGATTAAAATCAACTGTAGATTCTAATTTTATATTTCAACTTAAAATTAATTATCATTAAATAAAGTAATCTAATAAATATATAAAATATACTTAAAAAATTGAAACATGTGATATGAGATTTTTTTAATAACTGGCATGTCTCATTATCCACGTGTTAAAAATAAGTTAGTGGAAGTTGATCTATCAACAAATAATAAATTAAAAACTATTAAAAATTATGATTTTTTTCATTTAAAGATGAATAGAAGAAGAACATGTTGCTATGTAATAAAAAAAATTAAAATTTTATTTATAAAATTAGTATGAGAAATTGAGTTTTTAAAAAAAAATCTAAAGACAATAATAACCGTACATTTAATTTAAAAAAAAAAAACTAAATACTTACAAAAATTTACTTACTAATATCCGAAGTTTAAATACTTATAAAATTTTCATTTAACAATAAATGAATAAATGAAAAAAGTATGCCAGAAAATAGTAAAGAAAATAATGATGATAATAAATATAATATTTATTTTAAAAGAAAAATCTAATGGGACAAATACAAATTAAAATTAATTATAAGAATATAAACTATTTATTCTTACAAATAGATACAATTTGTGCCTTTATCTTTTAACGTGTAAGATGTCCTTTAGAAGTTGTAGTTTAAAGGAATCAAATCCAAAATAATTCATTGGTTAACATACATATTGCTTGTCAAATTTATATAGAACTATAAAATATATATTTTGCATTGATAATATATTTTTGTGAAAATATTTTAAACCCAAGAAGGCACACACTACTAAAACTTTTTGGATCATCACCCACAAAAGTTGGACCCATTGATCTTAATCATACGACCTACCTTATTGAAATGCAATGTCTAAGTTCTTAAGATTTCACCATTCATGCAAACATACCATTATACCAGCAATCTCACTTCCTTCTGATGATCATTGGTAAGTAATTTTGTTGGGTGGCTGATGATCATTGGTAAATATTTTGTTGGGTTGAGCTTATGTGTCTTAAAAGAAATTTAAACATACTCAAATTTATTTTATCTCATTGGATAAAAATTACATTAAATAAAAAAAAGTTAATTTTGGTAGTATTTAGAAGAAAAAAAATACTATTTAACATATTTATATAATAGTCTTATTAAAATTAAGATTTATTGTTGGATCGAATTAAAATTTAGACAATAAATTAGTGAAACTTATTCTTTTAGTTTGACCATTTAAATAGTAAATAGGAGATCTGCGACTAGAGAATTAATCTTACACTATTACTCTATTTTATGTTTCTCTTTCTTTATTTTTCAAATGTTTTATTGTATTGGCTGATTGTAGACACTTGTTTGTACATTTAATTTGGCTGTCTTATATCTATATTTAATTTTAATGGAGCTTGACATTTGACTTGTACCCATAAATTTTTTACTTTTTATATTAAGGAAGATTTTTCCATGTTAAAAATATTGGTGTTTTCTTTTGTAATTATCCTTGTCATTTTCTTTTTTTTTCTGTTGTTCCTCACATATTCTTGAAGTTTGAAAAAATTATTTCTATTGCATATTTTGGTTTTTGTTATTGTGTTATTGTTTTCCTATCAAATTTCCTCACCCATCTCAAATGCGTCATAGTTTTTCTTCGTCCCTATTGGGAAGATCCCACACTGATTAAAAATAAGACTTAATTATAGTATATAAATGAAGAATAAACCTCACCTCTTGAATTGATTTTGAGAGTAAGTTAGATTCGTAATCACATTTTACATAATAATAACCTGATTAACAAGATTGTTAGATTTAAATTGGGTCACTTGCTAATATATTGAACCTTGGTTGATTTTCTACATAATTTGAGGAGTTATGGTTGTTAATGAGCCATTATGTAGAACTCTGATTGTTAGCAAGATTGTTGAACCTAAATTGAGGCACTTTTTAACTGGTCACGTTCGAGTTGAGAATGTCTCCTCGATAACCCTTTTTACGTTTTACTTTAATTTAATTACTTTAATCTGAGTTCGCAATTAATGTAAAAAGTGATAACATAAGAACAAGAAAAGAAGAGAAGAGATAAAGAAAAGAAAAAAAGAGAAATAATTTTTTTTATAATAACGTATGAGAAAAGACAATATATCAATAGTATAAAGACTAAATTACCCTTACCTAATAAATATATATTCTATACAATATTCTAACATCCCCCTCAAACTCATATGCATTAGTAATTAGAGTGAGATTTTGAAAACAAATCAGTAATCTGGATAGTCGAAGAAATGAAAGGCAATGTAATAGTTTCATGTTGAAGATAATGACGGGTGAAATGACAATCATGTACACTTTCTCTCTCAGATACCATTTAAGAAAACATTTTTAACATCCATCTGAAAGATATCCCACTAACGAACAAATGCAACAACAATAAAAGTGTGAATGGTAGTCATCTTAACAACTGATGCAAAGGTTTCTACATAATCCAAATCATATTCTTGAGAGAATCTTTTAACAACTAGATGGACTTTATAACACTAATGAGACTCTTTAATCTTATAGACCCACCAAGAACCAATAGCTTGTTTATCTGAAAAAAAAGATATCAAATTTTAAATAATTGTCTTATATAATACAAAAGTTTCTCAAACATAACTTGTTGCGAAAATAAATCAAAGTCAATTTCTTAATAATATATAATAGTATAAACATTAAATTACTTTTAATTAATAAAAACTAATAAATATATAATATTTTATATAATATTCTAAAAAAAAATTATAAAGGACATGCATGCTGATGTTGATATTGCAGGGAGGTTTGGTTCCATGTAACAATATTGACGACACTAATTCCACATCTTTCAACGGGCAAATGGGGACCTTTGCAGCAACAGAAAGGGAAGAAGAGATCCATCCTAATCTTGAAAAAATATGAATCATTGTTTATTAATTGCGGTTTTCACTACCCGCTTTAACCCATTTAATAACATTGTTTAATTAATACATAAGAAAACATAAGATGTTGAATTGTGTTTCAAAACATTTTGATATGATTTTCTAAGTGAAATAGTAAGACACTAAGACTGTATGAAGAGATTAAAAGTAATCGTCTGTAAGCTTCAGATGATATATCTTGGACAGTGGTTTAGATGAATTTTAAAAGTATGCATGTGCACGGCAAGAAATCAATTTTAAAGAAACTTATTGACTTACTGAAACCTAAGACTTACGTGTGTATTGGCCAATAAAAAATAAGCTATTAAAAAAAATATCGTTAGCATTTCTGCATAGATATTGCAAAACGATTCTTACTTAGTCACAGACTTGTTAGGCACAAACAATGAAAAAAAAACACAATAATATTGGCAAAACTTTGACGAGAATATTATGTTTTTATATTATTGTTTTGACGTAGTTGGCTTTTTTATGCCCTTTAACTCTTCTTTCTCATAAAACGTTATTAAAAAAATATGGCTTATTTAAAACAACAAATTCATTTAATTAAAGTCATACTATTCTTCTCTACGCTGTCTACTTGTCCAATTGAACCTGTCCTATGCATATATAATTCAATCCTCTCGTACAATTCCTCAGCGTTTAAAATTGTTCTAATATAAATAGTTAGTTACGTTGTGAAATATTAGATTCATATACAATGATGGCAAACACAATCTTTACTCAAACGATTACTTGCTTAGCCGTAGGGACATTCTTCAGAACTCCTGCTTCAAATGTTGATCATCATCAACTTCGATTCAACTCCAGAATCAAACACAATCGCTTTTCAGTTCTAGAAAAGAACCTAGGTTTTAGATTTCAAAATGATGCCAGAAGAAAAATGTACGTAAAATATTGATTATTTTTCTCTTTGCTGGATTATTTCTGAAGTTCGTTCTTAAGATTGAACCCTTCATGCAGGAATATGGTTGTCTATTCTAGCATAACACCAGGAAATCCTGCTGATCCTTCGCCTGGTTATTGGTAACTCATTTCCTCACCAATCTCTCATCATATTTAACATCATTCACTTGTTTCTTTTTAACTTGTTTCTTATTCTCTAGCAGGAAATTTTGGATCCTTGGTACGATATTCACAATACTCGCATCCTTTTCGAGGGGCAAATGGGGACCTTTGTTACGATTGAAAGGTATGAGATAATCGACGTTGAACATTAGCAAAAATAAATATTTTTATTATTGGCATAAATTAGAACTGAAATTAATTTTCATTTGTGTGATGAGGTTTTTTGCTCCTTGTGCATGCGTAGACAAAGTTGAAACAACGATAGATGAAGCACAACGAGTAGTGGACATTATAGAAGACGTGGCTGAAGGGGTGGATAAGGTGGCAGAAGAAGCTGTGAAGCATCTACCCCAGGGAAAACTTCGTGACGCTGTAGAATTCGTTGAAAAAGTAGCTGAAGATGTAGATAAGCATGCCCAACATGCAGAAGATGCACTAGAAAAGGTTTAAATCTCTATTTGGAAGCAATACAAACAAATGTTTAATATTTTCAATTTATTAATATTTATTTAAAGAAAATAATTATATTCATTAATAAAAAGTAATAAATATTTCAATTTGAATATAGGTAGATCTTAGTTAAATTATGATTTGAATAAGTCTCATAATCTCAGTATTAGAAGTTGCCTATCGATATTGAATAACTTTTCTTAGACATTAAATTAGACTTCAATAAACAAATAACTTGTTTAATCTTCCACACGCAAGTTGTCAGAGTCAATTTTCGTTCCATTTCGTGGTTCAAATTTCCCAAGAGCCATAATAACTTGCTAATCCCTATTATTACTTATTGCAGAATTATTTAACACCTTAAGTAATCTTTTGGATGCTACTCAAGTTTATTCTTAATTTAATAGTAGTTGGTCCTATGATGACATGATTAGCCATGTGGATTAACGTGCAGGTTGAGAACATGGAAAAGGAGTTGGAGTCCTTCATTACTGAATCAACCACTCATCAGGAAAGTAGCGTCACGACGACTTCAGAAGCAAAAGAACAGAAGTAGATAAAAACACGGTTGCAGACCATGGCGACAATTCATGTACTGAAAATTCAACGCGACATTTCAACATCTTTTCTTCTTATTACAGCAACATCTTACTTGTACAAATTTTCCCTTTTAAGTTATTCTTCTCCCACGCATATCAGAATACATTTTAAGCAATTTGTTTCCTTATTGAAAGAAGCCCTATCATAATATATACAGGTACAAGTAGTGTGGCCAATTTGTAAATACTTAATTCATTTTATTTGTATAGAATAATTTGTAAAATTTCAAAGTATTAAAATTTAAAGATGTTATTGAAACTCATTTAATAAATTTTTTACGCTAATTAATAGAGAATGAAATAGTTAAATTATATAAAATAGAGAGAGAGATAACGTGAGAGATATGGTGTGCTACTAGTAGAAGCCATAAAAGAAATTAATTTATGTAGTTTCTTTTACTATTAAAAAGCTTAACAAACACGCACATAGTTGGCTTATTCATAAAAGATTGCGCTTGAATATTACCTATTGGAAGTGACATATTTATATAAAAATAGTGGTAGAAATCTGATCTACGTTATCCATATAAACTTTTCCATTGTCCTATCTAGTGCAACAATAATCTTGTAAAACATTATTCAGCATCCTCACTGAGAAACTGTAGTGATCTTTGTGATTGATATATATTGGATTCATTCACATAATGACACACAACCTTTAATCAAAAGTCTACTTGCTTGGTCATGGAGACATTATCTCAAGCTTCAGAGGTCGATCACCATCACCCTTTTCATCATTTTCGATTCAACTCCAAACTCAAACTCAACTGCTTCTCAGTTCCAGAACAGAACTTGGGTTTGAGGTTTCAAAAAGAAGCCACAAGAAAGATGTACCTATCTTATATATATAGTTATTTTTTTTCTTAGAAATCAATGCCTTAGTAAGATTATCTTTTCAGGAACATGGTTGTCTATGCCAGCATACCTCCAGGAGAAGTATCTTCTCCTGCTAACTGGTAATTCACCCCCCTCCTAAGTTTGATTTGATTGAGAAGTTCTCAACTACACAAAAGTTGATAGCTTGAAACGATATACTCATGAATTACCTCATTTTGATAATTTTATTATGTTTGTTTTCTGTCAAATACCATAGAAAAAAAATGTTGTTGTTTAAAATAACACACATTTTGAGCAATTAGTGGAAGATAATTTTTAGTAGTTCTGTACCCACCCCCGTGTTAACTTACCAGCACGTGTCTATAATTGTTATCCATTGTTACATCAACTCGACTCACTTCACATCCAATTCTAGAAAAAGGTTGGTTCGGCAATATCACAGGAGAATTAATTAAACGAGATAACTTATTTTAAATTTAAATAACTATATTAAAAATATTTTTTTATATAAATTTAGCAAAAACTTATTATATGAAAAATAAAATTTCATAATTAAAAATTGAAGGTTTTATATAATATATAATAAATTTATAATTAAAGATGTCACGTAAACTAATTTTAACTTTTATCAATCTAAATTTTAACATTATTTTTTATCTCTATTTTAATTTTTTCAAGTTTTCATATAATACATAATAAATTAAATAAATAAATTTTTAATATTATTTTTATAATTAGATAATTCTTTTCACGTAAATTAATAATTCAATTTGATTCATGACGATATTTAATTCAAATGAATTGAATTAAGATAATTTTCTTTAAATAATGGTGATAGATTTTTTTGATATTATGATAATTTTTTTATAATAATATAATTCTTATCTCTTAAACTAATTTTATAAAATTAAATTAAATTAAAAACATACTTTTATTATAATATTAGATTTATCTTAAAAAATGGTTGAACCAATATTTTACTCTTTATCTATAAATATCATATCTGATAAATATCTAATGACACTAAGTTAATGAATTTTAACAATAAAAATTTATTATGATAAATTTAGACAACTTCTTAAAAAAAAACAGAAACTTTAAAGTAACATTTCATACAAAAAATGCTTAACATTTCATTAATACTGAATTACTACTTTGAACAACGATTTTTTCTGTCTGATATCGTCCTAACAAACATGATTTTTTCTATTTTTATAATTTTAAAACTTTTTACCTAAATAAATATCTAAAAAGATCATTACGTAAAGAAACCAAATTAAGATGTAAATGAGTTGGATTATAATACTGGAACAATTACAAAATTTGTTCTATTTTGTTAGTTGTCTTATCGCAAATCTATATTGGGTCGGTTGGTCACGAATTAGACCGTTTTAACATGCCTACAAATGATTACGTGGTGCTAAGCTAAATGATAATAAGTCTTCGTGATTTTGATTAATAGAAACGTGATATGTATGCAAGATTTTCAAAATTACGATGAACAGTACAAAAAAATTAGTTACTTGACGTAAAAGTTAATTAAAACCATATAGATTGTGATGTCTAGAATATACAATAATTTCTCTGCCGCTATTTGTACTAAATTTGCAATTTGAGTTTATGAAAAGACATTATCTGACAGGAAGGTTTGGATCATATAAGAACAATAATCACTGCACTTCTATCATTTACGAGGGGCAAAGGGGGACCTTTCCTACAATTTAAAGGTAATAAAATAAAGAACCCTGTTAACTAACCTTAAAAAGAACTATTTGTCCGTATTTAAGTTATTAGTTGCGGAATATGTAAACATGGATGTCCAAAATGCAGAATATCTATTAGAAAAGGTTTTAACCTCTGTCCAAAAACTTGCTATGTGTTAAAAAATGGTGTATTGCACAGTGAAAAAGAAAAGAAAAAGATTAGCCAATTTCTTCAAAGCGAAAAGTCAAATAATGGTAGGTAGATAAACCTGATATATGGATTATCTGATAGGTTTCTATTCTTATATGATTTGAATTAGTCGTAGACTCTTATTCACAATATCAAAACTTTTCTATAGGTTAATATTGCTGAGTTTTCATTAGCAAAAGACTACTTTAGACGCCAATTACAATGCGCAAGTATCATAACATAAACCTCTTATGTTAAGATTTAACACGCAATCAAGATACCTTTTTCAGGTTTCCTAGCTTCTACTTCAAGCCAACTTGCTATAATTTTCTTCTTGTGTATAGCAACTGGGTAAGTTATCTTTTAAGGTAGTATTTGACAAAGACAATCATAAACATATATTCTTATTAATCTTTTTCATCTTTTTCTTTTTCATAATCTATAAAACTCTCTTTACCTTCTTTTATTTTTCTTCTGATTCTCCTGTCTTCCTTTAAACTTGGATGGATCTTTACCATCACTGTTTATGTATAATTTAATTATTATTTGTTTAGCAGCAATTTTATTTTTGATAAAAATAAAAGTATAGGGCTTAAGTTCATGATTTGAATGAGCTACGTGATGATAGATTAGATAGATACTACTTTTGATGATATAATCAATTTGTTAACATCTTCATCTTAACTTACATAAACAAACATCACCACATATTTAGAAGAAATTTAATTTATACAACGTAACATTTCTTATACACTAACTTTCTATCTGATTATGTTTAAATTGATTATAAATTTAAATAATTTGTCTTAATAAACAATAAATTTAACATATAAAAATTAATGTAATCAATTTGAAGAGCCAAAAGAAAATGTTGAAGTATTTATAATTTCTTTAAAAAAAATTAAAATTTAATTCAAAAATATAAAAAAACTAGTAAAATAAAAGAGATAGATAATTAAGATAATCAAATATCAAACATATAAATCAAAATAAAATGATGATAGTTTATCTCTCTTATTAAAATATACATGTCTTATTATAATTTCATTCATTGAAAATTTATTTCTATTTTATAATTAATTTTTAATTTTAATTTTAATTAAAAATTAGCTCAATTTTTCTCAATTATCTCAAATAGATCTTATTCTATTATTATTTGTATATTTTATTTCTTGACTATTAATATCTTTGATCTATCATTTTTGTATTTATGAATTAAATTCTAATATTTTTTTCTAAATATCAAAGATTTAAAAAAATATATATATGACAATATTTATCATAAATATAAAATGTAATATTTTATTTATCAAACATTGGTTTTATAAATTTAATAAAAATATATTAACATATTTAAAATATTTGTTTTATACATTGAAAATATACTCAATTGACAATGTTACGTTATATCTTATCTTCCCTTGCAACGGCTACCGAATTCAATTTAAATCTCCCAACGGCTATCAAAATTTCAATTAAACCCTCTCGAATCCACAATCCACCATTTTCAAATACTGTTTTGCTGCCATCGCTTTCTTCCTTAATCGCAACCCTACCTTTGACTTTGAGCAACAACAATGGATCTTCCTCCAGAAATCGACCGTTACATCAAGGAATCCATCGACCACATTCTGGGTCTTCCCGTATCGGACCAAACCCTCCTCACAAAGCTTAAAGCCTCCGAAGAGTCGCACCGCCAACTTCGCGACAACCGCCTCTTCCTCCTCGCCAAACTCAAGGAGAAAGACGATCTCATCGAACTCGCTAGAGTTTGTAATCTTTTTTGTTTTGCTTCAACTGTAATTTTTATTAATTAATTATTTTTGTTTATTTACCGAGTTTTGATTTTGAGCAGAATGAGGCGACCATGAATGCGCAAGCATTGAAGAGGTTCATTGAGGAGAATCAGAAGTTGGCGGCGGAGTGTGAGAGACTGGTGGAGCAGTGCGCGAAATTGGAACGGGAATGCGCGCTCTACGACCACGACAGGGAAGCGTTGATGGAGTTTGGGAACGAGGCTGACGAACGGGCGCAGGTGGCTCACGCGCGTGTTTGCGAATTGGAACGAGATTTGTGCTTGTTGGAGCGTCAATTGATCGAATATAAACAGCAAAACGGATCGGTATAGTTTTTTTTTTTGTCTTTATTTTTTGATTCCTAATCTCTGATATATATGATTACAAAACAACTGAGACTTTTCCAAGTTGGTAGTGTTGAAGGGTTTCTGTGTAAACTGATGAAAAGCTTGTCCATGTGTGTGGATAAATTATTAGATGTTTTGTAACCACATCGTTCCTAATTAACTAAGCAAGCCTAGTGTTTTCGCCCATGAGTGGGAATGAGTCAAAATGAAAGCACCAAACACCAATGTAGTGTAGACCGATCAAATAAGAATTGAAATAAGAAAAGCAAATGAATAAGATGGATAAATCTTTGTATGTATTATGGTATTGATGGGTCCATTACAATGAAGAAAAGAAGGTTGCTATGCAGCTATAGCAACTACAGAGACACTAAAAAGGGAACAGAATGCAACAATACTCATACACCCTCTCTTCTCTTATATACTATATAATTAATTGCTACTTCACATAACCTCCCACATATGAATTGGTCCTCCTCATTCTTGAACTTTTTTTTTGCTCACACCCATAGGATAACTTGAAACCTGTACATTCTCCTTAACAGAATTATTTTCTATCACGCCCATTTCCTGAATTTTTCCCCTGTGCTATTTTCACCATGACAAATTCATACAAAAATTAAAAAAAAAAAAAATTCATAACATTTCATGTTATCAATTATTATTAATTTATTCTTGTAAATTGATAACTTAAATGTATGTCATAAAGATTGACTGAGACCATAGATAATACTTGGTGGTCTTGAACCGGCTAGTAATTTTTGTATGTTGGGAGTGATTAGTTGGAATTTCAGTTTCTGATGTATATGTATCAATTTTTAGCTGAAATTATCCCTGGTTTCGTCCGTAGATTTTGTTAGGTTTCTTATGCAAAAGCCAATGTGAACTGTTGAAGAGAATTATCGAATGATTTCTGAAGGGAAGGGAATTGAAAGTTGAATATGTGAAATCTGTTAGGATGCACTTTGGAACTTATTTCACTAATTTTTTTATTTTTATTTTTTGCAATTGTCAATTTACTTACCGTCTATGTACATGAGCTGAACCAGATTGAAGTTTGAATTTGGGTGTTCTATTCTCTCTTGCTATATTAAGCTAAAGGAAAGAAGCCCAGAATGTATTGTGTTGTGTCTACTACTCCGTTATCTAATTTTATATTTCCGTTGATATCATGGAAATTGAAATGATTTTGCATTGCTGCTGCTGCCTGTAGCCACAATATACCTGTTGAAATAAATCTGGAACACTAGGTTCGTATATCTACAATATACCGGTGATACAAGGTGCTGCTAATTGCTAAGTTGTGAAAACCATGTTATTGAACTTGGATTAGTTACTGGCACATAGGCACGCTCACTTCTTTTTTTATAGTTTCTTTGTTTTTCTCTATTTTCTTAACTGTGAAATGGTAATGACTTCCAACTTCCAAGTCTTTCACAAATTTTAGTCCTTTGGTCATGAATGTTAATGACTGACATTTACTTTTATTGAAGGTTGATTCTTCTTCCGGAACACTTGATGAAGAGAAATTGCTTGACTCCCTTTTGGAAACAGTTAATACAGCAGATGAATCTTCTACAATTGCATTCTTGAATGCAAATTGTGAAAATGAGGACTGTGAGAAGTTGCTGACAATGTGGAACTGGTGAGCCTTCTTTAGCTGTGATTTCGTATCCCAGTCAATTAACACATCTGTGGCTTAAACCATGAGGATCAGTATGTGTTCTTATTATCAATTCATATTTAGAAGTCTGACTTTGCATTCTGGATTTGGTAGTTTGAAGCCATCAACACAGAGAGTCTTGTGTCTGGTTGCTGAAGTCAAATCTCTAGAAAAGGATAAAGAAAATCTAAGGGTTAACCTTCACAGAGCTGAAGATGAGGTTAGGATGTGGACCTTTCTAGTTTTTGGATTAATATTAATTAATGAATAATAATAACTAACTGACTTGGTACACCATAGGTCAAATTATTGTTTGAGGAAAATAGCTTGTTGAATAAGGAGAATAAAAGATTGAAGAAGCGATGCATGGAAAGGAGCCATAGCGGTTCTGGTGGGAAACATAACGATTGCCATACCGACAGTGCATCTGCGAAGGTGATATAATATGCATCCTCTCGAATTATACATTAAGTAGCTAAGGGAGAAGCAAACATAAAATTTGAAGTTGTTTTGAGATGGTAAACGCGAGAACGTTTTGTTTTTGCTTATAATTGGCCTGTTTGTAGTTTTCTCATAAAAAAGATAATTTTTTTTAACAAAAAAATACTTTTAAAAAAAATTCATGCAAAAGATTCAATTTTTCAAATTTACCAATTCATGAAAAAATGTATGTAAATCAGAAGTTATTTTGTATAGTTTTTCTTTAGAAAAGTAAAAATAAAAAGTTATATGTATGATGTTAACAAAGCATAATTAGTTTACATTTTAATGGTTATGAGTTCAATGGTTAGCTCAGTTTGTGTAAAAATTTATGAATTATGATAAAAGCTAGTAAACTTTATAATACATGGTGTGGCTTATGATGGTATAAAAAACTTATGGAAAAATGTTTTTTTTTTTTTTTTTTATGATTATGATTTCTGTATTTTTAACTGAGGAATTACTCTTAAAATTCTTGAAAAATATATGAATATAGTTTTTTTTTTTAACTTCATAATTATAAAAAACTGTCCTTAATTAAATTTAAGTATAAGAAAAAGACTTAATTCATATATAAATTACAAAGATAGTTTAACAAATTTTATATAAAAGAAACATATGTTTCCAAAAGCTTGGTTTATCTTTGTTTATATGAGGATGAGAGAAGTACTTTCATATGTATCAAATGGAAGCTTTTTTATTTATTTAATTATTTTGGTTTTTGCAGTCAAACAAGAGAAAGTCTAATCCCAAGACTAGTAGCCCAATGGCGAGGAAGATTGATTTTGAAGATGTAGACTCAGCAAGAACACCATTGTCACCTTTGGGAAATAAACTCTCACAACTGCCGCATGAATAAGAAATTGAAGTGACTAATGTCTCATTAACAGGCCTGAAAGTTTCTGTAATATGATAGGGTTTTCAATCCATGCCATATTCTTAATGGGAAATGGGAGCTGTTTTTTAGGTTGAACTCATGACATGTAATTTTCTGAATACTAATTGTTAAATGGCTAATGCGAGGCATGAATATTCTGTACATCATCAAGTATTTTTACGTTACAACGGAATGTATTCTCTCATTTGATTTATACAAGTATGTCCGATAGTAGATTATAGAAACTACAACAGTAAGGCATATCCAGATTCAAATAATTCTGCATATTTCTCAACATGCCATAAAAATTTAAAAACGCCGTCTGTGGGGATCGAACCCACGACCACGTGGTTAAAAGCCACGCGCTCTACCACTGAGCTAAGACGGCTTGTGATGTTCTTATAAACTTATCAATAAATATAATCAATATAAACCCTGTGTATCTTGGAGTTGTTTTAGAAATTTACATCTTTCAATCATCTTCTTTTTAGCATTATTTTACAAAATATCATCCTACAAATGTTTATAAAAATTCCATCTTTGTCAATACAATTTAGAAGTCCGGTTGAGGATGCAACTTCTCAATGCCATCTCTGACCAATAATACAAGAATAGCCACAGTTTTTTTTTGTTGATCCTTTTTTTCTAAGATTCATCTTAATGTGTATGCAAGTGAATTTGAGGTTATTTTTTTTTATTTCTTTATGTTTTTAGATCGTGATTGCATCTACAAAATACGACTCTTTTAAACGTGGAGTCTAAGAGAAAAGAGAAATAAATGTCTTGAGCTCAACAAACATAGGTACACACTCTGCTGAATTATGACACATGGCAAATGATATCAGTTTCTTATTCTTGTTGGAATAAAATAGTACTTTCTAAAAATATAATAAATAAAGTGTCCCTTTTGGCATTGAGAAGTAGCTGGTAATTATGTTCTAGAAGTTTGATGATCATTTTTTGTTCCACAATGAGTAGACATTAAGCAAAATAAATCATTTTCAAGCCATGCTCTTGCCCATGCTGTCTATGGTATCCAATTCAGAGATGTTGACAACAAATCTTGAAGTGACTAACATAATCTTCTCAACCATAAATACAAAATTAAATATTACTTTACACCTCCATTGAGCAACAAGATGAGTGAGTTAGCAGGAGAATATTATGTAAATAGCAATGAACAATGATTTCATATTTTTACGTACTTGCAATATTTCTATTTTTATTTTCAAGTTTAACTTTTTTTACCGAATCTCTCTTTGATTATCCTTCATTCTTAATCCATCCATCATTACCCGTTAATATTATAAGTGAACTTTTGGCGTCAGGTAATAGAATTTCAACATAATAATATGATTCAACCACTCACATTTTTCATGAGACTTGGAAATAACAGCAGACCCACTTTTCTGGTCATTGGGTATGAAGTGCAACTCAAGTCATCCTCATGCAAACCTAGACCAACTTGTCTTAACTCCAACAACCCTATTCCCTGCAGAAAAACAATTATATAAAGCTACCAAAAACTTTCTACAAGAGCATATCCTCTGAGAAGCCTCTGTAGTTTATTTCCCTTCTTATTATACCACACACTCTCATTAAATGGCTTCTTCTATTGCATTGGTTTTTGGGGTATGTCTAGCACTCAACATGGCTATGCCAACACTTGCAGCTACCCACACAGTGGGAGACACCTCAGGTTGGACAATTGGTGGTGATTACAGCACATGGGCTAGTGGATTGAAATTTAGAGTTGGAGATAGTCTTGGTAAGATACTAATTAGATCCTTTTGTTTCATGCACAAAACTAATCACAAACCACACTATATCAATTTAATTTGCACATCTCATTAGAAATCATTGGAAAGAAGCACCTAATGTATATCCCTTATGTGTGACAGTTTTCAATTATGGGCCTGGTCACACTGTGGATGAAGTCAAAGAGAGCGATTACAAGAGCTGCACTACAGGAAATTCTCTGAGCACAGACAGTAGCGGCGCCACCACTATTACCCTGAAGACTGCTGGCACTCATTACTTCATATGTGCTGCTCCGAGCCATTGCCAGGGTGGCATGAAGCTTGCTGTTAAGGTTAAGGCTAAAAAGACCACTGCTTCTGCTGCAGCACCTTCACCTGCTAAGGATTCACCCTCTGACTCTGATGACACCAAAGACACACCTACTACTTCCACCACCACCACCTCTACAACTCCAACCTCCACCACCCCTTCTACTTCAACCTCCTCCACCACCACCACCACATCTTCATCAACTCGTGGCACACCAATTGGAGGCGCTATGTTTATTGTTTGTTGGATCTCATACTTGGTGTTGCGTTTGGTGTGAGTTTGAGGAGAGATTGTTTTTGAGTCAGGAGAGAGGCAGTGCTTCCGGGGTTTCTTTGCTTTTCAATTTACTCACTTCGTTCTCTTCTTTGATCCAATTGACCCATTCAGATTTTGTTATGAGGCCATGACTTTGAGTGATAGCTATCCTAATTTATGTTTCTTGTATGTTCAATATATTGTTTAATGAATATGGCGAGGAGTGAGTGGGGTATCTACTGCAAAATAATTTTACTTGGTCAATCTAGTGCTGAGGGAATTCGGATTATAGTTCTTGTTCAAACATTATTGTCGTCCTTGTATGCATAAAAAGTAATAATTTGCATTGCTATGCAAAGAAGATGTGGTTCCTTCTTGACAAGTAATTAAACTTCTAAACATAAATAATTTTTTTATACGATTATATATCCATAATGTGTCCCACACATTCTAGTTTCTTAATTTTAGACTTCATTGTATTTAGGTCTCTCTATGATATCTACGTATTGGTTGAGACTGGGAACATATTTTCAAACTTAAGACAATCCTTCTCGATACAAATTGCTTCCTCACATTACTCATGGTCTGAAAAGACAAAACAGATGGAAGATAAATGCCATTGTGTGACCTGTATATTAGATTCTGAGTTGAGCCCTTCACACAAAACGTTTATTTGTTCCACTTTATAGTGTGTCTTCCATCTGTTTGACATAAATCCTGACATAAAAACACCAATTCAGCACCACTGTTATGATACATATTTTGTCTCCTCTTCACCTACTAAGTATCATCATGTACCATCCCTGACAAGCATACCATTGGGTTTAAAATTCATTATATTAGTGAATATGCAAACCCTTCCTTCTAAGCCGCAACCATTTCCACACCGAAACTTTTAAAGCCTTCAAAAACCTCGAATTTGAAACTCCTTATGTCACACCAATTGCATCCCAACCTTCTTTTTCTCTACTTATTCTAAAATTCCTTGGAATTGTTTAATTCACTTACTATTTACATTTAAGCCTTTTTCTTTTCTATTTAAATATTGGTTGGATTGAAATTTGATTTAATATGTATTTTAATTATTATATTTTAATTTAGAAAAAACTTGTTGTGGCTTGTGAATTGAGCGTATAGTCCGTGTGAAAAAAATAGTTCCATTTAAGATGTAATGACAAATTATTGCCTGAATGAATTTTTGTAGTAATTGTTAGGTAAAATCATTTTCAATCAAAAATTCATAATTGCATAATTGTTAGGTAAAATACTTTTTTTAACAAAATACTCTAACATGATATTTGAATTTTTTACATAAATAAATTGTTTTAATAAAATATTTCTAAAATAAACCTAACTATGTTTTATTTATCAAACTGATATTTTTATTGTTTATCATCCAAATTCGATTTTTGGGCAACTTAATTCTAATTTTGAATTTCACAATTATTTTCATTTTACCTATTGGAATTGGAGTTGGATTTTCGGGTGGCCGAATTCTAAATATATTTTTTTAATTTATTTTTTAAATATAGAAAAAAAATATTTAAAGTTAAAATTAAATATTCTATTAAAAATAAAATTTTAATATTATAATAAAATAATATATATATATATATAATTAATTATTTTATTTATATATATATTAATATCTATTTTTTAAAATACAAATTATTATATTAAATAATAATTTTTTATTATATATATATATATATTTATTAATATAGTATTTAAAAATTGATATTAATAAAAATTAAATAATAAGAATAAATATTAAATATAAAAATTCAATTAAAATATTATTAAAATAATTATTAATATTAAATAATAAATTTTAATGTAAAAATAAAAATATTAAGAGTCCTATTTTAAATTTAAATATTAAAATTTATTGGTAAAAATTAAATATTATCAAAATATTTTATAATTTTTAAAATTATTTGATGATATATATTTTTTCTAATTAATATTATTGAAATACAATACCCCATCTAATATCTTTAGATTTTTTTTATAGGTATATCAAATCGTGTTATTTGGCCTACACTAAAAATAACACATACTCATTCTAAAAATTATACAATATATCAAATCAATTTTATTAATATCAATTAATGTCATTTTCATTTACTCTCTATCATCACAATTTTCTTAGTATCACTATCATTATTATAATTCTTTGTTATCATTATCATCACAATAATTGACACAATTATCATCCTTAAATTCTTACTCACAAGTCACACTTATAATTTACATCATTATTATCAATTTCATTTCATATTTTATAATTCATCACAAATAATAATTATATTATATTTCATAATTATATAGAATTTATAATTTGAATACTTAATAAATTTCACATTATAATACATTATATTGTAAAATTATTTAACTTCAATCATTTATCACAATAAAATAAAATATCAAATCTCATGTAACCATAAATTATGTTATATAACATTTATGTCATTATTTTTCATCATAATTCACCTATATAAATTTTTTTTAATTCAATTTAAAACATAAATATTTTTTTAGAAATAATTTATTTTCATTCAATAAAAATAATCTCAAAAATAATAAAATATTTTCTCTCATCTTAATAATATGATTTTTTTTAAATAATAAAAAAAATTTCACTCATCTTAAAACTAAATTAAAATAAAATTTTATTTGAATAAAATGAATTTATTATTTACGTTTTCTTTCTTGATATTTTTAAAGAAATAAAAATTAAATATATTTTTAAAATTTTAAAAAAATTTGAAAAAGTTTGAGAGACTTAAAAAGTTAATTTTTTTTAAAATAAAAATAAAACTAGAAGTATTAAGAAGTTTAAACTATTTAAAAAAAATTGAAAATAAATTTTCTATCCATTTAATTATTTAGAAAAATTTTATCATTACAAAAATTAAATAAAATATAAATTATGTAGTAATAATATAATTTTTTTTCATTCGAAAGATTTTGTTTTTATAAAAAATAATAAAAATTTAAAAAATAATACACTAAATCCCAAAAATTGTACAGTCTCTCATCTTTATGTATAAAACAGTGAGTTATGTTCTTCTCACTAAGAACAAGATACTCTTGAGATTGGGAGCTACAAGATTCCCCTCTTCCATAGATCAATAACAAAGCAGTACCTCGTCATGGGCGTAGAAGAAACGCCTTCTACACCCGCCACTGCAACCGCCGCCCCTTCCTCAAACGCAACTAAAGTCAAGAAACTCACCCTCATCCCTCTAATATTCCTCATCTACTTCGAAGTCGCGGGCGGTCCCTACGGCGAAGAGCCCGCAGTTCAAGCGGCGGGCCCCCTCCTTGCCCTCCTGGGCTTCCTCATATTCCCCTTCATATGGAGCGTCCCGGAAGCTTTAATCACCGCCGAACTAACCACCGCCTTCCCCGGCAACGGTGGCTTCGTGGTATGGGCCGAACGGGCCTTCGGCCAATTCTGGGGCTCCCTAATGGGCACATGGAAATTCCTTAGCGGCGTCATCAACATCGCATCTTTCCCCGTCCTCTGCATCGAATACGTCCAAAAAATCTTCCCGGTTCTAGAATCCGGTTGGCCCCGCCACGTAGCAGTCTTAGCTTCAACCCTCGCTCTCTCATTCCTCAACTACACCGGCCTCTCCATTGTCGGCTACGTGGCTGTGTTACTCGCCGTCGTTTCTCTCTCCCCGTTCCTGTTAATGTCCCTCATCGCCATTCCCAAGATGAAACCCCATAGGTGGGTTAGTTTGGGTCAGAAGGGGGTTAAGAAAGACTGGAACTTGTACTTCAACACGCTCTTCTGGAACCTCAATTTCTGGGACAACGTCAGTACCTTAGCAGGGGAAGTTGATAAGCCGCAGAAAACTTTTCCTTTGGCTCTTTTTGTTGCTGTGATTTTCACCTGCGTCTCTTACTTGATCCCTCTCTTTGCTGTTACTGGAGCGGTTTCGGTTGACCAGAGCCAATGGGAAACTGGGTTCCACGCGCAGGCTGCGGAGATCATCGCGGGGAAGTGGTTGAAAATCTGGATAGAAGTCGGGGCCGTGTTGTCGGCAATTGGGCTTTTCGAGGCCCAGTTGAGCAGCAGCGCCTACCAGATTCTGGGGATGGCGGACATCGGGATTTTGCCCAAGTTTTTCGGGGTTAGGTCAAAGTGGTTCGACACACCTTGGTTGGGGATTCTGTTGTCGACTTTGATAAGCATTGGTGTGTCTTACATGGATTTCACTGACATAATTTCTTCGGCGAATTTCTTGTATAGTTTGGGGATGTTGTTGGAGTTTGCTTCGTTTGTTTGGTTGAGGTGGAAATCGCCCAACATCGCAAGACCTTACCGGATTCCCTTGAAGTTGCCACTGTTGGTTGTGATGTGTTTGATACCCTCTGGGTTTCTTGTTTTGATAATGGCTATTGCTACCAAAACTGTTTATTTGGTTAGTGGTGTGATGACTGTGGCTGGGATTGGGTTTTTCTTGTTCGTAAAACTCTGCAAGTCAATGAAGTGGGTCGAGTTCAGCCTGCCGGATCAGAAAGAAGATGGCTTTGAAAGGCATGTGTTGTGATTGAAGGAGACTTTAAAGTTATTCAAAAATATTTTCCAATCTCTATGTGTGGTAGTCTTAGATTCTGTGTTTCGATTATGTGTAGTAGTCACATTGGATCCACTCTTACTTTCACTCTCACTCTCAAAACTCTATTATTTTAAGAAATAAAATTTTCCTCTGTAATTATTTTATTTTTGGTTTGTTTTTTATACGTCTGTATTTTGGTTTATTTGATAGTAAAAACGAAAATGGATTCAGAGAAAAAGACGTACTTTGTCAATTTTATGGGAGACTTTTGTCTTTTGCAAATGACATTAATGGCACGTTGACGTTCAGCCTCAAGGCATAGAACTCAATTTTATGGGAGTTCTTTTTTTCTTATTATTTATTATCAATATTAGATCTATTTCTCACATAAAATATCAAACAAATCAACTATCTAATTCAATTATTAACAACGATATAAATAAATCAACTATCTAATTCAATTATTAACAATGATATAAATATAAATATGAAATAGAATATAGATTATTATATGTTGTTTATGCATGAGATGTATAATTATTATGAGATATTATTTAAATATAGTTTTAATATTTATAAAAAAATTTATATATATGAGATTTATGTAAATAAAAATATTATATAATAAAAAATTGATAGAAATTTCAACTTAATGTTTTGATATATATATATATATATAAATTAATGTAATATATAAAGATAGATATGTAATTTTGAGATAAAAATAATTTTGAAAGAATTTTCAATTATAGGAAAAAAAAATTTGAAAAGATTATATTATGACATAGTAATAACTGAATAGGTATTAGTATATGAGATTAAAATTTCTATATAATTTTACAAAAGAATTTATTTTGTATATATGAAAAAATATATAAATAAATTATTTTATTATAATTATTTAAATAATTAATTTAATTTGAATTATATAAATTATTATTATTATTTTGATTAATTTTTTTTTATATTAACTTAAATTTTTATAAAAATTAAACCAATAATAATGTTAAATAAAATTTAAACAATAATCTTAAATTTTATTTTAAAAAAATAATTTTTATTGTGAGAAAAAATATTTTCAAGTTATAAATTTTATTTAAATAAAATAATATTTTATATATATTTAAAATTTTTTTTATCAAATAAATATATTAATAAAAATTAATACTAAAAAAATAATTCTAAATACATATTATAAAAATATATAAAAATATACTAAAAATAAACTAACTACATAATCGTCTATTGTTAAAAATTATATCTGTAAACAAATATTTTATCTTTTATAATATTTTTAAATTATTAATAATATAATAATAGAATATGATTTCTTATGTCTTCTTTCTAGTAGAAGATTAATAATGTAAGAATAGAATATTATTCTATTTTACCATAAGCAATCATAAAATACTTGGACCTTGGATTGGGCTATGTCAATGGCCTAAATCGATTATATAATTTTTCAGTTTATAAAAGATGGTTTGTCAGATTCTACAACGGAAATTTCTTTAGCTAAATATTCTGTATCAGATGATTGATATAAATTGTCCACTTTATACAAATTCAACAACAGAAATTTTCTTCAATATTTTATATCAATAATATAATTATTAAAAAAAAAAAAAACCAAATCATAGGTCAGAGAAAAAACAGAAGAAAATAATATGATCTAGTACATTTAAAACTCTCATATCATTTATAAAATCAAGATTAAACTAATCTATAAACAACCTTTATTTATAATTAATCAAAACATATTTTAAAAATGAAATTATAACACAGCCGAATCCAAATTGTAAAGCAAATATACTTAATGCAGTGAAATACACTTATATTTGATATTTGAATGACTAAGAAGGTGTTTGCGTGGAAAGTTCATCTACTACAGAACTCCTTGATTTTTAACTTTCCTTGAAAATATGCAATTCTAAACAAAAAGAAGATACAATGTTTTTTTTACAAATTTATTAGTAATAATTAAATTACTATATATATTAATTTATCACCACCTCGTGCATTTCAGCAAAATATTTTAATCTTAAAAAAAAATATATATATATATATATATATGATTACTGTATTAAATAAATGAAATTAAGAGGAAAAGATTAGGATATATAAAGAAAGACAATAAAGAGTGGAGCATGGCCCTCTTATACGGAAAATGAGGTGTCTTCAATGCCATTGTCTACCAATTACAGTTGTCTCCACCACTACTTTTCACATTTTCCATTTCCTCTCATTAATTATCTTATTAACATATTAACCCTTATTTTCTGGTTTCTTTTCTGTCCTTTCGCTATATTTAAATTCCAGAAAATAATAATTACAAGTCATTGTCTACCTAATTATATTTTATATTTTTGTACATGCATAAAATCTTAAATAAAACGTATTTATTGGCATAATGCCAAGCTTTTCTTGGAAACTAACATATTTTTGTGTTGAGATTAATTTATGTGCATAAAATATAATTATCACATCATGTTGTCCGAATATCGATGTTTAAATTTAGCTAATTATTAACTACTTTTATTGTCATTATTGCAGTAAATAATTATTTTTTATTTTTTATTAGACTTATATACATAACTTTGATCCTTAACTTATTAGACTTTTATTTTTTAATTATTAAGTAATATGATCTAAATATCGACCAGTCGAAAATTAGGATATTAGAAGTTCTAAAAGAGCAATAAATAATAAGAAAATAATAATAAAAATATTAAAAATTAATGAAATGTTAGAATATTTTGAAGTGCTAAAAAATTCTTATTAAATATTTATGTAAAAATAATTATATATATATATATATTTACTTTTCAGTTTAATCATTTATTTAGATGAATTAGAATATTAAATTGTTAAATTAAAAAATAATAGTAAAAATGATTCTTTTATATATATATATATATATATATTAAACTTTATAAAGTAGAATATAAATACGTAAAAGTTGTGTTTTAATAAGAAAATCCGTTATCAGTGATGACAAAAATTCGTGAGTATTACAGAATATTCAATGGATATCAACCAAAATATAATAGGTCGAAAAATTGAACATAATAATGATTATCGTAGGATTTATATTCGTGAATAACTTTACTGATAAACTTTTTCATGGGTAGCATAACTATGTATTAGTCTGTGGGTAACTGGTAAATGATGTTCCATTATCATAAATAAAAATGATTTTTCATGTAAGTTTTCAACATAATTTTTGTAAAAATCAATAAATGTATGAGAATATAAAATAAATTATATAATGAGAATATTAAGAAAGTGTGGAACTGTGAAAAGTATATTAGTTTACCGACGACTTGTTACAGAAGTTAATTATAGAAAGCTGAAGAGTTATTGAATACGTGTACAAAACGGCACCGCCTCAAAGCTTGGTTGGTTTGATTTTGTCCTTGCCAACGCCTTTTTACATTTCCTAAGATTTCTTTTCCACGCCGCCTCATACAAACCCCTTTTTTTTACAATTGAAAACTATAACACCCATTTTCAGATGGATTTAAGATAAGAAAAAGTACATAATGTGTTCAGAATTTAATAATAACAATATATCTATCTATACATAATTACTCTTTCACAATACTCTCAGATTGTGACCCTCACAACCATGAGAACCACCGACTCTACTCGTGGGCCCCTCTTCCCTCCATCACACCCGTCCACGTACCCCCCAAACAATTCTTAATTGGTTAAAATTAAACGTCAAAAGAACATTTTGAGAACAACACAAGGAAGCTCCCATGAACCATCACGGAAATTAGTGGAAAACACACAAACATTATGACAAACCTCAACTTCGTTTTTCCCTTTGCCTCCTCCTCCTCTATATATGAGCCAACCAACTTCCCCACATTCGAAGATGCAAAATGGAAAACCTACGAAGACATTTCGCCAAGAAAAAAGACAATTACAGTGTCATTGGTCGCGTCAAGCGCAATGGCCATTGCAAGAAGCACCCCAAACACAACCAATCACCCGGTGTGTGTTCTCTTTGCTTGAGGGAAAAGCTTGCTCAGTTATCTTCTTCTAACTCACGTGCAAGACCCTCTTCTATTGCTTCTTCTACTTCTTCTTCTTCTTCTCTTTCTTCTTATTCCTCATCCTATTACTCCTCCGCTTCTGCTTCTTCTTCTGCTTCTCCAATGCATTGTTTCTGTTTCAATGCTGAGGGAAAGAGTACCTCTTCTTCGGTCTCCATCCTTCTGCTCAGTGCTAATAACCGTGGAATTGTAAAGGGTAGGTGTAGGTCATTGGATATTGTTCAAAGAAGAGATTGTGAAGGTGGTGCCGATCATGGTCGTCATAGGAGTGCCTACAAGAGTGGATTTTGGTTCAGGTTGCTTCACCCTAAAAGCAAGAGAATGAAGGAATATTGCAGGGAGGATGCTAAGCTCGTTCCTTCTATGTCTATAAAAATAAGAGAAACAATGGTTTAAATTCTTTTACGAGATTAATTGATCTGTGAAAAATTGCAGTTAACAGATTAAGTATTACATGATTGTTCCTTTTAGTTTTATTTTTATTTTTTCCACCATTCAAGCTCCTTGGTGGATCATAGTGTTTGACTCCTAGGTCTTATTAATTATTTCAATTTTTTTATAACAGGAAGAAAATTTGAGATCCAGTATTATTACATTACATGCATATAATGTGTATTTAAGTTAGATCTGTATAGAGATTGATGTATATATTTTTATTATGATTGAGAGAATTAAAAAGAACTATATTTTTTTATTATATAAAAAGAGCCATATTATTTGTTCCTTCGTTTGATCGTTTACACACCAAACAGGATTTTGGATCTTCACAATAAATAGGAATTATCTTTAATAAATCACAACCATTTATTATTAGATTGATTATTAATCCTGCCAGTTAAAATAAATAAAAAAACAACTAAAAAAATATACGAAAAGTGTCTAATTAAGTGTAACGAAAAAAAAAAAGTTGGTTTAATTTTTATGTGTATATTAAATAAATAAAAAATCAGTGAATAATGTATTGTAAACACAACTATTTAACAAAATCTCTCATATTTTATCATGAAAAGATCTAAATTCAATCCAATATTTATGGTGAATAGGAGAGGGTCTAAATCCGGCCAATCATAACACTGATTTACAATTTTAGACTCTTGTAGATACATATATTAATTTAGTAAATGGATATAAAAAAAAAAAGTATATATATATATATATATATATATATATATATATAACTCATGTATATATTTTAAAAAAAATTAAGATTATTGTTTTTAGATTTGATATAGTCTTCTTTTTAACTTTTGTTATATATTTATTGTTTAATTTGGACTTTTTTTAATTAATAAATACATAATATATATATATATATATATTTAAGTAGAAAACAAAAAACAATGGCATTTTTTTAATTTGATAAAAAAGACAATGTTACTATTTAATATGGACAAATTAAAAATAACTAGTATAATACTTCCTAAACATAGTTTGACAAGTTTGTTTGAATATACTCTTAATATATAATTTCTTTTTTCATAAATATTTATGAAAAAGTTTGTTTAAATATACTCTTAATATATAATATTATGTGTAGTTGATGTATATGTTAATTTATTGTGAATATAAAACGAGGGATTCGCTTATTATAAAAATATTTTTATATTATTTTTTTACAATTTAATATTTTAATTACTAAATTATGAATAAATGAATGATAAAATAAAAAGTAAGTATATTTATAATTACTGGTTTTAGATTTGATGTATTATTGTTCGTGTGTGTGAAAACTTTATATATTTCTCATTTTACTCATCGTGTTCTAATCGTAAATAGAGTGTAAATAAGTTAAATCAAGCAATAGATTTTACCAAAACTTGTTTTGACATGTTTATGATCTTGTTGTTCAAGCTTGACCTGTTACAGTGTAATAGGTCTTAGGTTTTTATAACTGAGACCTTAATTAGGCTAATAGACTTATGTGTTAAAGCGTGTATCACTGAAAGATATATTAATTAACATGCAAAATCATAGACTTACATGTTAATGAATCTACCACACTAAAATTAATCAAAAATCCCAAAAATATAGTTTTATAAAACTAAAAGTAGCTTAAGTTGAAAACATGACGCTTTAATTATTAAAAATATAAAATGATATTATATATTATATATTACATGTTAATATTTTTATTAAAAAGTAATATTATTTATAAAGAAATTAGGCTTTCAAGCCTAGTAAACTTTTTTTCAAAAGCTCACTTCATAAAACAGGAGTTTGACACTTTTCGTTATATAAACTGGACCAAGCTAGAAACTTTAAATGAGTTAGACTCTACTTCTGATGGATATATTTTTTTTTTTATCTGAGATGTGATATATTTACACCAATTTATATAAAGAAAAATAGTTAATTTATTTAATTTTATTAATGTTTTAACTTATTTTTATTAATATTTTTTTATTTTTTATTAATTATTATTAATTAAGAATAATAGTAGATGTAGTTATGTTTTGATAGGATATATAGAAAAAATAAAAAATAAATTTATTAAAATTATAAAATACTTTATATTAGTGGCCAATGGTTTGGCTGGATGGTTGGGTGGGGATGTTTTCATAATTAAATTTCGTACCTAATCTGCGACTTCAATAAATTAAGTTTTCAAGGTTACATATTTTACGGTGATTTCGTACGGTGTAGTGTTGAAATCTTTATTTATTTATTTATTTAGTCATGGTTCATGTATAGTTTTAAAGGGTGAGAATCTCAAGTCTCTTGGCTTAATTTATAAGTTTTTGTTTTTATTCTGGAAAAAAAAAATCACGGTGTTTCTTTCTAGTTCTGAGCACTAGCTCACTTTATTTTTTTTTAATAAGTTTTTTCATAAAATATTTTATCAAATTGTTTAGTTTTAATTTTTAAATTATTATGAACTTTATTAATTTTATTTAAATATAACATGTTTCTTACTCGGTACTCTTAATTACGAGTTTTCATTTTATATTTCTAAAACAAAAGATAGTAAAAATTGGGATATATGTATATATAGATTAAATAAAAACAAACGAATAACTACAAATAATATTTTTTTTATAAGAGGTTAAAAAAGATAGACTTAATTTAATTTTAATGAAGTTGGGGATTTGGATTATACAAAGAGGGATCAGAAACCCTAAATCCCTGATACCGTGGGAAATTGCATTTTCCCTTGTTTCCTTTGCATGCTGTAAAGTTAAGTTTTTGAGTTGGCATCACAAAGATTCAAAGGACACGCATGAATTAAATTATAAATAATCAAGAGAAATAAACAAGCAACAATTTAATGAGTACAAAAGTTCAAGGCCATCACTAGAAAAATTATATACTAGAAAATAAATTAATTATGATATTTATCTTCGTTGTTCTTGTTTTTATTTAAAAAATAATAATTAATAAATATTGAGTCTAAATCGGTAATATAAAGGAAGTAGATGTCATTTATTAAAAACATAAAATATATGTAACTGTGAAAAGCATATATGTGTGTTTTATAGTATAACAAACACTTCATTGGATCATGAGTTTATACAAACTCTGATAAAGCTGTTATGGAAAAGTAGAAACTATGTTGGGCCTATTCTGGTGGGCATCGAAAAATAATAAAAGCAGAATTCATTGGATGCTTTTGCAAGTTGCAACTCCTATATTGGTCAAAGAATGGGTTCTATTTATTAGGGAATGGGTTTGATTGAATGAATTGTCGTGGAACATTTTAGAAGAGTTTATGGCAAATATGTTTACATTTATCTTCTATTAATTATTTATAAAAGAGTTAAGAGAATTTATAAAATGTTTTAATTATTGTCGTAAAAATATCTTATATAAAACTTATGAAAAGTTTCACTTTCAAATCCCTTGACCGAAAATATAAATATTTTTAGTTTTTATTTTTCTTTCAAATTAATATAAGCATTAACTTTTACATAAAATATTTATAATTATATGTTGCTCATAAATTTATATATTTCCTTTGTTACACTAAAAATATAATTTAATTCAATAATTAAATTATTCTTCAATGTTGCTAATAACTTCTTTGTCGTTACTATTTTTTTATGTCCTCTTTCTTTTATATGTTCCTTTTACAATATTATGTAGCGGTGGAAGTTTATACTGATATATTTGCTTTTATATACATACTTTTCGATATATATATATATATATATATATATATATATATATATATTACCAAATGTAAGATAAAGTAGCACCACACTTTCCCCCTCCACAATAAATAAAGAAACGTAGACCAGAATTAAAAATAAAAGATTTTTGCATTTTGTTGTCTTCAAGAAGAACAAATTACAAAATGTGAAATCATGTAAGATTTCTAAAGAAGAAATAGAATAATGGATGATTGAGATCCTTGGCCACATGTGAAAGCTTCACGCTCTACCTGCCTCTATAAACAAGTTATGTCCACATAACAAATGAATCCAGTCAATATCAAATCTCCATCCTACCCTACCCAAGAACTCCTCCCAATCTAATTCTTTATATCAAAACCCGAATATGGGTTTTCTTTTCCTTTCTTTTTCACTTCCATTATTCCCAGCCCCCCAATTAAAGGGTACGTGTGTAACAGTGATACCGGTATATACACTCTGCCACCATAGTACCACACCTAGATGCACATCAGATCTTCATCTTATGCTCAAACTTCGGTAAATGATTACACATATACCACCCTTTCTCCAAGTGGTATTTCAAAGGAAAAAGTTCAGCAGTATTTCATCTATCAAACAATGCGAGAGATGTTTAGAGGTGGTGGCTCTGTCCGGCATAAACAATCAGGCAAGGGATTAGCATAAAAGGTTTCTTCTGAGCGGAACCTTTCCATGCCCTTTGTTCCAGAAATCGGCCCTTTTCTCTTTCTGGGAGAGCCAAGTCTGTGCAACATATGTAACAAATGAAAATCAAATAGAGGTTCACCCTGTGATCAGTATATTATAAAGACAAGTAATTAAGAAACAGATTCTTCAATAGCTTAAACGAGGAAGATAATACCAAATCTCCATATTATACTTGACAAACATCATAATTCCCCAGAGCAAAAACATTATTCTTGTCAATCAGCTGTCACTGTTTGGCCAATATTTTCTACCTATGAAGCTTGATATCTAGTTTCTAAAAGTCGATATAGCCTAGGCTGCGAGGCTAGTTGGGTCATATTCCATACAAAGCAAATTAAATGACCTGTTTTACTAATGATCTATGGAGACGAAATTTGCTGAAAATAGCTAATGATCATGGCAATTAGATTTATCATTTATGTTTATAAAGGTGAAAGAACCATAAACAAAATTAGATATAAATATACATCTTATAACATCCAGAAAATTAATTAAAACGAAAACTAAAGACTTTTCCAATCACATACCGTCTTCTGTGGAGATCAATAATCCTATTTGATAGTTTCTTCCCCTCGGTCAATATTCCCTGATCCAGTTTATCAAACAGGCGAACAAGGGCTTTCCTAATTAAATGAGAGGATACAGACAGAACAGATTTGTAATTGATAATTTCCAAGAGTTTATCAGACAATTATTAAAGATTAATAAATAGAAGTTGATCTGCAAAATGACAGCCTTACTTGTCTGGAGATATTGTCCTTCCACGTCCAAGAAAACGACGATGACCCTCAACAGCCTTTGCCATGTTTCCGGAATAAGAAGGTATAAATACATCACTTTCAATAGATACAATATAGTCAAGAGCAGCCATTTGGGACGCATGATTAGAAAAAGGCTCAAGCTCTTCTATGGATGCCAACTTTTCCTGGAGATAATCACAGGTAGGCTAGGTTAATCAGCATGACATAAATGCTTCACAGCAGGCCGCTGTTGCTCATAAAAATAGGACTAAGTTTTTCTATTAGGCTAGTTGAACATAACATTAAACACTATCTTCCTCTTATTTGACTTTTAATGCATGAGAGTGAGAAAAGAACTTATTAGAAACCCAAGAAGGAAGACAAGGTTTTTTAATCATCAATAATGGAGCACTCCTTTTTCAGGAGTTTCTGCAACAGAAAAGTTATGATAACCTGTCCTTTATAATCCAGATCAACCCTGGTGCTTTTTAGCATTGTATTTGTAGAATACTATAGAAAAACACAACCCAAGACAATGTAGACTTCTTGCCAAAAGCTCAGTGCCTACTGTTGATAGAATTTTTCTCCCCTATAAAATAGAAAACTCTAATTGAAAGTACGACAGAATCTATATAATTAATAGAGACATCAGCAGATAAGCTTAACCAAACATAATATGTCACTAACCATGCATTGCCCTATCCTACTTATGACGTAACACTACCAAGTCCCCATGAATTTAAACAATGTGGCAAGTGGCCTTCTTCTCCTTATTTTAGGTTTCCATGTCAAAACATCTTAACCTTTAGACACTACTTTCTTTTCAACTAAATAAGGATAAAGGATTATTAGAGAACATGACATTATCTAACCTTCCCGAAAGGATATCAATTTATTAGTCAATACATTATCAACCTAAGTTACAAGTTGATCTTGATTAGATGGTAGATAGAGAAAATACTAATGTCTGACCAAACTATTCACTAAAAATGATAGAAAAAACTAGGCTATATCAACCGTCAACAGTATTGAAACACATTTTCAATTCCTTACCTTGCTCATCAACAATGGATATCGGGAACGCAATTCAGCCATGTGGGTCTCGCCCCCATATATCTCTCCAGCAGCAATATATATTGGAGTTGTTGATGGGTATCCAAGAGCAGTAAGAAAAATCCCGACTTCCTTTGGAGTTAAGGGGCAAAGCCCTTTGGACCTCTGTTCTATTGGATCAATCTCCTTTATTTTCCAATAGGAAATGTTCTCTCTACCAGTTTTGCACATGATAATTTTCAAACATTATACAAGAGAAAAGACACGAGATTCAATTAAGTGGGTTGAAGTGTCATAGTTCCATACCTGATCATCTGTAGCTCTTCAGCTTCAACCAGAGATAAATCATGGGTGCACCCACTAAATGCAAGCATATCCTTTTCGTAACGCAAATGCAGTGCAATGTAAGGACCAAATGACCTCATCCTCTCCACCAACAACTACAAGGACACAAAATGTTAAAGAATGATAAAAAAAACCCTAAAGTACTAGCTCAATCAGAAGATTAAAAACAAAGAAACCAACAAGAGTTCAGATTTCTTTAAATACTTTTCCCAATTGTTCAATGTGAGGAGAGAAGCGAAGTGCTTCATAACAAGCCCGGCAGCGAAGCTTCTGAATGTCTGGAGGTAGATTGTTGTTTGCCAATCGTGAATCAGATTTGGAAGCTCGAATAACCTTAAGGTGTTATAAATAATTAGAGGATGTACAATATATTAGAAATCCAGAAAATAAACAGAAAAACAAAACTGTATAATAATACAAGAGACTTCCAACATACATACTTGGTAATCTTCCCACAAGCTAGCAATCTCATTCTCGTAGTAATCCATGCCAGACCAGCTTATGAATTGCTTGACCACTCTGGTTTCGTTAACCAGTTCTTTGGGGAGCTTCTTAATGATTTTTACATCATTAGCTAGAGAATTCATAAAATGTTCTTCATCAAAAACATCAGAGAAATTGCTGAAAGAAAATTATAAAATTCAATTAAGTGAAATCCAATACAGATAGATGAGGCATAAAAGAAAAATAATTGGAAATGAAAGAATTGAAAATACCTAGTATCTTGCCAAAATGATCTTTTATCAAGTTCTGGAATTACAAGAGTGGCATTTATGATACGAGCCACTGCTACCATGTCACATATCTGCAGCAAAGGGAGCAAATCTTCAGCTACAAACAAGCATGGAACGGAACATTGAAAACTAACAAATTCAACATTCCATGGTCCTCATTCAATATGTTGCCATCCATCATCATAGCAATCAATTAAGCAAGCCAAAATTTCAACAACAAATAAGTTTGCATTTATACTAATAATATGAATACTGGAGAAACATAAAGTGAGAGACAGAGGTCAGACCCCAGAACGCATTTGGTTGAGCCCACCATTTGTATGTACTAAAAGATATCCTCGTGACTCCGCAGGAGCTGAGTAAACATTTATTACTTTAAGTACCAATGCAATTCATAATTACAACCTGCTAGGAAAGTTAAAGTTCCTTACTGGTGTAATTAGGTGTGGGCTTTGTACAGGGCAAAAACCCACGATTTGATGGAGGCTTCCACAGCTTCTGGTAATCTAAGTACCCTCTTGTACCATTCAACTATCAAATCAAAAGGAGTGAAAACATGAATGGCACATAACAGCTTTTGCATAATCTAAATATATCTTCTTATTTATATGATACAAACCAATGTCTCTAGACATATTACACATCAGATGAGATGCATAAACATTAACAATGATCAGAACCAACAGAAACAAAACGATAACAGCGAACAAAAAAACCCCACCATGTTGTGGATATCAGAGAGGAAATAAATAAAAGGAATATGAGCATAAACCTAAATTCTCTTCTATTTCTTTTTCCACCTCATTTTCTTCCTATCTCTATCTACATTTTCCATCACATCTATCATTTTCTCTCCCTTCTTTTTCTTTTATCTTTCTATCTCCTATTCCTTTCTATCCCTCCCCTACACCCCATTCTGGGGTGCACTTTTTATCATATCTCATAAATAAATGAACAAAAATGCATGTTTGAAATGAAGCTATTTTCTAAAAATATACATGATTCTGTTTCTTTATCACATTTTCCCCGCTTTCAAAAACATGAAACCACCAATAAGTCAATTGACAGTGTTGACATGAAGCACAAACCTTGGGAGTAGAAAGCGGAGCTTTGGACAAATGAGGTGGTGCGAGCTCTCGCGTCCAGCTCTGTAGATCCTGAGCCTGTCAAAAATTGAAAAACAATGACAAATTAAACAATAAATCACTAACAGTAGTAAGGTATCAATCGACATCACCAAAAAAAAAATTCCCGAAATAAAATCAAATTCACAAAAAAAAAAAAGTACAGAAAAGCATAAACCAAACAGCTATTTTCAGATTAGTTACTCTTAATGGAAATCTTCAAGTCAACAAAGTACTGAAAAAAAAGTGACGACAGAAAAACCCTAAAACAATCCCAAATTATACCCATTAAAAATAGTTTACTCTGCATAATACTAACCATTGGAAAGGATCAAAACAAAATCAAAATACCTGGTATAGCCGTATAGCAATATGACCCTAAACATTTTTTTTTTTCTAATTTAACAAGGGAAACGAATAAAATAGAGAAACCAAAAAGAAAAAAGGAAAAAGAGGAGACAAACCGTGGAGATCTTGTCGTTGAACCTGTGATCCTTAGAGGAAGGAACAATGTGTATGCGCACAGAGAAGAGAGCCACAAAGGCTATTGAGCATATGGCTGCAATGAGCAACTTTCTCAGCAGCGCCAACGGAATCCACTTGCGCCTCTGCATTCCACTCCTTTCTCTATTTGGGTCACCGATTTAACCCAAATAAAAAGCCCTTTTCCAATGAAAAGGATAATGAAATAGAAGAGTGTCTGCACTCAATTGAAGAAAAAAGAGAAGAAAACATGAAATTGAGATTAAGAAGTAGTGTGTGAATCGGTGGGAGTGAAACTTGTTGGGAGTGTGAGAGACAGTGAAGAAGAGTGTGATGGTGAATTGAAAATGGAAGAGTGTGACAACAAAAGCGAATGGTGTGTTTGGTTTGGTTTTTGGCTTTTCTCAAGGTTGTACAGTGACAGTCTCTGGTCTTTTTCCTTCGGATTATGAAGCGTTCTTTGTTAATATTAAGGACAGAAGTTAGTCACCGTATTTTACGTCACTTTTCTTATTTTTAATTTAAACGTTTTAGTTGCTTCTTTATATAAAGACTACAAAATTAAGAATAATATGCATAAAAACTTAAAGGAGAATTTTTAATAATTGTAGTTACAACACCAAATTATTAATTAAACTTAAATTCAAATTAAAAGCTTTATTACTGTTAATCTCACAATTAATAAAGTATTAAAAGTTCAACTTCAATTCATGAATTTTCATTTGAAATGATGTTAAAAACATTAAAATAACTACCAATTTGAAATAAATAAGTAATTAAGCTCTCATAAATAATAATTAGTAATTAATTGTATTAAAACTCAACTGCAATTAAGGAGTTTCTTAAATTTAAGATTTTGTATCTATTATAGCTTAACAATAAAAAAATAAAAATAAAAAAACTTTTTGTCAATGACCATTAGAATGGAAAGAGGATGAAGAAAAAAAATTTGTCAACAAGAGTGTTTTAGGAATTTTTTAAAATTTAATCATTGGAGTAAAAATGGTTTGAGTATGTTATGGGTTTCTTTAAATGTATGTCGATTTTATGAATGAAACCATTATTTTAAGGTGATTTATTTGGTTGGTTTTCAAGAAGCATTTATTTTCAAGCCCTAGACTCCATTTTCTCCACTTCAAGACTTCGTTATGTTTTACCATTTTAAGGAACACATATAAATGGCTGCTATGTTTGAATAAGAATTTTGTTAATCAAAATTAAAATTTTAATTAAATAATTTGTATAATAAATACTCACATTAAAAAGGATAATAAAAAAAGAGTACTTAATATTTATGCATATCACTAATACACCTTTCAACATTTATTCTATGACCAATTAATTTCACACCTATAAAAAAACAAAAGCTACAAAATATCACAATTCAAATATAACTAACTCTCAGCAAATATATAGGACAATCATCCATCACACTTTAAATTCAATTATAATTATTGCTAGCAATAATAATAGTAATCACATATTTTTTTCAACATTTAGATAATTTACTATAAATTCTAACTCCATTAACTTTTTTTTATCTAAAAATTTTGCTTTCAACTTAAAACGTAAAGTTGAGACAAAAACAATTTATTTTACTTTAAAAAGTACTTTATTATAAAATTAATTATATTATTATAAATCTAAATTAATATAGAACCTTAATGAAGGTAAAATCATCACATGTAAATAACTTAAATTCTCATGCAAACCAATATTCAAATAAATTTAGAAAATTAAAAAATAAAGAACTTATTCAAAATAAAATTTCAAGATTTATTTTTAATACACTTTTACTCAAGACTCCCAAATCTTAAAAATAATGATAAAGAATTATCTATCTTAAAAAAAAATTAAAGAATTAATATAATTTTCTAAAATAATAATTTTAAAAAAATATTTTATTTTTTTATTTATATATTTTAAAAATTTAATTAAATTAATTTTCAATTTTGATTAAAATAAAATATATTTATGTAAAATTTTTCTTAACTAATGTATGATTTATTATTAAAATTCATTTAAATTAATCATAAAAATTAATCTTTAATTTGATTGAATTTTAATTTTATAAAATTTGAATGAAATTAAACTAATTTTCAATTTTTATTAAAATAAAACATATTTATGTAAAATTATTTTTAACTAATGTATGATTTATTATTAAAATTCATTTAAATTAATCATAAAAATTAATCTTTAATTTGATTGAATTTTAATTTTATAAATTTTGAATCAAATTAAATGAATATTTTAAGTTGGATTAATTTTTGTTATTTTTTTACTATTAAATTATTAAATATTTTTTAAGAAAGTTATTAAATATTTTATAATAATTTTCTTAAATAAACTTATATGTTATAATTTGTTTATATAATTATTATGATATTTATAATTTCAACTTTATCTACTATTAATAAATAAATTAAAGTTATATAATATATATATATATATTATTATTTTGATATATAAATATATTATAATTAAAATATATTATTATATATTTATTAATTTTAAATATATAATATTCTATTTAAATATAATAAATTATTTTATTATATATTAATTTTCAATTTAAATTTTTAACTAAATCATTCTGTTAAAAAAATTTAAGGAAAAAATAATTTTAGTAGAATTTTTAATATTTAGATTAATTAATTTTTTTATTGGTTGGTTTTAAGACCATAGTTAAACCTTTTTTTTTTTTTTTTTCTATTGAAAATGAATGAAACATGTAGAAATATAGGTGTCAATTTACATGTACTCTTTAGCATTTTACAACGTAGTTTGGTCGACAGTAACATAGTTGGTTTGGTTCGGAGGGGTCAAAGATTTGCGGATTGGGTCACATACGAGACACTCCAATGGGCGCAGATTTCTCTGGATAACGCATATCACGTGTGCCCTTGTACACTCCACATAACTTGAAAGCTTCCATTTTTCTGATTTTGCCTCCTTCTCTCTCTCGACACCAAACAAGATAGTTGTGATTGCAGTAATGGGTGTCTCTTTCCTCTCAACTTGCCCTTCTCTTCTTCCAGTAGTTGCTTATGACACACCACCCTCCACCAGATACCAACCTCGTTCCGTAAGTTTGCTCTTTGTTCTACCGGGTCTCTCAACGCATAATGTAGTTGCAATTCTTGGTTTCCCAAGTTCATGGATGCTGTTAAGTTGCATTGTTCATGAATGATGAGAAATGGGTTTGAAATTTTGCATTGAGATGACAAGAAAAGCTCAATTATTTTAACTTCAGCTGTTTCTTACTTATTGTAAGTCAGTTAATTGTTGTTTGCTTATGTTCAATGGGTACTTAGGTTTCCATTTGTTGTAATAAAACCATAAGTGATGTTGCTGATGAAGAGCCGTACCATTGGAGAAGGAGAGACGTTCTTAAATGCGTTGGGGCAACCGTTGGCTTGGTAAGAACCATTCTGCTGCAAGCTTTTGGAAAATCGAAGTGGTCTCTATTTCTTTTTTCAATTTTGTTTATTTACTTTTATAAGTCTAGCATTTCCATATGATGAATATGCTTTACTCATACAAATAGAATCGTTATTTGACAGTGGGAAACTATTAAGTGCATGTTCTTAAAATTTAATGTATTTTTACTTGAATTCACTAGGATATTTGTTCTGAATTAACAATAATGATGGGATTCATTTGAAATTGTGTTATATTTGCAAATGTTAACTCTTGTGTAAACCATGATATCTGCATTTTGATCTCTGGGTTTTTTTTTATTTCCATATTTGAAGGTCTGTCAAGTTTTCTTTGGTTGATGATGATGGGCTTTAAGGTTACAGCAACAACATTACCTAAAATGACTACGGGTTGGGCAAACTATCTTCTTTACTTAATTTGCCCCAACATCTATGACTTCTAATGGCTTAAGATAAATAAACATTTTACCCATACAAAAAATTCATATCTTTTTTGTTGAGTGAAGATTAGAGAAGAAAGGGGTCGGGGGACAGTTTCAACTTCAACAAAAAATTAACTATAAGTGCAATACTGGTAACTATAAGATAGCTTTATCTTATGTAGAGAATGAGTTACTTAATAACAAATTAATAAGATTCAGAAGTCAGTTAGGTAGCTCATATATATACCTATAAGATGTTTAAGAGAGAGCAAAACATCAATGACAAGTAGCTCATCTTTGCAATGAGATACCTGATGTCAGAAAACAAAAATGAAAATTTTGGTGAACAAACAATAGAACCAAAAATGAGAGAGAAATGGAAGAAAGTTCTTGCACAAGGATTTTTATACAAGTTCAATATCTAATATGGAGGCTACATGTAGTCCCCACCAAATTTGAGGTTTTTCCACTATCTAATAATAACTTAGTTGTCTTTGAATCATCTAGCCTAAGCTATTTTTTTTACACCATAACTCTTTACCTTGAGCCTTGAGGTCACTCTCAAATCAATCTCCCTAGCCCCAACTGATATGTAATAGAATGGAAAACAACTCCAGGAGTGCTCCTCTAGTGCTTCTCCAACCCAATTTCAGATACTCTCGAAATAAAGGAAACAATGTCATTCAATAACTAAAGGTGTTCGATGTTTATGATACATAGACCAATAAATCAAATATTATCTGAAAAAAATAAAATGTAAACTAATAAAAGCTAAAAGATAAGACGAAATGCCTACATCTAAAACAATCCTTAACCCAAATCCCTACATATTATAGTTAACTAGATAATAACCCAAACCTACATCACACGTGCTTGATTAAACACCCACACTCGACTTTACAAGAGATTAAGAAGGATTGAACACTCTTTTAGCGTAAATGGATTTGACTAACTAACTGAACAAGTAAAAGAAGATCGAGTCTTCAAAGAAGCTTTAATGTGCAAAAAAATCTAGTTTGATTTTTTCCTGATCGAGAAGCTGACTGTTAATCATTTATAGATATTGCATAGTAATTCCAGCATTCTTTTTGCGGCTGTACAACTTTACAAGGACAAACTGCAAAATAAATGCCTGTTCTTTAATTTATTGATCTGGCTGCATTACATTTTTGTACAATATTTGAACATTACAAGGTCTTTTGGAAGTGTTTGAGACATTTTGCAACATTTGGATTAAAATTTTGCATGAACAAAAAAGGCTCATTAGATAGGGCATATAGCCTTTTAAAGTGTCTTATCTAAAGTGGTTTTAGACAAAAAACAAATTGCAGCAATTCAGCAGCACAAAGTCATTAACTCTTAAGTAGATTTACATCTTATTCTTTCTCCTTTTCATTTTTGTTATGTAATGTAATCTTCCATAGATAAGGTGAGCAACTGTCTTTGAAAAGATCCCCATTTCATTTCATTCATCGTGAAACAAAAACTAATATAGCTCCAATTCTCTTCAAGGATTTGTAGGTCAGGGTTGCACTAGCTCATATTGAACAAATGAACATTTATTCTTCCCATAGCTTCTAACATTTCATCTTCTATTATTTAGAGATAATTTTGCATGATCTTGTACAACTAAGTCTCAGGACAAAGACCGAGTGAAATTATTTTGGTTCCAAGTTTTATGTTTTTTATCATCACAATGTAGTTCGAGTAGGAAGGTTAAAACGTTGCACCATTAAATTTTCCTTGTGATTAAGCCAAATTTTCTACAGTCAACATTCAATGGTGCTTCATATTTATTGCCTCCTATTTTTTTTTTTTTTCATATAGCATCATTCTTTTGAGTTCCTAATGCAAGTGCAACAATAGTTATTTATAGATATAGAAGCTTACTGGAATACAACATAATATATGTTTTTAGCGTATAAGATTGATGTGATGATGAGTTTCGGTCAGTTATCTGTTTTTAGGAATTGATTGGAAGCTCCGGATCGCTTGTTGGAATGGCTAATGCTGCTGACTTGATACAGAGGAGACAGCGTTCTGAATTTCAGTGTATGATCCTTTAGGTCTACATGTTCAAATGATTATTAGTCATGTCAAATTCAACTGATCGCTCTTAGCTGAGTTCTTTCTATTCTTACAGCTGAAGTTAAGGGAACACTTTTTAAGGCCATAAAGGTATAATATGCTACTTACATTTAACTATTAAAGTTTGGCCTGTTTTCAGACTATACATATATCAAACACCTAAGGTGCATTTATGTAAAATAGAACTCCTAATATCAATATACGTATAATCTAATTTGACATGGGACTGCTTTTCAGGGAAATCCAGATATTATTTCACCCTTACTGACACTGGCTCTAAATGATGCTTTGACTTATGATAAGGTGAGAAAAAACATACAAGTCTCTATGTATGGGCCATAGTTGTTTTCCATCATTTAAAATGAGTATTGATTGAAGTATGCTTAAGTTTGTAGGCAACAAAATCGGGTGGTCCAAATGGCTCTATACGGTTCAGGTACTTCTTTTTGGGTTTAACATTCATGAGACTGTGCCCCATAACTAATAGAACCTAACGGTCTGTTTGGTTTGAGAAAATATTTTCTATTCTCATTTTATGTTTTTAATTTGTTTCCTGTTTTCTGGACTTTCTATGGGAAAAAGTGAAAACAGAAAATGAAAATAAAAACTATAAAGAAAAGTTATTTTCACTTTTTTCTTTACAAACTTCTAAAAAAAGTAAATAAAGTGAAAGCAGAAAATCTTTTCTCAAACCAAGCTACCCCTGAATAATGATGCTAACAATAACTGTAGGTGGATTCTTTAATTCTCTTTATAGAGCGGTTTGTCCACTAAATAAGGTGCACTGAGATGGTTGTTATGGTCTTATTACTGCATCCATTACTCCTACTCTTTTTTAGGTTTCTCTCTGTCTCTCTTCTTAGAATGTGATTTTTTTTTTTTAAATTTGGAAGCTATGCCTTCTTGTTTATTAGTATTGTATCTTAAGTTTCTCGTTTCACTTGCAATTTTTGGTTTCCTCAACTTGTATGCATCACAAAATTTTCACATAATTTTACTTACTAATAATCGTAATTTTTTCTCCTTTTTATTTTCTTAATTCTGCTTGAAGCTCAGAAATAAGTAGACCAGAAAATGCAGGACTTTCTGCTGCCTTGAATTTATTAGAGGAAGCAAAAAAGGAAATAGACTCATATTCCAAAGGTGGACCCATTTCCTATGCAGATCTGATCAACTTTGCAGGTTATATACTTTTTATCATCACCTAGTTGACGCTTAATAGTTATTAACAATACTTCTTTCACATGTATATTCTCTTTGTCTGTTAAATATGACCATTTAATTAAAGTTAATTCTGCTGGTAGAAGTTGTGGGATATGTTCTAGTTCCCGAGTTTATTGACTTAATTATTTACAGCACAAAGTGCTGCCAAGGCTACATTTTTAGCTGCTGCCATTCGCAAATGTGGTGGAAAGGAGGATAAAGGGAATATCCTGTACAATGCATACGGATCAAATGGGCAGGTTTGCATATTCTTTACTTATAAACCGATTATAATATGCTTAATAGTATCTTGAAGGTGACCATTTTCAAGTGTAGGTTTGTTCAATGATATGCTTAATAATATCGTTACTTACTCCCAAATGTGTGTAACTTTTATTGTGGAACAGTGGGGTTTGTTTGATAGGCAATTTGGTAGGGCTGATGCTCAAGACCCAGATCCAGAGGGGAGAGTTCCAATATGGGAGAAGGCAAGTGTGCAGGAAATGAAAGACAAGTTTTCTGCAGTCGGATTTGGTCCTCGCCAGGTAATTTACATACTAACAAATTTGCTTGTTTCCTTTAGCCTTTGCCAATGCCTTCAGCTTGCACTAGCTATAATCTTTTTCCAGATTATGCCTACTTATCCTTGCAAGTTCGAACTTCTTGCTTGTTCCCACCTTTTATTGAACACTTCATAGATCCGTTATCCTTTTACTTTATTATATTTTTTTCATACAACATTGCAGCAGACTTTGGAATGTCAAAATGTAGACCAGAGGGTAAAAGTAAATTGAGAAAAGTAATCATGAAAAGGCATGCCATGAAGTTGATATTACTAATTAATTTCCTTTTGTGTTTGACCAGCTGGCTGTTTTGTCTGCGTTCTTGGGTCCTGATCAGATTGCAACAGAAACTTTATTGGCGAGTGATCCTGATGTTGCTCCATGGGTTCAGAAATACCAAAGGAGCCGTGAAACGGTCTCTCAGACAGATTATGAGGTAAGTTTATCCATGAATCCATGAACAGCAATGAAGTTCCTGAAGCTCTTTGTTCGGTTTTGAAAAACACTTGTTGTTTTCTTTGGTTTCTTTACTTTTTCTTTTCTTTTCAGGTTGATTTGATAACGACTTTCACAAAACTGAGTACCTTGGGCCAACAAATCAACTATGAGGCATATACATATGCTCCCCCAAAGATCGACATTACCAAACTCAAATTGTGAAACACATAATAGTTCCATAAAATCTCTCTCCTCAGGACAAACCTTGAACTTCAAGTTTTGACTTGCTTCTATTCTCTTGTTTTTAACTGGAAACTGAGCTTCTATTTGGTGAGAGAAAGAGTGTTCAAGAATCGATCATATCGTTCCAAACCACTAAATTGATTACAAAAACCAAAAATTGAAAGGAAAAAAACTGTCAACAAAAAAATTGAAATTGAACAAAATATATTTGATTTCGTATGTTTTTGGGTTTTCTCGTTCAAAATTGAATTAAACTGCTAACATACTATTATTAGTTTTCTAATTTTAGCCCTACATAAATGTTAACCTTATCATGAACATGTATTTGTATTTTTTTCTATCTTTTCTCCAATCTCTTGTGGCAATATTAGGAAATACAAAATTGTCTTGTATTTTCTTAAAAGTCTAATCTCAAATGACAATGAATGCTGTGTTGAATTTGTTTATTTATTTATTTATAATTAGAAAATACATTGTTATTTTTTATGTTTAAAGTTCTGTAAAGAAACTTATCAAAATCTATCGCAAATATAGATTGATTACTTTTATAGGAAAAAAAAATGCAACCATCAAGTAGCTTTAGTAGTCATTAGGGGAGCTATTTCAGAGGCTCCAAAATTGGGAACCATAGATCTGTTTTTTTTCTAAATGAACTCATTGAATCTGTGAGTGACCTGATTTATGGTTTAAAATCTAATAGTTTAATCACACCCAATCAATAATAATAAATAAAAATAAATAAAAATACACAAGATATAATTTTATAATACTAAATAAAATACTATTTTAGTTATCAATAAAATCAATTAATATTTCGTAAGAATATGGTTACCAAAACTAAAATTTAAATTAAATGTTATAATATAGGGCCTATATTTTATTAATAATAAACTCACATTTGAAATAAAAAAACTAATTAACATTTTTTTTACAAAAGACATTTTTATGTTAATTTTATTTTTAAAAAAAATATGAAAATTGCATTAGTATTTTCACTGACACGTGGAACCGATTTTTAATCAATTTATACAAGTTGATCAATTTCCCTTTTTCTACAACTTTTCTTACGCATTTAGATTATTTAAATAAATACTATACTACTATATTAGTTTATTCGTAAAACTGACCAATCTAGTGTGATTTTCAAAATGTAATTTCAAGAGAAAATAGGAGGAAAGTTGAGTGAAGAGAATAAAAGAAAATATCATTTTCTCTTTTATATCGGGGAAAGAGTAATGAGAAAAAAAAAAGTGAAAACATCTATTTTAACATGTAGAAAAAAAACTTAATTTGACCCATCTAATTCTCTTTAACCTAGTGCAAAACTTAATTTTCGTTATTTTATTGGGTAATATATACTATACATCACTCGTTCAATTTCTTTCTTTTTAATAAACAATTCAATTAAATAAAAGAAAAAACATTCATTTGCTTTCTCCCTTTTCTACCTTTACTCTCAAAGAAAACTATTTTCCTCAAATAATTGTTAAAACGTGGTAAGAAAATTGATAAAAATAAACTGTTTTTTATATAAAAGGGGATGAGGTTTAAAGACTATAGAACTGATAATCCAGTTCAAATTATAACATTTATCTCTGGAAATTTCAACAGATGCGATTCCTAAAAATTGTATAACTCAGGCTTAGTTCAAACATGCATCCAAAATTTCTTATTAATTCCCCAAATGAATGGGAGTTTATGTCTAACAATTTCAAATATAACACTGCAAAACGAATTCGGCAGCCGTTTCAAATATGCTCCCCTACAGCGGGCCTGGGAATGTTCCATTCTCCCTTTGCTCATTCCATCTGTCAACCTGATGCATAGAGAAAGTTGTGAAAACAGAGTATTAGCACATATCCACAATTTCAATATTAGTAGTAGCAGGAAAAACTAATAAACATTTTTTTGCGAAATGTCTAAGCCATTTGGAAAAAATAATAAATGACAGATATCAAAATTTTGTGCATTTAACCTGTGGTGGCAACTGCTTAGAAAATGAAAAAACTAAATATTACTCATGATAACTATGAATTCTGCCCTGTAACTCACTTTTGGTTCTGAATGTGAAACTTATGGTTGTTTCACGGATAAAACGTACATTACTGAGAATGTGACATTTCCATGTTTGTTATAAGCTTTTAAAAATTATTCCTGGGTTATATTCATAGGGAAATTGTAACTTCCACTTTTATCATGTTTTTCTACATTTCTATTCCCATGAGGGTTGGAAAATAATATGCCCACAGGAATATCAGAAATTGTTGTCTTCTACAGATGTAACTTCCATTTTTATATATATATTTATTTAAATTATTTTAGATTTAAAAAACTATTCCTGAGAATAGTCAAACGTAACCAAATATTCCCAGGAATAACATTCCTAGCAACAATATTCCAGGGAATATAATATAATTCATTGAAACAAACACTCCCCTGAGGTTAGCCCTCATACATACAGGAAGATGAAAATAAATTTACCTAATATATAAACCACCTCGGATCACTACGCATTACTTACGTGGGTTATATCCGACATTAATCTGCTCCAAAAGTGTTTAAAACTTCCACACACAAAAAAAGGAAAACTAAGCATTTTACTACTAAGTGAAATCAACTATGGATCAAATGATGCCATGATGTTTCTCCCGCTACCTTTAGCTACAGGGTTATCTTCCATGTGATCACTCCCCTTATTAGAGCCAATATAGGTCTTCGCAAATGCCCAAACCACCTAACTCAAGATTCAGATATATTTTCTACAATAGACTCTTCAACACATTCATTCTTTGTGCTATCTATCCTGTCAAGGATTTCCACTCATCCAACGTGGTCATCTCTGATACATTGAGTTTATTCTCTTGTCAATGCTTTACAAGGCAATCAAGTGTGGCTTTTCTATTCACGGAGGTGCTAATTATGGTAAACAACAAAAAATGGTTCTAATCATTTAAAAAGAATGAAGAACTTCGTATGAAGTAATTTATCAGGCAACTGAAAGCATGGTTAATCAGAGAAGGAGTATTGTACATCTCCAAGTTCTCAGAATGAATTCAAATGGTTAAGAAGCCACGAGAGTTAAAGGAGATGAAGGAATAATAACGAATTAAAGATGATATAGAGATGAGATGAGCTGACAGAAATTAATTTAACAACTAGAAATTAAAACTGAGGGGCCAAAGTATATGCATCTATATACGGGAACATTAGCCACAACTCAAGAAGTCCCTCTAATCTCTTTATAGACAAAAACAGGAAATCTTCCTCTCCATCAAGCATCCTTACATATATATAAACTAAAGTTGTTATTTTGGTCATTTTTCATAGATATCAATGTCTATCTTTCAATACTTTTATCTATTTAGCATATGGTCAAATATCTTGAGAAGTGCATAGAAAACAAGAAATAAATTGTAGAATACCAGACGAAATTTATTATAAAAAAACTATATTACAAGTAAAAATGTAACTCCATTTCCATGCAAAAAAGTATACAACAAGACCATAAGCAGAAAGATTTTCATATTAGCAAAAAGAAATGTCAGGAAATCAATCTCATTGGACAAAAGACCCTAGTGCTAAGCAGATAATCAACAATATTCAATGGTAAAATACATACCCATTCGCCAGGGCAAAGAGAACGATAATACTTAGCAAACTTGTCACATTCTGATGCACCTTCACCCTTTGCAGCTACACATCTGCACAAGAGTTTGGTACATTAAAATAAAGGAATAGTGTTTGAGAAAAGTGAAAAATAAGCTCAGTAGAAATAAAAGGTAACTATGTATAACTCACCTATGATATTCAATGTATCGGGTAAAGCAATGCCTGGTTTGATTTGTAGTTGGAAAACGGAAATCTGCTGGAGCAGTTTCAAGCTGGAAAATAACAGCACAAATATGAACAAATTGAAGGAAGGAGTGTCGACATTGCTTATTATGCACTCATGTACCAACGCTATAGAAGTGATTCAACTAATGTCACCTTGATTTCAGGGGTCTCTTCAGCTGCATCTTCATTGCCAGAGTTATCTTCAACATTTCCACTACTTTGCTCTTCAGTGCTTTCTTCAGCAGGAGGAGGGGTGACTTCACTGCTTTCCTGAGCAACTGCAGGGGCAACAGGAGTTGTTTCTTCCACAATTTTCTCTACAACAGCTTCCACGGAAGCAGCCTCCTTTGGGTCTTCAACTTCTTTGACTTCAACAGGTTTTTCATCTACAGCTGTTTTCTCCTGCTTGTCATCCACATGATATTCCTGCAAGTCAAGAAAACATGTCAGTGCCTTCATCTAACACTATGAAAACAGAAAATCAACCATCAAAGTGTAATAGAATGCAGATTCAAGGCATGAATCAATGTAAATTGAGCTGAGGAAATTGAGGGAAAAGATCATGACTACCTAACAGGAAAGCTAGAAACTAGCAACACATCTTACCTGAGCAATTCTACCTATGGAGTTTCCAAAGTCCAGGACATGGAATTCATGTAAAAGACTTATCCCACAAAAAATAATGCACAATTTCTTTATTTAGTTGTATATTAAATTACTAAGCATACATAGATACATGCATATAACTTGCAAAATCTCCAATGTCATGTTGTCTCGTGTCAATTATTTTTGTCATTATCATAATATAAGCCATATAACATAAAAAAATTGAAGAAAAATGGAATGCAAGATTAACGAAAACTTGGTTGATTCAAAATCCCAATTGCGGCAGATAAAACTCATTCCAGTAGTACTTCTGTTTGGGCTTCTTTTTTTTATTCAAAATAATTCTGAATAGAATTGATTTTGAGAGAATTGAAATCTACAGTTTTTCCTTCGACAACACTGATTCAATATATAGACACCTACTGAACATATCTGTAATTACAGTCCAAAAGTGATTTTACATTATCATCCAAACAAAAATGAATTTTGACTATTCCCAAAGATAAAATCAATATTTTAAACCTCAATTCTTCCAATTTAACATCAATTCCACCAAAACCTAAAACAATAGACCCAATTATAACGTTATTCGGCCAATATAGGGACTTAACTTGGTGCCGATGATACAGATCAGGCGTACAATTTTCAGTAGATACAACAGTTATAAAATGTAATGCATTACGATAAGGTCAATTTTTAATTCCTAAGAACATACAATAGAAAGCACGTTAAGAAACGCTATTCTACTAAAAAAATCAGTTGTAACCTAATCCAGATTTAGTTCAAGGTACTCCAGATTGTGGGTTAACTAAATCAAGGTTTGATTTGTAATTTCCGATGGGTAAGATAAGAGGAACTGGAATGAAAAGGAAGACTGTGGAAGCGAAATTGGAAGGGGGAAAGAGATTGAAGAAATATGAAGGAAGAATACCTCGGCGAGAGATTGAGATTTGTCGGCAGCAGCTTCCGCCATTGATCACGAGGCGGCTACAAACACAAGAGAGGATTCGTGTGTTGTAGGTCAAAACTTGGAAAGCTTAAATGGTCTGAGTTCGAGTTCGTGTTCGTGTCCTTATTATGTTATTTGTTTCAGGGTTTTGTTTACAATATGGAAGAGTCAAGGAAAAAATTGATTAAATTAAAAAAAAAAAAATTTAAACAATGCACTGAAACTGAATATAATACACATATAATAATTTATACAATGTTATTATTGACTATAAATAAATTTACCATAATTATATATATATATATATATATATATATATATAATGATACAGATAAAGATAAACAAAAATAATAACATTGTATAAATTATTATATGTGTATTATATTTTTTATTTTGAAAATGTAAAAAAGTTATGCTAACTACATGGACAATAATTTTTTTTTTTAAATTCCTTATACTATGTGTTATTTTTGTTTAAATTACTATAAGAAAAATATACCAGTAGTATTTGATTCTTATGAATAAACTATACTTTATTTTGGTTCTTGATGTTCCCGATTCATTTATTCGGTTTGAAACAAGATGTTATTTAAAGCAAATCTAAAAATAATGGAGTTGGATATGGATTTTAATTGTGCAATATCATTTTTTAACCAAAACAAATCGATCTTTTAACATTCAATTTATTTAATTTCTAAATAATTCTGAAAACTATTTTAAAAATAAAATATAATAGTTAAAGGAATTGTGATTGATTAATGAAAATGACATATAGTGATAAATAATAGATAAGTAATAGATTGCTTAGGATAATAATTCTTTAATAACAAAATCTACCGCAAATCATTCACTTTTAATTAGTCATATAACTGATTATAAAACAGTTTGTACAAACATATCCATAATACTAATCTTACAGTATTCTTATCAAAAGTTTAAAATGCTACAATTTTATGTTAAAAATCAATATGCATATATTTAATGTAGGATTTAGTTATGTTTACTTTAGATTTTTTTTTTAACCACGTTATTACCGAGTTCAGTTTTAATAATAGTAACTGAAGGTCAAGTCAAACCACAAGAAAACTGTATTTTTAAGTTCTTTTTAAAATTATTGGTTTAATTTTTTTTATAGGTTTGACAAATTAAAATGGATTATATTTTGAACACCTAGTACATTTTACAATTACTTTTTACTCCCTCTATGTTATTTTTAGATATTGTTATAGTTTTAAAGAACAGTAAGAATTACTTTATAAAAAAAAAAAAGAAATAATAGCTTTGCACAATAGAATAATTTTCTTAAAAACAATTTTATTACAAACCACCACGTGTGTAAAAGGACTCAGTACTAACCAATGTTCAACATGTTTACACGTATGGGCGTCCACAAATATGTGGGCTTTAGGAGACTATATGGGCTTAGGGAGACTATATGGGCTTATCCATGTCCCACACAGTGCTCACTCTGTTTCTGTTTTATTGGGCCATTTGCTCTGATTGTGACAAAAAATAGGTCCCACTCTCTGTTTTGTTTGTCATTTATTGTACCAAATACATACTATTTTTTTATACTAAGTACTATTTTAACATCTTTTGAGATTGAATGCTTTTAGTTTTAGGTATCCGATAAAGGGGTTATCAACGAAAGATTTGAATTAATGCAACTAAACCACAATTATACAAGAAAAGTAAAGAAAACATAATTCTATTTTTTACTGAAGATTAAAAAATTTGTATATCTTTATTATTTATATATTATTTAATTTTTTATTTCGTGAGAATTCATATCATATTGAATTCTAAAATTTAAAACATAATTATTTTAACTGAGGAGAAAAGAGTAAAATATAATTTTGCTTGTTTGCATGTGGTGTGTCATAATCAGAAAATATGATTGACCATGGGCTTAGAAGGTTGAATTGAATTTGAATGTTGTTATTGATTATGGGAGGTGGTCACGTCCTGAACTCCATAACAACCAAGCCAAGCTTCAAACTTCAAACATTATTACAACATCTCCTCTACCAACTTTTTGACTAACCACACCCTCTGTCGGTCTGAAACTGACACTGTCGCGTGAATCACTTCTTCCATCATAAAAATATATTTAAGAATAAACTATGTTTTTTCTATAAATAATAAAAAAGAAAAATAAATATAAAAACTATATAAAACTTTCCTTCGTCTTATACATATTATATGTAAATAATGTAAATAGCCTTTTCCTTCTTCTTTTCGTCTGGTCTTCGACAGTTGGTGAGATGATAAAGCGTTAATTAATGCTCCTTAACATTATTGGATTACTTTTTTTGGTATTGAGTTAATGTCAGTTAACTAACTATTTTTAATAGATTCAATTTGTTTAGAAAATGTAAGACTTCTAAGTTCTAAGCATGGAAGAATAAAAAGTAAAAATCATGGGGCAATTGAATTCCCATTCTATCAGGAAGCAATTGAAGGTATATAACTGAAGCTGGACTTGGCAAATCAATTTAAAGAAAACTTCATCATTTGAAAGCAAATTTGCACTTTAGTTTATCTTGGGAGATAGAAACGGACCAGTTACTCTGTAAGAGGTGAAGATAGCTAATTCTTAATTTTTTTTTCTTCTGAGTACTTTTGATGTTTTTCTATTCCTTTGAATCTGACACAATGCAATAAAAGAGAAGAAAAATGCTAACACAATACTTCCAAAACTCTTGTGTTTGAGAGGCTGCCATACATACGCAAAATTGTATGAGTTGGATGGGAAACATGTTGTTTTGGATGTTTTAGTCAAAGTATTTTATAGTTATAGAATCCATTAATATAATTATATATTTACTTTAAATATGTTAAATATGTTAAGAAAAATTCATATTAATTAAAAATGAGGTTGAATTATAAATAAAATATAAATTTTATTTTTTGAACTAATTTTAATTTTAGAAATGAGTTATATACTATAATCATAATAAAAATTAAAATTATAATAAAATATAAATTTTATTTATATATATCTTCTTTTTAATACATAGGATAAGAATATATTTATTTTAAAATTATTTTTTAATATGTAATTTAAAACTAATTTATTATAATTTTTATCTTAAATATATGCTATTTACATAAGTAATAATTATAAAACAATTAAGATAAATTACTTTAAATTTGTATTAATTAGTTTAATTATATTTTTAATAAGATATTCATTTTTTATTGTGTTTAAATAGAAAACGTTTTAACAAAATTACAAAACCATTTTTTCTAAATTACAAGACTAAAATTGTTAATTTTAATTTAAAGAATAACAAAAAAAAATTAAACCTAGATCTAAGAAACTAAAAAGACATATCTAAGAGACATAATTAGAAATTTAATATTAGAGGAAAAGGTAAAAAGTAGTATAAAATAATTTTTTTATATTAAAAATTGTTGTCAACAAGTTAACATAGAGTCAAACCTAGATTGATTAACGGGCCCAGTGATGAAGTAGACCCCTCATCTACATTATTAAGTTCATCACTCTCTCTTTACTGATTAATTATTATAGTCACAACCAACAAACACTTTCATCAATAACTTCACCGCATCCTTTAAGTCCCAAAATATTTAATTTTCCACCAAAGTCACCTCTATCTCTATTTTCTTTTATTATATTCATATTATAATCATAAAACTTTCATTAATTACGTAGATAATAAATTTTCATTAAAAATATGACTAACTATATTTAGTTGAATTTTCTTACTTACATTTTTTTTAAGTTTAGATTCACCTTCTTTTATATATAATTAAGTTAATGCGTAATTTTAATTTCTATAAAAATTAAATGATTTTAGTAAACTGTTAATATGTAATCCAAATACTAACAGGGAAATATGAAGTAAAATGGATTATAATTATGAATGATGTAAAATCGATTATAATTATGAATTATTTATTTATGTAGGGTATTAATATCAATTCTTAATAATAGGCTGAAACCTAATATCAATGATTAATCAAAATTACTTAATTATAAAAAATAAAAAATAAAAATTTTTATTAGATCCAGTAGTTAAAAATTATAATTTATAATGTACAATTTATTTTATTTAAGAAGGTAAGATCTAATATATTATAATTTAATTGTGAATTAATTTACTTTATTTTCATCGTATAATAATTAATATAAAATTAAATATTTTATTAATAATTATTTTTTTTAAAATCATATTTAATTATCATTTAATCTCTACATGAGATAATTAGTTCCAATAAATTTTATATAAAATAAAATTAAACTTTAAAATACATTCTTTTAATTATCTAATAATCTATATTCTTAAGAAAATTGGTCCGGTATTGTGAACCAATATCTTCTGTTATATATTAATATTATTTCTTGAATAATAATTATTTGATTATAATTTTGTAAATATTAGGGTCATATACTTGATGATATGAGATTGTAACTAAATCTAGAAGATAAATAAAGTCTGATGATTTTTTTTATTTTTTATATTTTGATGGTAACTTTTTTATTTTTATAAAGAAATTTTTTTAAATATTATATATTTAAGAAAATTGTGTTTCACTTGTGATAAAAAATTAATAATAATTATTTTTAAAATTATATATTTTTTATCATATTTTTAATATTTTAAAAAATTAATAAATAATTATTTTTAAATTTATTTATCTATAAATAATAATAATAAATATTTTAATTAAAATAAAATATAAATAATATAATAATAAAAATTTAAAATTACTTATTATATTTTTAATATTTATCAAAATTAATAATAATTATTTATTAATTTATTTATCTATAAATAATCATAAATATTTTAATCAAAAGAAAATATAAATAATAATTATAATAATAACAATAATAATAAAAACTTCTATTATATTTTTAATATTTATTAAAATTAATAATAATTATTTATAAATTTATTTATTTAAAAATAATAATAAATATCTTAAATAAAATAAAATAAATAATAATAACAATACAAAAATTAAATTTTCAATCATATTTCTAATATTTTAAAAAATTAATAACTATTACTTATAAATTAATTTATTTACAAATAATAAATATTCTTATCAAAATAAAATATAAATAATAATAACATTAATAAAAAATTTAAATTATTTATCATATATTTAATATTTCAAAAAATTAATAATAATTATTTATAAAAAAAATCAAATTTTCAAAATACAACTTTACTTTAGTATGGTTGATCAAAATTAAAATAATACTTTCAAAATATAACTTTCCTAAATATATAATATTTTAAAAACTTATCTATTTTAATAAAATAAACAAAAACTATTATGAAAATGTAAGAAAACTTATGTAATAGACTTTTAAGTCACCAATTTAGATTAAATAATTCCGAATATTATAACTTAAAATTTGATAATTATATTTAAGTCTTTTTATTAGGATAAAGATTAACAAACACGTAAAAAAAATTTAAGATAGCGTAGATACTTACATTAATCATTTGTTATAAATATAATTTGATCATTGTAATTATTTTGAAAATTATTTTTATCTTTATACTTTTAAAAATTCAATTTAGTTCTTTAATTTTTATGATTTTAATCATATTTATCAACTATATAATAATAAATAAATACTATTAAATACTATATTTAAGAATAAATAATTATTAAAATCATATTTAATTTTTTTTATCAATTATATTAAAGAAAACAATTATCAATATATATTAAATTTAAGTATAAAAAAAATTAAAATAAAATACTTTTTTAAAAATTAGAGACTTAATTGGCTACTCTAAAGATAAAAAATATATTTAGTATATATATCAACTGTTACCAAAATTTTATAAATATAAGATTCAAAACCTTATACATATAGATTTGAATTGTTATATTTTTAAATAAATTATATATTTTTTAAGTACTTCTATATTTTCTTTGAGATTAAACTAAATAAATTATGTTAGTTTTTAATTCAACGTAATAAGAAATTGAAGGTGTAAGAGAAAATTTTCTCATTAGATTATTTTGGAATGAAAAAGTAGTTTATCTTTTATTATAATCTTCTTAAATTGAAATTTTAAAAGAAGTAAGTAACTTATATTATAGATTTTTAAAAATTTGAGTTATATTTTAAGGTGATTATATCGAATAAAATTTTTTAAGGAAAGATATATAAGTAAATAATTTATTATTCAAGAATAATATTTATTAAAATTATATAATGAATGGTTATGAAGTGAAGGTGTGTTATAAATATAGGTATTGATAAGTAAATAATAATTGAATAATGTTAAGTGTTTGAAAAAATATTTTGAGAAATATTAAATAAGTTAAATGAAAGAATGTTTTGTGAGATGTTTATGTATTTGAAATTTTTGTTTACTAATTTTGATTTTTGATTTTCATCTCTCATGCAAGAAGATTTGGGTGTGTAAGAAGGATCTTGTCTGTGGAAGAAAGGTCTTCATTGTGGAAAAAGTCTATTGACAGTAAAAGAAGAGACAAGTTTTTGGTTAATTATTTGTGTGGTTATATCTTGTATAAATTTATTCAGGTGTTAAGTTTTTAGCCAACCTCTTAAAAGATTAAGGTTTTAAGGATTAAACTTTTAATAAACCTGTTTAGGCATTAAGCTTTTGACCGATTTATTGAAAAATAAATTTTTGATAGAATTATTAAGATGTTCAATTCTTAATGAAATTATTAAGCTCTTGAACTTTTAATAAATGTTGTTGATTTTTTGGTTGAGTTGTAAGTATAGTTAACCAAGTTGAATTATTAAGTTTGTTTCTAAAATCAACTAAAATGTGAGATATCTAACTGAAATAAATAATTAGAATTGGTACTCAAAATTGATTGTAATTTGTTATATTATTTGATAATAAGGAAATACATTTATATTGTCATAACTCTATTAATACAAATTCAACTAATATAAATTACATAATTAAATGATAAAAACTTGATAAGAAATTTATTAATAACATACCTAAATTATAATAAAAATACATATGAATTAATATCTAAATTTAAATATAATAATCAATATAAATATATAATATGATATTTTATTTATGACATCATAATATTAATTATATATTTTTAAATAAATAATTTACCTTATTTAATTTATTAGATTATATTATTGTTAATTATATTATTACAACCATATTTATTATATAAGAATAAATAGTATTGAAATGAAAAAAATTGAATAATTAAATAATATTATCTTTAACTTCAAATTTGTTGCATTTAATTTGAAGTGGTAATTTATTTTGCAATAATATATATAATATACACATTTATTCAATTTAAAAGATTTACTATTTGGCGTTGTATATGATTTGAGTGATTATAATTATTTGTATATATACCTTAGTCTTCCCTTTAACAAGAGAAAGTGTGTCTGCAAACCCAAAGAAAGAATGATGGATAAGAAAAACTATGAATCATGTTTTTCTTCAACTTCTGACAAAGATCACCATCTGAAACAACTCAACAAGCTTTCACATAACATTTCCAAACCCAACATTAAGAAATCCACCTTCGACTCTTCCCAGATCCACACCTTCAACAAACATCCTCTCCCCGACTCTCACCCACACGTCTACAACATCAGCAAGACCGATTTCAGGGACATGGTCCAGAAGCTCACCGGTTCACCCGCTCACAACCCGCAACCCAAACCAGTTCCAAACTCTCGCCTCCACCGCCTCCGCCCCCCGCCGCTGCCCCAGGTTCTCAGCCACCGTTCACCGCCTCACCCAGCCGCCGCGCCTCCGTCACCTCTCCCGCCGTTTCCCAGTGTCCACGCGGAGTCCCCTGTGTCGGCGTACATGCGGTTTCTGCGGAACTCGATGCCGTCGTCCTCTTCGGAGTCGGAGTTTCAGATTCCGGCTTCGCCGGTGAGTTTTGGATGCTTGAATTCGGTCTCCCAGATTCCCCTGTCACCGACTTTGCCGGTTTCGAGCCCTGGAGGGTGGAGAGATCTTTGAAACTTGTGTTTGATGTGGTGAGTCATGCCATATGTAGTTTAATAAAATTTTTAATTTCATTATATTTGTTGAAGATAACAAAAGTTGGACGTAAAAGTGATCAATTTTTTGGGGGAAAGAGTAAAATTGAGGATTCAGGCTGATACAAAAGCATGCTTAACCTCAAATTTTGCTTAGAAAGTTATGAACATGACAATTTATATAAAAAAAAAAATTAGGTTTTTTAACTATCAAAATTAGGACAATTTTTTTTTCTGACTACGCATCCGTACTTATTAATCATTATTCTGGCATGATTTCTTGTATAAAGAACACATCTTTCTACCATTTTCACGTCAATAATGTATTCACAATTATTAGATTTTTAACAGGTTACAAAACTCAGTCACACTTTAAGTTTTTTTTAATGTTGTGTAATTATTTAAGAGTGAAGAGTTAAACTTAGGATTAGGTTTTTTAGGTTAGGAATGAGATAGGTTGAGAGGATTTCTAAAGAATGAAAGAATATCTAGAAGTTACCTTACATTGAAGTTTCAAATTATTGTACAATTATTGTAATTTGTTTATAAATACTATATTTGACCCTAACAAATTAAGACAAGATTTCAAATATAAAATAATGAGAAACGAAGTTTGTGATTTGAAATGTAAGTATATATTATTCACTTCTTTTTTAATTTAATTTCATATCTATTGTTGCTTTGTTAATAACGTAATAAATTTCTCTTGAATCATTTTGAATCATTTTTCATATTTCTAAAGTAGAAGAAATCATTTTTTTAAAATTTTTTTATTGAACTTAATCTATATGATACACAGTTCTTTAAAATTAAAATTTGTTTTTTATATAAGAAATGATTTTTTAAGAATAAAAAATTATTATCTTTTAAATAATAAATATAAATATCACAAAATATATTTTCGAGTGTAAATTAATAAAATTTTCTTTTGATAAAGCAAAATTAATATAATTATTTGATAATGATGTGGCACAATAATAAAATACAAAAAGATTGACTTGATTGTACGATTATTATAAAAGATTTTTCATAAAAAATATGATTTTAAATCTAGTTTGATGTGACATCGGACTAATATGTTAAAACATTATTTTGATATTTTTAATAAAAAAATAATAATTAAAATAAATAAATAATATATATTTATAAAATTTAAGTTATATTAATAAATATTAATATATATATATATATAATATTTTTTGATAAAATAATTTTATTTATATATTCTAAAAATATATAAATGATATTTTATTGAATGAATTCACTTATAAATATATACATACTGATTCGATATAAATCTATCTAAATCATAAACTAAATAGGTCAGATAAAAAATATTTAATTTACTTTAAATTATAATTATTTTATTTTATTCAATTTAGTTTTAAATTTTTTTGAATTGCTATGTGATACATAAACTATTTTAATAGTTTACATGATCATTTACATTTTTCAGATGGAAAGTTATTCAACTTAAGCAAAAACCAATACATTGGGAATGACCATAATCTATGCGGAGTTTATTCACCTAGTTCTCTCTTTGAATCTCAACTCAACTTAAAATACCACTTTTTTTTTTTTTACTTCTCAAATTTTTGTTAGTATTAATTTCATAATTTATTATTTTTAATTTACTTTTAAAATAATATTTAGTTAGAATATTTTAAAAAATATATTATTTTTTATGTTATATTTTAATTACATAAAAAAATAATATACGTATTCGAAGTCTTTACATCAGTATTTTTATTAAATATTTTTATAATTGTTTTTAAATATCACTTGTAACCATATTTAAATAAATAGTTTTTATCTTCTACAAATGTTATTGAACTATAACATGGAAGTTTTAAATATTTTATCATTTTTATTCACAGTTAAATTTATTAAATAATATTCTATACTGAATATATGTAAATAATCTCTAAATTTATTTTTATTAATTAAAAAAATTATATTTTAAAAATATTTAAATGTTATTGATCACATGAAATAGAATCACGTTTCTGAAACGACTAATAAAAAGTTAAATCTATTTTATTATATTTTAAATATTTAAATATTTATAATTTTTATAATGATTTGAGATTTAAATTATTTATTTTGCAATTAAGATTTCACATTCCTAAGTACAATAGTATTTTATTATTTATTGAATCAATTTGACATATGTACACTATTGATTTTTTTAAAATAAATATTTTTTTTTTGTAAAAATATTATTGAAAAATAACATATAATTCTTAAATATCTCTTCATCTTTAATTAATACTTAAACTTATTTAATTACTATTACTTATATTAAATATTTGCAAATCATTTTCTAAATTATATTTATTAATTAAAATATTTTTACATTTTTAAAACTTTAAATATATATTTTAAATTTTTAAATTTTTTATTTTGTTATTATTATTAAAAAACAATTATATTGATACAATTAATTTTAGATTGTATTTTTTTTATTTTTGTTAATATATTCTAAATTTTATTTTTTACTAAGGATTTTTTAACTCAAAAATAATTTTTAACCTGGAATAAATAAGAATTAATAAGTTTATGGATGATAATATATATATATATATATATATATATATATCATTGTACAAATAGTATTAATAGATATGTTATCATCCATAATCTTTTAATTTATATCCGTAATTATGACCTTTCTTTTTTGTCGTAACTTTAGTTATCAGTTTTTTAAAAATTCAAATTTTACTTTAATTCTCAATTTCACATATTTATTTTGAATTAGTTATATCCTAGATATAATATATTTTACATAAAAAATAATTAAATTAAAATGTAAAATTTTTAAACTAAAACATATTAAAGATTAAACTATAATTGCAAAATTTCTAAAATTCAGGGACTAATATATAAAAAAGAAGAAGAATCAAAATCACGTATAGGAATTTTAAAATTTTTAATTAATAATTTTGGAGAAAGAAAGTGATTTATAACTATTATTTGTATTTAAAATTACAATCGCAGTCGCTAAACTTACTATACGTTCATATTATAAAGTAGAAATATAAAAAGTGTAACTTTTTTAATTTTTTGTTTACATAAAAAAAAAGAGATAATAAAAAAATTTGAAAGGGAAATACACAAAAAAAGAGAGAAGGGAATAATCAGAAGGAAGAGAAAATATCAGAGAGAATTGAGGCAAATGTTCTTTTCTCCTCTTTTCTAATTATCAACCGTGCCTATAAAGCACCGTATACACTATGAGAAACGTAAAAGAATAAAAGTTTGTTAATCATGCTCCTCTATTGCATAACCGTTCCTTACAAGGTTGCCACGTGGTCAATTGGTCACATAGTCTTTGAGCCAGGGGGGTTTGTTCCTAATCCTCTAGAGTCTGGCATCAGCTTCTAGACTTTCTTGTGCATCCACCGAGTCATGTTGCTCTTCTATGATGGGCCCTGCATTGGTGGCATTAATAATGGGCCTAACATTTCCTCCCCCATCGAGAGTCACCTTGTCCTTAAGGTGGAACTGGGCCTGAATTTGAGACCAGGGCTCCCAACTTGCCTCTTCCAAAGGAAGTCCTTCCCACTGAATCAAGACCAACTGTTGTGGGTTGGTGGTATCTGAGGACATCTTCCAAGCTAGAATAGCGACTGGAGTAAGAATGAGTTGGTTGTCTTCGATCTCAGGGGGAAGACTGAGTGGTGGCGGGGAAGGAAGTGGGCCATGATGAAGGCAAAGGAGGCTGATATGGAAGACATTGTGTATTTTTGCAGAAGGAGGGAGGTCCAGTTGGTATGCAACTGCACCAATCTTCTCAAGCACGCGGAAGGGACCAAAAAACCGTTTCTGCAACTTCCCAAGATACTGGCCTGCGACTGAGCTTTGGCGGCGAGGGCGGAGCCTGACATAAACCCAATCACCCACGTCGAAACTGAGGTCATGACGGTGGGAGTCTGCCCAGCGTTTCATGTCTTCTTGTGCCTTGAGGAGATTGGAGTGTAACTTCCGCATGATCTCCTCGCGAGAATGGATCTCAAAATGAGCTGCTGCATTAGTTGTATCCAAGTTCAAAGCCTGAGGGATGGAAGGAGGTGGGTGACCAAACATGACCTCGAAGGGAGTGTAACCCGTGGAGGAGTTAAGAGAGGTGTTAAAGCACCACTCTGCCCATGGTAGTAGCTTCCCCATAAAGATGGGCGACGATGGACAAAGCATCGCAAATATTGCTGCAGTATTTTATTTGTGACCTCCGTTTGTTCATTTGTTTGGGGATGGTAGGCGGTGGACATGCACAATTTAGTGCCACTCAGATGGAAGAGCTCCTTCCAAAAGTGACTGAGAAAAATGGGGTCACGGTCTGAGATTAGGCTACGGGGAAGGCCATGTAATTTGCAAACTATATGAGTGAAGAGGTCAGCAACCTTGGCGGCAATAAAAGAGCGAGGCAAAGTACCAAAGTGCGCTCCTTTTGAGAATCGATCCACCACAATTAATATAGTAGTGTGACCTTGATATGGTGGCAGTCCAATGATAAAATTGAGTGACAGATCCTCCCAACAACGTGATGGTGGTGGTATTGGCTGCAGCAAACCTGGTGGACGTTGAGTGGGGACCTTCGTTTGTTGGCACATAGTGTATTGTGCCACAAGGGTAAGGACATCCTTTCTCATATTCTCCTAATAAAAGTTTGCTTGCAATTTAGCCAAGGTGCGAGTGACACCCGGGTGACTAGCTAAAGGAGTAGAGTGAAACTCGTGGAGCAACACTGGTATCATTGAGCAAGACTTGGGCAGCCATATCTTGCCCTTGTGGAGAATGAAGTCCTGATGAATTGAGAAATCAGGGAATGAGGAAGGAGTTTGCAAAAGTTGTTCCTTAAGGTCAAGGAAGGCATTATCTCTGCTGAGGCAACGTTTGAGGTCGTGGAGGAAGTCCATTTGAGTGATGGAGATGATGAAGAAGGAGTCTGTCTCAGGGAGGATACGTGAAAGAGAATCTGCCACGGTGTTGGACTTGCCTGGTTTGTAGTGGATCTCAAAATCAAACCCAAGTAATTTGGTCAAGTAGGATTGCTGATCTGGTGTAAGAGCGGTTTGACTAAGAAGGTCTTTGATGGATTGTTGGTCGGTGTAGATAATAAAATGACGTCCCAGCAAGTATTGTCGCCATTTCTGCACTGCGGAGGTGATGGCACATAGTTCTCTGATGTATGCAGAAGAATTGCACAATTTAGGACAGAATTGCTTGCTAAAGAATGCAATTGGATGTCCGTGCTGTGATAAAACAGCCCCCATGCCTGTGCCTGAAGCATCTGTCTGTACTGCAAAAACAGAATCAAAGTGTGGCAACGCCAAAACAGGTGCAGACGTAATTGCTGTCTTAAGAGCATTGAAAGCAGCCGTAGCAGAAACTGTCCACAAGAAATTATCCTTCTTTAGTAAATCAGTAAGGAGAGAGGCGATACAAGCATACCTTTTCACAAAACGACGGTAGAAGCCTGTAAGTCCCAGGAACCCACAGAGGGATTTGAGGTTTGAGGGAATTGGCCAGTCAATGATTGCTTGAACCTTGGTAGGGTCAGGTGTAACACCAGTCGCAGATACCACATGCCCCAAGTACTAAATCGATTGCTGTCAAATGTGACATTTGGTCCCCTTGAGGTGGAATTTGTTAGCAAGGAGCAACTTGAAGACAGTCTCTAAGTGGAGAATATGGTCTTCCAAGGTGGAGCTATAAACAAGTATATCGTCAAAGAAGACGATGATAAAACAGCGTAGGTGAGGGCGGAAGAGGTCGTTCATAGTGGCCTGGAGTGTGGATGGGGCGTTGCACAGACCGAAGGGCATCACCTTGAATTCAAAATGACCATTATGGGTGCGGAAAGCCGTTTTAGAGGAGTCGCTAGGCTTCATAAGGATTTGGTGGAAGCCAGAAAAGAGATCAAGCTTAGAAAACCATGATGTTGTGCCCAACTCGTCTAAAAGCTCATCGATGGTGGGAATTAGGAATTTGTCCTTGACGGTAACGACGTTGAGTGTGCGGTAATCAACGCAGAATCGCCACGTTCTGTCTTTCTTTTTGACAAGCAAAACCGGGGATGAATAAGGGCTGGTACTAGGGGTGATGAATCCCGAATCCAACATTTTCTATACCTGCAACTCAATCTCTTGTTTTTGGAAGTGGGGGTATCGGTATGGTCGAACCGAGATGGGTGAAGTGTTTGGTAGTAAGGTGATGGAATGGTCAGTGTATCTGGATGGTGGGAGGGTGGAAGGGGTGGAAAAAAGGAATGAGTATGTGGTGATTAATGTCTGTAACTGTGGAATAGAAGTAGAAGGAAGAGATGTGTCAGAAGAAGGTGTTGTTAAAGTGGAAAAAGAGTGGAGGCTAGGGGTTGGTTCGAGACTGAGTTGGAAAAGGGCATTCACTCTATTGGTGTGTTGCAGGCGTTTTAATTGATGGGCTGATATTTGGGTGGGGTGCGGCGCATGATCACCTTTGAGTTCCACCATCTTGTTTTCCCACATAAATCTCATAAAAGGCCCATTATAATCCATGATGAATGGGCTGATCTGAGTTAGCCATTGAACACCAAGGACGATATCAGTGCCAGAGAGGTCCAAGGGGAAGAGGTCAATTGGGAATTGTAGGGCAGCAATAGTGATTTGGGCCTGAGGGCAGAATGTGGTGCAAGGCAAAAACTCTCCATTGCCAACCATTACTCTTAATGGACTAGGTGTGGGCTCCAGAGGTAATTTTAGGAATTGGGCCACCTTCGTCTGGATAAAATTATGTGTAGCACCACTATCAACCATAATCTGGACCTCATAGCCGTTGATGGACCCAGTAATTCGGAAGGTTCTTGGGGTCCACTGACCCGAGAAGGAATGAAGGCTGATCAGACCCGCTTCCAGAGGTGAACTCTCTAGTGGGTCAGGATCCGAATCCCGGGAAGGGTCGGTGTCATCAGCTGGGTCAATAACGACGAGTAGAAGGAATTGAGTCTTACAACGATGGCCACGCATGTATTGTTCATCACAGTTGTAACACAGATTTTTGTCACGACAGACATGCATTTCAGCCTCCGTGAGATGTTTAATGGGGAGTTTGGTAGTTGGTGTAGGAAGGAGCGGAGGAAGCGGTTTGGTCACGGGAGTGGCAGGTGGTGATGGTTGTCTGGAAAATTTGGAGAAAGGGAATGGTTGAATTTTGGACTTATCATCATGGAGTTTGGCGAATGCAACTGCTTGTGGCATGTCGGTGGGTTGTAAGGCGGTGACCTCTCGGCAGAGATGAGGCTTGAGGCCGGAGATGAAACAACTGAGATAGAAGCTAGCAGGGTAACCGGAGATGCGGTTAGCAATGGATTCAAATTCTAAGATATAATCGGTGAGAGAATGGACTTGGGAAAGCTTGCACAGGGCAGCGATTGGATCCTCAAACTTTGATGGTGCAAAACGCAGTTCCAAGGCACAGAGGAAGGCATCCCATGACGTGAGGAGACCATTATTGTGCATCCATTGGTACCATGCAAGTGCAGGACCTTCAAGGTAGAATGAGGAAATCTATGTTCGCTGGGCTGGTGGTGTCATGTTAAAATCAAAGAACTGAGTTATTTTGAATATCCAGCCAAGTGCGTCGTCACCGTTAAAGGAAGGGGGATCAAACTTGAGAGGGCGTGGTGGTGTGGAATGTGATGGTGGTGATGAGAGTTTGGATTCCAGCAATGACGTGCGTGCAGAGGGTGTTAGAAAAATTGGCCTCGGTAAGGAGAATTTGTTCAAGCTTTTTATCAAGGGACGAAAAGGAATCAGAGGAGTCAGCCATGGGAGGAGAGAAAGTCAATGAAAGCACCAATGAAAGGGAAATACACAGAAAAAGAGAAGGGAATAATCAGAAGGAAGAGAAAATATAAGAGAGAATTGAGGCAAATGTTTTGTTCTCCTCTTTTCTAATTATCAACCGTGCCTATAAAGCACCGTACACACTACATGAAACGTAAAAGAATAAAAGTTTGTTAGTCATGCTCTTCTATTGCATAACCGTTCCTTACAACGTTGCCACGTGGTCAATTGGTTACATAGTCTTTAAGCCAAGGAGGTTTGTTCCTAATCCTCTAGGGTCTGGCATCAGCTTCTAGACTTTCTTGTGCATCCACCAAATCCTGTTACTCTTCTATGATGGGTCCCGCATTGATGGCATTAATAATGGGCCTAACAAAATTACTTAAAAAAAAAAAAAAACACTTTTAGCAATTACTTTTTTTTAATCACAAACAAACATCCCATATAAAATGCAAGACTTCAAAAGGGTGATTTGAACTAAACTTGAAACCTAGTTTTGGTCATTATTTGTGAGTAAGAAAGGGAGATTGATTAGTTTGATGACTTGGGTCATTATAGGAATTCTGTTTTCTCATGCATTGAGGATATGTTGGGTATTTAACACTTTCGTTGTTACATTATTGCAAAGATGGCTACAATTTATTCTTGCTTAAACCAGATATTCCCCAGTTCGAATATCTGTGTTCTGTGTAATGCCAAATACACTTCTTCTGTTTTCTTCTTGCAACTTGCATCGATTTTTTCAATGCTCCAACTCAAACTGTGGCAACGGATCTTTCAAGGAATCATATTATAATTCAGATATTACATTTTACGACAACATAATTATGTAACACTTCTTTTCTTATTGAGAAAATAACATGCATATCAATAAAAGTATATTATTTAGCCCTAAAATACTATCTATAATATGCTTATTCATAATACTAAATATTTAAAACAACTTAGTTTTTTACACTAATAGTATAAACTTGCCAAACTCTTTGCTTTCTATCATAGTTTTCGACTCTCTTTTTTTCTATTTTTTTATATTATTTGTATCAAGATAAGTATATAAGTTCTCATTATAATTTTATCTCTCGTAATTTTTCACTCTTATAGGTAAGTTAATTTCTACCATTGGTATGGATTCTTCTGGTCAAAAGTGAATGGAATGAGGGGCATCATTGATTCCTGCAACCTAACACCCTTTTCACCTGTCAAGGTGTTCATATATGCTTCATTGAACAACTATCCTAAATTGCCTTTATATATATATATATATATATATATATATATATATATATAGAGAGAGAGAGAGAGAGAGAGAGAGAGAGATTCTGTGCTTATTGTGCTTTGTCAGTTGACTTGTTAACTTTCTCATCTGCTATTAGTTTTACTTTTTGTGCCTACTACCTGTGTAGATTCAGTAAATTTTATCTTTTAATAACTTTGATCCAAGAAATTAAATAGAGAGAAGAATTTTTGTGAGACAGAGTGTGTATTTTAAAAGATAAATTTGAAATACAAATAATCTTCATTAAATTTAAAATATATAATAATGTTTTTTTTATATAATTTCTGATACTTTCTTATATTTTTTTTCTCTGTTGTGTTTTATAATACCTAAAATAAAAAGAGATTTTTTTAAAAGCGATTAAAAATATTTATTTATTAATTTTAAAATTAAAATATTTTAAATTAAAACAATTAGATGAGATAGAAAATATTAATAACAAGGAATATTTTGAAAAAGCATATTCTATAAACATATGATCGATTTATTACCATGAATTAAACTAGTTATTTTTTAATCATGATAAATTAAGTAATTGAGTGTTATAAATAAAAGTAGAAGTAAAAAACAATTAGGTATATTTTAATGTCAGAAATTTTGAATTAAGATTTTCAGTTAGGACGAAAGCTTAAACAAACGCAGTCTAATTGCCCGTTTCCTAACCGTTAATGGTCAAAAGTTGACATTTTGTACAGATTTGAAAGTTTTGCTTTCTCTTTTCTATGACTGGATTTTTTTTAACCAATTCTCAGCAGTGTTCATAATTTCACATAGGTGGCAATTCTCTATTTATCTACCTAGATCGGGTTAACTTACCAACTTAGATTAATAAAGTCTTAAAAAATTAAACTATCCTAAAAACATATTTATTAAATTGGTTCAAATTAATTTGATTTATTAGTTCATTTTACTTTAAATTTTAACCAAACTAATTTGAATTGTTTAATTAGTTGATTCATTTTAAATCTGAATCCAATTAACGCATAAATCGTTTGACTCTTAGTTTCTTTTTCCTGACTTCAAATAACCTAATGACCCAATCAACCTTTTTTTTTAACTTAATTATGTTATTCTCTTTTATCTTTAATTGTTTATTTATTTTTTATCTTATAATTTTATCTAATACTATCAGGTATTTTAATTTGAGATTATATATATATATATAGACAAATAAAGTAATAGTTTTATAACTTGCCAAAAATCAGAACTATTAAATAAGCAATATTAATTTAACATAAATAATTAATCATTTAAAAATAATATACTTTTACTGTTCATTAATATAATATATAAATAATAAGTGAAAAAGACATGAATATAAAACCCTAAATTGACAAAAAAATTAACTCAACAAACTAATACGTTTAAAATAGTGGACATGACGTGTTTGAAAGCAAGATGCCTCATCATTAAATAATAAGAGATCATTTTAAGAATCTTTAAGAAATTATAATGATCGAAACCTACAATAATAATAATAATAATATAATAATAATAATAATAATAATAATAGTTAAAGAGTAAGACCATAATTCACAACCAAAAATCACCAAACCTACTTTAGATTCGAATTTAGTTTTATCCTTAATAAAAAAACACGCCTAATGCCATCACGATTAACATATAAACTGGTAAGGGCTGGCAAGTCCATAGTCATTTAACCCTTTGAGAAATAATAATAAAAAAGCCACCTTGAAAGCGTTGAGGATCATCATCTATGAAAATTCCAAAGTCCCTATAATTAACGTTTCTTCACTACATCCAATCCAACCACTAAAATTAGCATAGAAACAGGCAATTGAAAATTACAAAATATTCTTTATATATCGAACACTTATCCATTATTATTCATGACCCCATGTGCATTGCTCAAAAATAGCGCTCAAAAACAACAAAAGCAGACTAAACTGACTGAAGAGGATAATCCTCACAAACAAAACAAAAACACGTTAAAATCTATCAAATTTATGATTCCGAGGCTTTAGAATAAAAACAAATAAAGGTGTCACACCTTTCATATCCTAAATTAATCAGCGATACCATGTTTGCTGAAGAGAATATAATCTAAATATTCTACGAGCATATAATGGAAATTTCAGTGTCATTAAGAAAGTAGGCAATTCAGAAACGCGTACAAATGGAAGGACAAACTAAAATAGCCCACTACATCCACAATTCATAACAAAGACCATGGAATGCCTAAAATCTCAGTAACATCGAGATTAGCAATCGGCACCTTCTCCCTTTGAAAACATTATAGAAGGGAAGTTCAATGACTAATTAGCAGTATGATATGTTTAATTTTGTTCCCCGTCACCTTTAGGCGCGGCTTCTTTAATTTCATCTGCACCATCATCCTGAAAACGCAACAAAATAAGAACCGTAATTAATAAATAGATTCTCTGAAAAGAATAAAGCAGTATAGAAATGATGGTGGAAATCTCAAAAGTCATACCTGCATGTCAGAGGTCCAGAGGGTGAGGTTATCACGAAGAAGTTGCATGATCAAAGTGCTATCCTTGTATGATTCCTCTCCCAATGTATCCAATTCAGCAATTGCTTCGTCAAAAGCCTGGTGAATATCAAAATTAACAGAGATGTTCACGATTACATACCATCTTACAACAGAAGGCCTAACAAAGTTTAACGAGTTACGATCATTTATCATTTTACAATCTTATTTAGTCATCAGGACATAACATCAAGGTTACTTAGACATTACTGAAACTATAGTATGCTGTTGTTGCAATGAAATGAATATTATTCCAATTCATGAACAGCTAACTTCGCATATTTCACTACATCAAGCCATAATCTTGTTTTTACCGCAAAAAGACTGTAATGTAATCGAATTCCCATTTATAATAATAAAAAAAGAAGTTTCTCTTAATACACAAACCTGTTTTGCAAGGCTACAAGCCCGATCAGGAGAGTTAAGAATCTCATAGTAAAACACAGAGAAGTTCAGAGCAAGACCCAGCCTAATAGGGTGAGTTGGAGGCAGCTCAGTGTTTGCAATGTCCTATATGCACAATACAGTTAAAACAAAATATCAGAAAAAAACAAAAAGCGGAATACACACTTCGAAATCAAATCAAGCAAATCATTCATACAAAAGAAAATCTCCAGTTTTACAAAGCTACAAATCAATTTCACCATTTCACGATACAAAATGGAAGTAATTGTGAATCAAACACGCACGCAAAAAATATTCAATTATTTAGGATTAACAATTGTAGACAAGTAATTTTTGAATATCAATTTCCTTCATTTCCAAAACCACTGTTACCATAGAGAAGCCACTATTTAGACCTAAAAGTTGCACACAGAACCAAAGGTTTTGAACCGTAGATCAAACACGCCGGAATAACCGATTAAATGATTTAATATTTTAAATTTTAATCAAACAAGTAATCTCCAAATTTTAACTTCTTTCGCTTACAAAATTGTCTGCTAATGTAAAGATTCCACTATTCTAAGCTAAAATTTTGCAACGCTGAATTACATGTTTTGAATCCTCAATCAAACACGCATGCAAAAATTATTCAACTACTTAATATTAACTGTTTTAAACAAGTGATTTCCGAATTTCAACCTGCTTTACTACAGAAAGTCACTATAAATGTATTAGATTCCACTACTCCTAACCTAAAACTGACCAAATCGAGCACGTGTGAGAATCCACTCGCGCGTGGGAATAATTGACACACAATCAATCAAATCACAAATCTAGCGAGTAAAGTAAACAGATCTACTACGCGAAAATTAAAATATAAAAAAAAAAAAAAAAAAAAAAAAAAACCTGAGCCGATTTGTAGGCGGAGAGCGTGCTCTCGGCGGCCTCTTTGCGGTCGGCGCCGGTCTTAAACTCAGCAAGGTACCTGTGGTAGTCGCCCTTCATTTTGAGGTAAAAGACCTTGGAGTCACCGGCGGCGGCGGTGGGAACAAGGCGCGTGTCGAGGAGCTTGAGGATTCCGTCGCAGATGTTGGAGAGTTCGGTCTCGATCTTGGATCGGTAGTCGCGGATGACGGCGACGTGGTCCTCGTTGCCTCTGCTCTCCTCCTTCTGCTCGATGGAGGAGATGATGCGCCAGGAGGCACGCCTGGCACCGATGACGTTCTTGTAGGCGACTGAGAGGAGGTTGCGCTCCTCGACGGTGAGCTCCTCGTTCTCGGCGGCGGCGGAGACCTTCTCCATGAACTCGACCATCTCTTCGTAGCGCTCGGCTTGCTCCGCCAGCTTCGCCATGTAGACGAACTCTTCGCGTGGAGAGGGAGCGCTGGCCATTGCGGGATCTGGTTACGGGTGAGAGAGAAAGAGAGAGAGAAGGTAGAGAGAGAAAGAGGAAAAGGAAGAAGCAGGGAAAGGGCGTGAGAGGGATTGGAAGCAAGAAATAGTGGGTTTTGTTAACTATTTTATTTGTGGGAGAACCGAAAGGGTGGGATTGGTTCCTCCTGTGCTTCCGTTTCTGCCACCCATGATTGCGTTTTCGAGGGGACTTATTTTTTATTTTTGGACACGCGCATTCTCCACCTTTGGATCCCATTCATTCATTCCCAGGACAAAAATAGCCTTCCCTCTTTTTCTCTCTCTCTTCTCTTCTGTCTTTTTTTTTTTTTTTCTTTTTCTATTTTTAAGTTCTTGTTATTATCATTTTTTTTTTTCTGGGAATTATTCTTCCTGTATTTTATTAATAAGAATATAAGAATTTCGATGCTTTGAAAGAGAGAGGGCAATAGCTGGCAAGCACGGGTTTGATTTAGTTTGGCGGAAAGGTGTGACTCACGCACTCCCATGGTGACTCGCGTAGATGGGTACTATGGTGTTCGTTGGGAGAATGTACCTCCAGTTTGAAATTCAAAGTTTCCATGACATTTCAAAAAAGATAAACTAGATTTATATTTATTTTAAATAAGAAAAAAATTAGTTACATTTTTATACTATTATTTAGTCGGTTTAAAATTACATAGATTAAACTTTTAATATAATTAAAATTAAAATTAACAGAAATATTATATATAACTTTTTTTAAACTACACCTAACTAAAAAAAAATGGGCACCTCTGCATCATCCTTAGGTGGGATCCTCCCTGAATTAGTCAGGTGAAGTGCTGCACAGGTCATGAAGATGATGTTATGTATTTTTCTAAAGCCAAACTACGGTCCCAGTTTTCTAAACAATTAAAAAAAATTAAAAATAAGATTTTTAAAAAATATTTACATAAAAAACATCAATTTAACTATTTATTATCTAATATAACTTAATTATAAATATCAAAATAAAAAATACATTTTTATAAGAAATAAAAATAAAAAGTCAAATATTAATGTCATCTTTATGTCTTCATTTAGTAATAAATAATTAAAAAAAGTAATCATTAATGAGCTGATCCACATAGTTTAATACAAGGTTGATACTAATAAATACAATCAATTATATCAAATAAAAATAGCATTTGTGGGTGAATCACATATGCATTTTACCAAAGTACATCGGGTTTAAATACATTGTCGCAACACGTACAATACAGCTATTAGTCACAAATAGAGAAACATGATCATCAATCATAATAAGATTAATTAACTAATATATACCAGCATATCCTACATATGGATAGATAATGATGGTACATATCTACCACGATTATATAGAGAAGATATTATTATTGTAGTTTTATAAGAGATTGAGATTTTTTTTTTTTCAGTAAATTGGGATAACTTTTTTTTTTGCTGAATTGGATTTTTTTTTCAATTAGTTTGAGGGATATTCTTTTATAGGTGCTTGATTGATGATAATTAAATTAGGTGAAATATAAATAAAGTAATAAATATATAATTAATAAATAATCTATTTAATATTTTGTTAGCACTATTTAGAAAGAAATATAAGTATTACCACAGTATATATGTAGAAGAATTAGAATAAAAAAAATGAAGTTTTGTAATTTTAATATTATAAAAGTAATTTTCTTATACTCGTTTACATATTTATACTTATAATTTATAACAAAAGTTCTTTTACAAAATTATTATTAATAAAAGTTTAAACTGTAATATACAATATTTTTCTTTAATTCAAATCATTTAAAAATATTATATTTAATTTTTTTTAACTCTTTGAATTCTATCTTTAAAGTTTTTATAAGCATGTATGTAATATATTATTTAGTTTAGGAGTAAATTATTTTTATCTTTTTTTCATTCACTTGTTGTTTTAAGAAATGATTTATTATGTTGATTTCTAATTTGTTTTAATGTGTTATCACTATATTCTTTACAATGATTGATTTGTTTTCAATAAAAAGTTGTATTGGCTTACTATTCTTATTCCTTCAAGCAATAACTCTAATAATTAAACTTGGCATAAAACTAACAATGTATTTTGTCTCATATCACATAACAAAATAATAGTAATATTTTTATTTCTTTGAAGACAAAATATAAATACATTTAGGAATTTGAAGAAGTATGTAGATGTGTTTTTCCTTTCTACTTTATTACTATCCCAAATTGAATTAGTGTATGATTGAAATTCTACTTCAATTTTTTCTTGAATTTTTGGAAATAATAGTTCAAGATCCCAAGTTTTCTTAAGATATCTCAATGTCCATCTAGTTATTGTCATGAATTTATTAATCACTACAACTCCATAGTTGATACATAAAGATCTCATCATCTATTTATAGAAAGTGTTTTCCACAACTTCCTATGACATAAAAACCATAAAGATCTCACCATCTGTTTATAGAAAATGTTGTCCACATATACTTCATCTTTGACATATACAAAACACTTTTAATTACAACAATCCTCTCATCCTTTCTTTTAAAAGTCACATTCCCTACACCTTCAACATTCGCGGTTCTATTGTCACCAAAACACACTTTACTTCTTTTCCTTTTCTTGTATCAAACTCAAACAACTATTCTTTATAACTTAATTTATATTTTTTTAGAAAATTCTTTTTATCTCTTGAAATAGTAATTTCAAGATATAATATATTATTTTTCGTTCTTTTACTAAATTTAAATATTCTATCATAACTCTAACTACTTGATTACGTTAATTTTTTATTTATATGATTTTTTTTTTCTAGACGAATAATTATATATTGTGACAATAAGAGTGTTATTCAAATTATTTATAATTCAATCTTTGATGAATGCACAAAATATATTAAAATTTGATTGTTATTTCACTCGTTATCATTTTCAATAAAAAATCATTATACTACCTTATATTTCTTTAAGTATGTGAATTACTGATTTATTGACAAAATTTCACTCTATTAAATATTTTCACTTTTTTACTAACGAAGTCTAAATATTTTATAATAATGTATATTTTAAAGGATCTTAAAATATTATATATTTATTAATTAAAAGTAATTTAGTAAAATATTATATATTTATTAATTAAGAATAATTTAATATTTATACTACTATGATATTTATATACTTTTTGTGTTTTGTATTTTTTATAATTTTTTCATTATGTTATGATAAAAAAAATCTTTTTCTTCTTGTTTTTTTTACGTGTTTCTTATATTTTTGTTCTTATATTATCAATATAAATCATAATTCACTATTTTATGAAAACTAACTTTCTACATATATAAATTATGAATAATGTTTTATACATCTCATCCAAACAAGTTTTTTTTAAAATAAACTTGTGACCAAGTTACACAAGATCATATATCCTAAAATTTTATAATACTACTCAAATTATAATTTTGCTTCTCTAATCTTTATTTTTATAATTTTTTCTTATATGAGGTCACGGTTTTATAACTTATTAATAAAAAGACCAATCACATCATTATAAACATATGCTAACCTAAATTTATTTTGAACATGAAAATACCACATGTACCAGAATCTACCTTCATATATATTCAAACTTACAAAATTTTAAAAATAGAAAATTCACTCTACTTAAATTTCTAATAGGATAACTTTCTTCTATTGCTCAAACTTTTTCCTTATACTCTCAAATCATAATAAAAATAAAAATAAAAATAAATAAAATATCTTTTAAAAAATTAAATATTTCTATAATAAAAATATATTTAAATGAAAAAAATATATTTAATTTTTATTTTTATATTTTCAAAACTTCCTTAAACTATATTTTATTCTTTATTATAATAAACTGTAACTATTTATAATTTTTTTACCTCCACCCTTATATAATAAACTATAATTAATATATTAAATTGGAATTTATAATGTATATGTATTGTTAAATTTCTTCTAATGTACATCGCTTTTTTCTAATTTATTTAATTTTCTTCTTTATCTTTTATTTATTTCATGTAACATTTCGTATTTTTTAATGAGATAATAAATTTTTAAAAAATAAAATAAAACTTGAATAAAGAGATTTATTAAATTAATTTTCAGAAACATAATTTTAAAATATTTTGGATGTAACGGTTTTTGTATAAAAATATATTATAGATAAATAAATAAATAAATAAAAATTATTACTAAAATATTAAATTAAAAAATTATGATATACATCTATTGAATATAATTTTTTATTTCAAACTATTTAATTTTTTAAATATTTCATTTGAATAATATAATTCAAATTTATATAATTTTAATTTATTTTTTGATAAAATACTTTACATACTATTAAATAAAAAAATTATTACTATTCAACTATTAAACTTGTTTATTTGGTTAAGTTCACAAAATTTAATCTTCGTTTATATTAATTATATAAGAATCATAATTCATTGAGTTAAATTATATCAAAGCAGATAAAGTGAAATAGGTTTAATTGAATCAAACGATGTCGAATTAAATAAAATACGTCAACTCGATTTAAATTAAATCATGTTTATATAAACAAACTCAAATCAAATTAAATGAAGTTAAATAAAATGTATTATGATTTATATTAATTAAAAGAAATAATATAAAGAAAGAAACATATATATTTAAGAAATTAAAAAATATAAAAATTTTAAATTTTTATTTATTCTTATATAAAATTTAAAATTATTTAATTTTAAATAATTAAATTATTATCATAATTTTTTTAATTTTTATTTAAATAATATATTTATCATAAAAATATTTCAAATATTGTAAAAAAACAAATTACCTTCTACAAATTCATCCTCTAAATATTAGTTTTCTTACAATGGCTAATAATTTTCACTTGACTTTACGCATGATATTTGCAAGGGAAATATGTATTGCACTGTTGGATGTAGAAATTTATAATAATAACTTTAGAAAAATTGAACCATCACTCCCATCTTGAAATTGATTGCATAAGAAATTGCTATAAAATTATTGATGCTTCGTCTATTATGTGTCAACTTAGTATTTTTTATTTTTTCATAGACACAAAGCAGTATAAACTGGAATCAAAGGTGCCATTATTTGTCATCCTTTGTTTGCATTTCTATTCTTCTTTTCTTGGAAACCAGAAGGGGATTGTTTTCTTTCCATACGCAACCTACAAAATAGTAATTCAATTATATTTTAATTATTAATGATGTGTATAATCTCTTATTATCCTTATCAAAGTTTGTTTTTCGGCCAAGTCCTAGCCCTTTTTTGAGGTTTCAGCATGCAAGGGTTAAACACTCAACTCTCTTAAAGTTTTATCATTATTTGAGAGCTCAGATAATACAATACCTACCCTATTATGAACTTTTCATACATAAGACTTAATAAAAAAAATTAAACTTTTTTAAAAATATATAATTTATTTGATTGAAGTGATAAAAGTTGATAGTTAATTTTTTATTATATGCCAATATTATTTAAAGATATATAATTTTTGATGAAAAAGAATAGAGAAAATTAGAAGATTATTAATATTTAAAAATTAAAAAAAAAATTATTTTTAACTCAAAATAATAAATATTAAAAATATAATTAAATAAATCTTATTAAATAAAAAAAATCATGAGAGTTATATTTATCTTTATATTGACAATGTACACAAATCATTCATTTTTTTTTTTCACTTCACAATCTTTTAACTTCTAAAATTTCTTTATATATCCTCTCAAATTATCTAAACCAAATTCATTAATCCATTTAATTTTTTAAAATAATTCCACTATAATACTTACCTCCTTAAATATTATATTATTTATTTTAATTATTTTTTTCTTGTGTTTCATCCCAAAAATTGAATACATGAATCTATAATAATTTAACTGTTTTGTTCAATCAACCTAACTAAATTTCTTTTACAATAAAATATTTTTAATATTAGATTATTTATTTTAATTTTTGAAAAAAAATATTAGATACAAAAAATATAAAAGTTTAAAATTAATTGAAAACCTAAAATTATAAAAAAAAATTAAAATAATATATTTCTTCTGTAAATTAAAAAATAAAGGTCAAAATAACATATTATATCCATTAATTAGTTTAATAATTAATTGTAGTTAATTTTTAACTATTTTTCTTAAGTAAATGCCAAATTATCTTCTTCATTTTCACTCAAAACAATTAAGAAATACAAGTAATATAGGAGTAAAAAAATCTGTAAAAAAGAAGCAAATATATATAGGAAAGAGGAACCACATAATTTCATACTCCAGCCTCTATCTGCTGATTCTATTCCCGATGTGGGACCTCTAATTGACAATTACAACATTGTTAGTTTGTCTAAACATGAGGATACCAAATTTCAACGTTCAGGTTCACATGTTGCTATTTTCAGTATCTATAGTTACCAATCAACAATAGTTTTTTGAAAAATGATACCAATCAACATTATTTTTTTATTACTTTGCAAGGTGCACTTAATACTCAGTGAGCAAAATCCTAACATAAATCAGAGACACTTGTTAGTTATACCATCAGCAACATTGCTTGTTTCTTTAACGCATGACACGAACTAAAGATTTATAATTTTTAATCTGTCACGATATTAGAGGTTTTAGTAATTTTAAATTTTCGAAGCAAGCTAAAGCATGGATCACCCATATAATTGTGATATTTTGCTTAAGTTTTCACCTTTTCCATAGTACATGGCCCATTTTATGTTTTAAACATAGGGCAGAAGTTATCTTTAGAAATTGACTGTTTCAAGCTTCCGCCCCCAGCTTGACTCAATTGTATAATAAAGAATCCTTTCCCTTTCCCCAAAGGGGAAGAAATCGAAACAAAAGATGCGCACCCACTGAAATATATAATACAAGTAAGATAAGGCCCAAGGTTTATTTTACGTTTTTCACAACCCTTATTCGCTGTAATTCCCTTTAATGCCATAAACAGCATATGATTTATGATATATCTAAATGATGCTTTCAAATTTGGCTCGCAACATAACCAGGTAGGGTTAACCTCTAACCTGAAACAATGGAAAGGAGCAAAATACAAGTGCTTTATGATGCTACTCATGCCTTGTTTTCTCAAGAGGGGCTTCCAACTTTTCAACAAATCCATTATCTCAAAAATTTGCTAGGTGTGTTCATATTATGTGCACATGTATTAATTTGTTTCTTTTCATTATTCTTCTAAATTATAACCTCTATAGCTATTAGCTTCCATGTAAATAAATAACTGATTCATATTTTTGAGTTCAATTAATTTGCAGATAAAATTGAAGCTATAGATGTGGGAATCGACGAGTTTGGGTTGTGTGATTCTCCTATGTCAGATGCAACCGTTGATAGCAGCAAGGGATTGCTTTGTGGACAAGGCTTCTCTGAGATTACATACATTCACATTCACGAATGTGACAATTTCTCTGTGAGTATAGAAAATAGAAATACCATATTTGAATTACTTCTTTTGTTTACGAACAAATTGGAGTGAGATTTAACGACCCTTATGGCGATCTTATGTGAGGATTCTAAGAACATGCAGATGGGTGTGTTCTGTCTTCCAGCAGGAAAAGTATTTCCACTTCATGATCACCCAGGAATGACAGTGTTGAGTAAGCTCTTGTATGGCTCTGCCTATGTCAAAGCTTATGACTGGATCACATTGGATTGTGCTGGAACCCAAACAAGTAAGAAGAAATTGCTTTTTATCTGTATAAATATAGCAAATTTTGTTTCAATCCTTTATTTTGTTTAGTTTTAGTTTTCATAAATTTAACCTTTTAAGACTAGTCTCCATCATTATCTAATAATACGGGTGTAAATATGTCACATCAATAATTTCTTTGAAATAGCTTCTAATGCTGTGGTACGTCATCAATAAATGATGATGATATAGATTTTTTTTTTCAATTTTGTAAATATTAAAATCAACTCATTTTTTATAGATAAAAAAGAATTATTTATACTATTGAACTTACAAACACATGAAACCTCTTTCATTCTTTAATATTTTAGTTGAATTAAAAAATGTATTTGAGAGAATAAAAAAAAAAGGAATAGAAAATGGATAATTTTATCTTTCTGTGAAATCATAATAATCGTACTTCTCAACACTACAAATGTAATAAAACTCATTAGAGTAAAACTGTTGCATGTCTAAGTAGCATAGCATAGAATAATGTTAGTGTGTAAAGATTGATATAATAAGAAATTGTGTTTGAAGAATGGAATGTGAGTGCAGCAGGATTGGGTGGGAAGGTAGTGGATGAAGTAATGAAAGCACCACATGAACCGTCCATAATATTTCCAAGAAGTGGTGGGAATATTCATTCTTTCAGAGCGTTGACGCCATGTGCAATACTAGACGTGCTCTCTCCACCATACTCTAAAGACTTTGGAAGGAATTCCACTTACTTCTCAGATATCCCTATCCCTTCTCTTAATGGTACTTATTTTTATTTTGGTTCTTTCATTAGTTTATCTTTAGGTACACAATCTAAGCCACGGATCCATTAATTGGTATAATTTTGTGTGCTACTGCTACAGGTTATGCCATACTTGAGGAGAAACCCGTGCCTAGTGACCTCGTTGTTCAAGGAGCCCCATACCTTGGACCTTCAATTGTAACCGTCGACGAATACGACTTTGCTGAAATCGCTTTTCATAACCACGTCTAAATTCTCTGTCTCTCTGTCTGTACATATTCTTATATGTAAATATCAATGTATAAATTAGCAGAATTTTTTATTCATCTAACTTTCATCGGCTGCTATTTTGATTACAAAATATGGGATAGGAGTTCTTTCTATACAAATTCTAAGTTAGGGAAGATATTTATACAAATTCTAAGTTTTGGGAAATCTTATTACTATCGGATTATTTTATTAATTTCTAATAGCGTTTTGAATAAATTATTGTATAAGTGAAAATGCATTAATTGGGTCGTTGGCGTAACAGCGAGGGAATGTGCACAGTTTTAGACTTTGGGTGTCTGCATTGCAGGCTCCATGGTCAAAGGCTGCCAGCCACATGTACTTGCAGTTAAGATGATGTCACGACTAGCCTTGTTTCCACTCTATATTGTGTGTAGATGTATAACTTTTTAAACTGTTGAAAATATGAGGAGAACAAAAAAATTATCGGCTAAATAGAAAGTTATGATATATCACATGAATTGTGATCACGAAAAGGTCAAAAGTATAATGTAAATTGAAGCATATAAAAGCAAGTTGGAAAAATGGTTTAAAGATACTTGGTGCGCATTTGGTTTTACCTATTTCAGACATAACTTCTATTCTGCATTTTTCTAATTTGCCTGTAGAACTTAAAAAGAGTGTTACTAATTCTCTAAGTCATAATAAATATACACTTAATGGAGATTCCGAATTCCTAAGAAATCAATTATCAGTGTAAGAAACTGTGTTAGAGTCATCATATTGGATGAGTTATTTCTAGATTAGCGACAGATTGATTGAGTATGTTAAATTCCTATGTTTGGTATTTCCATGTTTTAAATCGAATAGAATATTTTGAGTAGCAATATTTTAATCAAGTTTTTCACTAAGGAAAACTTTGGTATATAAAATCGTTTTTCATATTCAGAATAATATTTTTTTTTTATTTCACAATATGTTTGACATGTTTAAGATATTTATGAACATTAAAAACAAATTTATTATTTTTTTCTTTATTTATGAAAAAATTAGATTCCCACCCTTTATCTTGGGAAAAATTTAGTGGGAAACTTAATTAAGAAATAATTTCTTGGTTAGGTTCTTAGAAATGATTTTTAAAACATTTACACTAAAAATGGGAGTTTAAAATTCTGAGCCTAGGATTCTTTGAAAATTTTAAAAAATTGCATCTATCAAACACTCTTGAAACTTTTCTTAGAAGGATCGAAATTTAGTTTTTCATGAAGAATTTATTTTATTTGGATCAATTTAGATAAGTACTTCATTTTGAACAATTAAATATAAAATAAATAAATATAATATATATATATATATATGAGAAAGTGTATCATTTATATTTTTTTATGTCTATTATTTACCCTCATTTAATGATATTTTTATTCAAATTAATTATGTTATTTAGATGTTTATATTGTCTTCTTGTATTTAATGAGAAAAGAGAATCTATGTGCAAAGTCAAAACAAGATATTAAAGTAAGAACTATTAAAAAGTTGACCATAAAAGTATGGAGAAAAATTATTTTACTTTGAAGTATGTCAAATTATTGTACAGAGTAAAAAATGTCTATTAATTTTAGTAAAATAAGTATATTGGATTAATTTAGCAAAAAGTAAGAATAATTTAATGGCACTTAATGCTTAATTATAATTTTTCTAATATGAAATAAGGTTTAGGATGAATCATCAATTTCAACAAGTCTCAACATTCATTTCTAGACTCTATGAATAGGAAAAGAGAAGAAAACAAAATCAAATACTAATTTTTTCATGACAACACCAAGTTATCTATGAATATAATATCGTTTAAAGTTTTATGTTTTTAGTTGTAAAATCTTTAAGAGTATTTATTTTGAAAATTAGTTTAAGTAGTACTAATATTATATCTCTTTAAGAAGATTATTTTAGTTAAATACTTTTTATATTTTTCTGAGAGAAAATACAAAATTTGAAGAGATTATTATAAACATAATATTTAAGAATATATATAATCTCAAAGTACTATCATGAAAAGAATCTATAAGAATTTATTTTGAGAAACAAGTTAAAAAAAATACTTAAATAGAAAGTCTCAAAATGGCTAAGAATAATATTTATAATCCTTAGTTATTAGTTAAACTTGAAAGTTTTTTAAGAATTAAACATAGTCTAACTTGTAGAAAGATTAAACTTAGTCAAATTATTCTTTTATATTAAGTCCAAACTTATTAAAATTAGTTGAAAATTAAATTAAAAAATATTTATTAAACTAAGTAGAGAATGAACTTAGTCCTATTATTTTATGAGTCAAATACAAATATAATATGTCAAAATTAAAATTAAAGCTAAAAGTAGAGTCTAAACCTAATTATAAACTTAAGTATAACGAACTTATTTCAATTATTCTATTGGTTAATTCTGAAGCAATATTTAATAAGTTCAAAATTACTTTTTAACGATTGAATTTGAGTTGTCAAGTTATATAACATAAGATTAAGTACATTTTGAACCTAATCCAATTTTTTTTTCGAAAATTGAGTTTGAATTTAAAAAATTAAGTTTAAATTAATTTAATTCAATTTCAAGTTAACAAAAATTTAAAAATATAATTGAACTTAATCACATAAAAATATGTTATACTATTTTTTTTTTTTTTAACTTTCTCAAATTTTAAAGCTTGAGACTTAATGTACTATATAACATAATCATTTCTTGATTTATTTTAAATGAGTATATATATCTCATTTTTAACATAATTAACATATCTTAAGATAAAATTAAGGAAAATAAATATTATTAATTATAGTTATTGTATATCTAATTTAAAATATATTAAAATCCAAGATATATACTAAAAAATATATAATATTTTCTTTCATAATATCTCATAAAAAATATTCTGTGTTATCAACTTAAATCTCATAACATAATTAAAATTTTACCTATAAATATTAATCTTATATAATATATATATATATATATATTTCTTTTTCCAAGTTTTTTACTATATATGATTTTGATTTTAATATTTTGATAACCATTTAATAAATGAATTTTTAATTATATTAATTAGTTGTATTGTTATACAAGAAACATAAATAGAGTATCTATTTCTACATTTAAAAAAAAATAAATTAATTAGACATAAATGATGACAAGTCTGCATAATATTGATGTCATTAAGTATTACCAAAAAATAATAGAAGTATAGAAGTTTGTTTTTGAAAGGAGAAGTACACAAGTTAAGAAGAGACTTTTTCCTCGTAATTAGTTACCTAACAATCATTGAAGTGTGCTTAAAAGTTAGGGATAATATTTTTTTTTCTCATAAATAGTTGCCTAACAATAAATAGAAGTACAAATTTTAGGAGGAGTATTTTTCCAGAGAGGTCCCACCAGTCCTACCCTAAGCCTTTATGACTAGTTGGAAATATTTAACAAAAGAAAGTATAAAGTACAATACTTTTTTATAATACTAATTTATTTATCTAATTATTTTCTTAACAAGAAAACCCAGTTAGCAAATTCTTCACAAAAACCAACATTTAAGTTCAGTGATAGTTATCATGAGGAAACTTTAATTTTAATTGAAAAATAATATAAAAAACTACTTAAAAGTTTATTCATGTTGTTTCTTTTTCGTGTAATTAAAAATTCAACACGTGTCAATTGTTGTGGGTTTCATTTATGTGTCTATGTGCATTTGTTTACTTTTTCGACTTTTTCTCTTTTATGTTTTCTTATTTGTCACTCTTTGATTATCGACAGCAACATTCATCCTCGAGTCAAAGGCTGGCTTGGCTTGCGTCTCTGTTAAGACTTGGGGGGCATTTTTACGAACCCGAGAACCTACTTTTTTTGTCTCATATGAATAAGACATTCATTTTGAGTTCAGCTTTTCATTCTTCATTACTTTTATTTTAAAAAACACAGCACACGGGTGTGTAGTAGAATTGCAGTGAAATTGGCAATACCAAAAATGGAGCGCTATGAGATTCTCAAAGATATTGGCTCTGGGAATTTTGCTGTGGCCAAACTGGTTAGGGAAAGCTGCACCAATGAGCTTTTTGCTGTCAAGTTTATTGAGAGAGGCCAGAAGGTCTGCTTCATCTTCTTCATCCTTTCAATTTCATAACTTTGGCTTTTTTTCTCTTTTTTGGCAAATTACTCATTTTGGTATGTAATTTTTGTCTGCATGATTTTGTTTGTGGTTCACTGGGATATTGGAAATATGTACTGAAGATTGATGAGCATGTCCAGAGGGAAATCATGAACCATAGATCATTGAAGCATCCAAATATTATTAGATTCAAAGAGGTTAGTACAAGAAAACTCTTACTCCTAATAATGAGTAAAGGGTGTCTTCTATTTTTGGTTTTCTGTTTAGCTGATGATAAAATTCTGCAAAATTTAAAATTTGTTTTTGGTCTTCAAGACTCCTACTATTTGGACTGCCTTTCTATTATGTTCATCCGTGCTTATATCTAATCTTTACATATAATTTTGTAAGCTCTTCTTCTTTTAATTCACTGTATTTTTTATTATTAAATAATTTTTTTCAAATTTTTTGATTAGTAATATAAGAGTGTTTGAATATTTCCCAAAAATGATGAGAATGTGAAATGTGAGATGTAAAAGCTTGTGTGGTTGTGGTGGAAAGTAGTTACCATTGTCATGAAAGATAGGAACTTGGGAAGTTAATTTTGAATATTGATTTACTTTTATATTTTGGTATCCTATTTTGTTATTCTACCGTGTACTGAAGTGGGTTAGGAATCGGAATTGAATTTAGCATAATACAAAGGTCCCCGCCTCAAACTTATTCGGGATGCATTTATCCACATATTTTTTACACTTTTCATGAAATTCCTTCCTATATTTTCTCTAATTTTCTATATTCGGATGCATTTATTCACATATTTTTCACTTTTCATGAAATTCCTTCCTATATTTCTTTTTTCTCTAATTTTCTATTTTCTCCTTATTCTGTGCTTTGTGGATGGTAGTATTAGTGTTTTGTGCTACCCTTTGAATAAATTTAAATTTTATGATGAACCATGTACTAGTTATTTTACAATCTGAACATACTTCAATTGAAATAATATTTCAATCAGTTTCCTTTGTGTGAGCTTTGATGAGTCTACTTGTAGGTCCTGTTGACACCAACACATCTAGCAATAGTAATGGAGTATGCTTCTGGAGGAGAACTATTTGAGAGGATATGCACTGCTGGTAGATTCAGTGAGGATGAGGTAATATAGAAAGTGAGGTACTATTTGCTTAGTTTATGTATTTCAGTATGATACGGTCTAGATTTTATCTTGTTGTGGAGATTCCGTTTGATTAGTCCAAAAGTTGAACAAGTCTCTGTTACTTTCACCAGGCAAGGTTTTTCTTTCAGCAACTGATATCTGGAGTCAGTTACTGCCATTCAATGGTATGAAACTAAACCAAACATGTGTTATGAACCATGTTTCTTCACAAAGAATGGATATTTATAGTTAAAGGAATGTCTATGCAGCAAATTTGTCATAGAGATCTGAAGCTTGAAAACACACTCTTAGATGGAAGCACTGCACCACGAGTTAAAATTTGTGACTTTGGTTACTCAAAGGTAGTATAATGTTAACAAGGACTACAGCTCTAATGATGCCATCTTCTTCATGTGATGTTAATTTATTCTTATCTTGTCTTTTAGTCATCAGTATTGCATTCACAACCTAAGTCTACGGTAGGAACTCCAGCTTATATTGCACCTGAGGTTCTTACAAGGAAAGAATATGATGGAAAGGTAAGGACTTATTCTTCCTCATTGCTTATTCTTGGCCTTGCCTTTTTACAATTTAGATACATGTGGTCCTTTTTGTATTATGTTTTTTGCTTTATTTTCTACTTAAAAAATGTTTTCTTTGGAAGCTATAGATTGCAGATGTATGGTCTTGCGGAGTCACCTTGTATGTGATGTTAGTTGGAGCTTATCCTTTTGAAGACCCTGCAGACCCAAGAAACTTTAAAAAAACCATTGGTGTGAGTGATAACTTCAAACTTCAAACTTCAAACTTATTGAATCCTTAAACAATTTTAGTCTAAAGATAGGAGTTAGTTGTTTAGTTTTAATTTCTTATGATATGGTGTTTCAATTGGACCCTTTATGGCTTATTACAGAAGATACTTAGTGTCCAGTACTCAGTCCCCAATTATGTACGAGTTTCCATGGAATGTAGACATCTTCTATCACAAATATTTGTGGCAAGTCCTGAAAAGGTAACTGATTTAATGTCTAAAATCTAACTGTTTTCTGCATCTATAAAATTCCCATTAGATAAAATATTTAATTGCTTAAATTCTGGAGCAAAATGTTTATATAGATGCTCTTCATATATGTTCTCAACTAACTTAAGTTCTGCTTTTCTCATACCAATGCATATTTTTGCTTTTTCTTTCTGATAATCTTCTATTGAAATGCACGTAGATTCCGTTTCCATTGTATTGATCCATTTAAGGCATTTTGCAGAGAATAACAATACCAGAAATTAAAAACCATCCGTGGTTTTTAAGAAACTTACCCATAGAACTGATGGAAAGTGGAAGCTGGCAAATAAATGATGTAAATAATCCATCACAAAGTGTTGAGGAAGTCCTTTCTATAATACAAGAGGCAAGAAAATGTCTTAACGTTCCCATTGTTGGTGGCCTTCTTACTGGGGGCAGCATGGACCTGGATGACTTGGATGCTGATGAAGAAGATCTTGAAGATGTAGAAACAAGTGGAGAATTTGTGTGTCCTCTATAAGAGTGTAAATAAACAAGCTGAGATATTGTTTGCTGTGAAAATGTGAATAGATTTTTCTGTGAGGGCTGAAATTCCTTTATGGTTAGCTTAATTTTTCAATTAAGATGAATAGCCCCACTTGTATGGTTTGCTATTTCTTAGTTTTGACAAATTAAGGGGTTTTTTTCCTTGTGTTCATTTTGCCCTCTCCCCCATCGTATACACGCTTGTATGTGATCAGATTTAGGTACTTCCAAATACATGTGCCGTTTTCTAGAGATGTGAATATTAAATAAAGCAAGTTGTGGCAGGTTCCTCTTTTTCATCAAGGGAAACTGAGATATAGGAAACAAGTAAATTTTGTTATTGGATTTTATTTTATATTGTAGAGTGGAAATTGAGCAAAGGATAAGCTTGGAAGCTTTGCCGTCAACCCTGATAATCATGTAGGATTTTCTGTATATCTGCATTGTCCTTTTCGTTTTATATCTACAACTTCTAGTATTCTTATATTATTAAAAACTTGAATAGAAATTAACATCGCAAATCATTCTGTCACTATCTAACAATGAGCTTGCTGGTGGCCCCTTGTGGTTGTGGAACCGGGTTCTTAATGTGAAAATTAACTCTAATTCCAAGGAAATACGTTACACCAAGATTCCAATTTTGAACTTTTTTTATGAGTAATTCCTGTTATATCTTGTGTTAAGAGATTTGATGCTTTGTTTAAGGAATTTGAAGTCATGTGGAACCAAAGACGTGACTTGAAGTTCTACAAAGCTATCCTTGGCACATTGAATGAAACCTCTTTGTGTTGTACGGAATCAATCAGCATTGCCGACACTATTTTTTTATGTTAGCTAGGCAGCCAAACAACATTTGTCTACTGTGGAATCAGTCAAGAAAGTCGAAAGTATTCAACATATGTAAGCCAATCGTGAGAAACTTTGTTTTGCTCTTTTGTGTTTATAACGTTTATCACTATTTTACTATTTAGAGTTAGTAAAATATTTTGAATTATTTTTCTGCAGATTGCTAGCAAGAGAAACCTGTTATTTAACAATGTTAACTTGAGCCGAAAAGTAAAAATTAAATTTTCTTCCATAACTTTGCTGATTTCAGTTTTCCCTTTTTCTTAAAAACTAGGCTTGTTTAACTCAATAAACAGTATGCTTCTTCATATTCTTGATAGTTAGCAATAATTAAAGTCTAAAATATTGCATATACTAAGATCAGTTAATTTTCCATATCAATGTGTCCAAAATAACTTTGTAAGTACGTACAACGAAGTTTCACAAATCAACAAGCATTCAAATTATCATCCATCTATTTATCCATTTACTGATATAAACAATGATAAAGTTGCATCTGTACAGTACCCTTTGAATTTCCATTGTGAATTTCGAGTAGTTAGAAGGCCCTAGTCCAAGGTGGTATAGAAGGTTCACAATCTCAAGACTTTAAAGAACAGTTATTATCTCAAATTAGCAACCATTTTCTGTATCTGCTCAGTATCCTTCCACAGAAGACAGTTTCATATCTCGAGATAATTTAAGCACGCATGGAAATGATTAACAAAAACTATATCATGTATCCACCAATATGCAAAAGAATTGTGGAGACAGTTACTTACTTACACGGGTAAGTCTGGCAAACTTATCAGCAGCCTCTGTTGCTTATACTTTGATTCTTACTTGCTAAAGAAATTCTACAAATTGCTTAAGAAGACACGAACACCTCTAAATCATCTAAGTAAAGAAAAAAAGTCAACTTAACTCACCGGCAAGATGCTCAGTTTCCGACCAAGTTAATTTTCAAACACATAAGTGTAGACTTCAAATAAATTTAGTTTAGTTGTTAGTTATTTCAGTTGATCACCCAATCAGTTAGCATATCTTGTATATACACTATACAATTGTATTCTTCATAATTTGATCAAGTGAATCAATTCTCCTTTTCTCAGTTTGTTCATCTTCCAATATGGCATAGACAAAGGCAACCATTCTTGCACTTTTGGGGAATCAGACCTCTTCTTGATTACAAGTATACGAAGTATATGATGCTTCTCTAGATGGGTCTTCATGAAAAGTTCTCTCAAATCGTAGGACTTATGCTTCTTAGGATTCTATTCCTCCAATTATCAAGGTGTTCTACCTATTAATGCAAGATGAGAAGCAACGTGGCATTGGCTTAAGTTTTCAGTATCTGATGCTCCACTTGCTTTTCCTACTCAAGCTGCTTCTAAAAGTCTACTGATGCTAAGCCAAAACATGGCTTTAATCTAGTTTCTGATTCCGCTGATCAGTCAGTTCAACTTATTCTCTATCAATTCTCTCTCAGCTTTATCATTTTCAGCAATTGCTTTATACTAATGATTTGAAGGGTCAAACATGTTTCTATTGCCTATAAATTAAGGAAATCTTTGTCCCTCTAAAATGAATTAACTTTCTTTAGTTGCTTATTTATTATGAAAATGTGTCATATATATATATATATATATATATATATATATATGTATATTCCTTATTTTTATAAATTAGAATAGCAGAATATTTATTCCATGATTATATAATATTTTTTAAGAGCTAAAAGTGAAGACTGTAATATTTATAGGTACTAAACATTCTTATTCCATGATTTGAAATTTAATTTGAGAAAATTCTGCTGAACTCCTCGAGATTTGATGTGTCATTCGTTCTAGATAGAAAATTACATGTAATTATTATTTGTAGTTATAAATATTTTATTATTTAATTTGTGCAGTATATTTTAAAAATATTATTATTTATAATTGAAGATTTATCTTATTTATTTTAAAAAAATTATTATAATTAAGGAAATAAAATAATTTTTTATCTATAACTCTTCAAAATTAATATTAATAAAAAAAATATCAACTTTGTTAAAAAAAAATTGATGTGGGAGATGAAGAATAACTTTGATAAGAATATATGTAATTTGAATATTAATGTGAGAAATTAATATAATATAATAATATAAGTCTTATGAATAAAATAATAATCTATTTGATATGTTTGCTTCTTCATAAAATACTATTTTATTTTATTATTAATTGTAGGAGTAGATATTTTTCTTCTAAAGAAAACTAAAAAAAAATATTATAAAAGTGAAGTCACTCACATTATTATGACTTATTTTTCTAAGTATTAATTATTTAGTTATCGAATTAGTTACTTTTATCTCTTATTAATCTTAATTTTGATAAGTGTATAATTAATTAATATTGTTAGGAAAATCAAATTAATTAAAACACTAATTATCATAAACACTGTAATTCCATACAATGCATCTCAAAAACTATGATGTTCTTTTTCTAATATTTTCATAATTGAAAGTGGTGAAAGAAACAAGTGAATAATGAAACACTTATTAACATACTGTAAACAAAATAACACCTATTAACATAATAATCAATAACAAGAATACATACTTCTCCAAATGAAATTTTCCTATGTAAAGTAATTCAATTTTTAAAAAAGTATAGCACAATTTTAATAAATACTTCTTTAAATTTAACCATATTTCTATTAATCAAATAGATTGATTTATTTATCAAGTGAAGAAAAATGTTAAATTAAACTAAGTATGATAATATATATATATATATATATATATAAACTTGCATACTATAAATTTTGAAAGTTAACATTAATGACGGAAGTAGATAGGTCTGACTTTTGATAAAAGTAGATGACAAGATTTTAACATGTTTATTTGTTAAATAACCTTAAATAATATATAAACTTATCGTTGGATAAACTTAATTATGTGCTAATTTTTACTATTATATAAATCAACATGCTTAATATCTTTTAAGAAAATAAGTAAATATAAGAATTTTAATACATTATAATAAAATTAATATGATAATACAAATGATAAATATTTATTCATATTTTTCTGAAAATATGTCAACATGTTTAGTTTAGCAAAAGTTTTAAATGGTCTAGACTCTCAGCTTTTAAACTAAAAATGTTTTAATTAAAAGCTTTGGCATATTTTTTTGTTTTTTTTATAAAGGATGTGATATAGGTTAGTTCATGGGGTTTCATCAAGCACCTTGATCAATTTTCACCCCTAGTTAATATTGAAGTAAATTATAATATTTTAATACATTATTTTAAATTAGTCACAGAAGCCATATTTTATATATTTTTCATGTTTGATACACATTGAACGTCATTACTTATTTGAAACAATATATAATAACAAATTAATATATTTTATTTCAATCATCTCAAATCCATCAACCTAGAGATCGTAATTTATCTTCCTTTTATTTGGGCACAACATGGTCATTTTACTTATGGAAGAAAACCCATGCTATGCTGGGTACTGGAAACTTTCCAAATCAGCCTACATGGGCAAAAATTGGGAAGGCCACATTCATTATAAGTATGGACTTAGAGCCCACATACGTTTTAAAAGTATCAACTCATATAATGTCAAGTTTACAAAGGATAGCCTAATATAAATTTCTGAAAAAAAAAAAATTACCTCAGTTAATTAATGTAAAATCATTTTGTTCTTATTCATAAATTAAGATTTCAAGAAATATTTTAATTTTTAAAAATATTTTAATTTTTAAAAATATTTTTATTCACTTATACCAAAAAAAAATTATGATTGAATCACATTCCTGTGCCAAGTCCCAGAAATATAGCCAACATAATTGAAACGTTTTTGTTTCATTATTATTGATAGAAATACTCTTATCCTTGACAGTTCAAACTCATTACTAGGTAGTATACACATACAAACACAGAACACATAACAAATCCACATGCTGCAACATTAAAATGACGTTAATAAATATGTGGAGGAAAAAAGAACAAAGATATTTTCTCTTGTTGGGTTTTGGAAACGCTTTTACAGTCCTAGAGAGGGAGTTGGTTGCTGCGATCTGATCCTGCTCTTTCTCAAACGTTCAGCAATAATGAAAGCAAGCTCAAGAGATTGTGAAGCATTGAGCCTTGGGTCACAGTGTGTGTGGTAACGTGAGCTCAAGTCATCAAATGTGACTGTTCTTGATCCACCAATGCACTCAGTCACATTCTGACCTGTCATCTCTAGATGAACCCCTCCTGGGTGGCTTCCTTCTTGCTCGTGCACATCGAAGAATGCTCTCACTTCAGCCTGACCAATTTATTCAATGAAAAAAAGTTAGTGGCCTAATAAATCATGATCAGTTTTCTCACTACTTTATTATCTCACTAAACTTTGTTGCTTTGGAAAAATCACTAACGTTGTCACATCGATTTTGAAGATATCCAAACACTAGAAAAAGTGACATGCTGTATCATGTTTCTTTCTACTAGTTGACAAGAATAAAAGCATTAACACCCACATAGACCCCAAGGGTCCAGTCCCACCTAATGACATAGAAATATAACCAATTCCAAAATGATATTTGGAACCGAAAATGACCTGACTAATACACTGTTTCACCAACTTCTACAAGTAGCCCTTTTTCGACCTACCACTTCTCCTTATAGCCTTCAGGTTTGGTAGCCCACCATACACGACCTCACTTCAGATGCCGGTATATTCTATTCACATCCTTCATTTGTTTTATATTTTTTTCAGGTCATATTATCAATCACAAATACATTTTTGTCTTTTCTATCTCTTTCTTTTACTGGCATGAGATGTTCACATGCATCATTTTCCTAAAATCTACCTCTTTTCAGTGTTTTTCATTCTTTCACACAGAATTTTTAAGAGGTTTGTTTTATCCAAAGATTATGACTAGCACAGGGTGAAACAAACGATTCTATTTTCTTCTTAGGAAGATGACAATAACTTCAATTTCATTTTAATCCTTAACATATACTCATATTTAAAGCAACTAGACAGCCACTTATAACCAGTTAAAATAGAAAGAGACGCGAAAGTATACCCTAATGGAATCGAAGGGGCGAGTTTTAAGACCACAGGGAGCCTTAATGGTGTTTCCATGCATAGGATCACTGACCCAAGTGACAATTTGTCCTGCCCTGCGCACTGCCCTGATGAGATGTGGAAGCTTCACCCTCATATTTTCAGCTCCCATCCTAGTGATCACAGTTATTCTCCCTGGTTTGTTTTGGGGATTCAAGATCTCAATGAGTTTAACAAGTTCATTTGGGTCCATCTTATCACTTACCTGCCAATGCATAAAAAACATAAAACTTCAATAAAGCCACTTAAATCTCAATAAATGCAAATCAAATAAACACTACAGACGTAAGAATGAAAGTGCATTTGGAATAAGAATTAAATTGATCATATCCAAACCTTGATTCCCAAGGGGTTAGCAACTCCTCTTAGAAACTCAACATGCGCGCCATCTAACTGTCTGGTTCGTTCCCCAACCCAAAGCATATGGGCTGAGCAATCATAGTAGAGACCAGAAGTTGAATCCAACCTAGTAAGGGATTGTTCATATGGCAACAATAAGCACTCATGAGATGTCCAGAATTCAGTTGTTTTCATGATCGGATGGTCCACTGTGAGCCCAGCAGCAGCCATGAATCCAAGAGCCTCATCAACTCGGTTAGCAAGTTCACGGTACCTGTCATATTAAGAACAAATATAATCTATATCACGCCATACCATAAAAAAAACCGTAATTAGACCTTGTGAAAAAAATGGTAAACAGGTACATTCCTCATATAAACTGTTATCTAGAAAGTAGTAAAAGAACAATATTGTTTCTCTGTAAGCGATTTTCATTACAACATTCCTATCTTCTTCTGTTTTAAATAATAAAACAAGAGTGCATACACCAAACACATTCTAAATATTTTTTCCAAACTAGGAAAGTGTAAAAAGAGTAAAACCATCATGGTGCAGAAATAATATGGGCGCGAAAGATATCAGGATGGTCCTTTGGTGAAAAATTACCGATTTTCCAAAATTGGGATGCAATAGTCTATATGATATTTATCTGAGTTAAATACTACAAAATTAGGAAATCCATACCCTCCCCGTTCTTTAATGCACCGTCAAATTTAGCTACATGGTATGCAAATTCACATCAACTACACTACACAAATATGCATACAATATAAATTTTGGAAAAATTTCATTTCGCCCAGCAATCTATAGTATTTATCACTCTACAAAATTAGGAAATAAGTACACTCTTGGTTGTTTAATGCATCATCAATTATAGCTCCATACATGCATATTCACATCAACTACACAAATACGTATACAATCTAATAATTTTGGAAAATATTTGTTTATTACTTTATTTTTGTTTTATACCCCTTTTATAATTCTTTTAAAATGTAAAATCGCCAAGCAAAAGAGGAAGGCAAAAGTAGGTTGCCATTTTAATGGGTGTGTCTGAAGGTAATAAAAGAAAAGTAAAGAGCAATTATTGAGTTCTGCCTTCCGAGTATGTGGTAGAGACAACTTCAAACAAATTCGCATATGATTTCAAATATCACATCTCACCAATATGGATGAGAGAGAGTTAAATTAGTGAATTGGTTTTCTAATGAAATATCTCTAAAGTCAATCCCTTACGTCGAATTGAGAGAAACTACATTAACTATCACCATTATATAACACTGTTTAAGAGGAAATCGTGTAACTCGTGCTGATTTAAAAATAAACATCAACATAATTGCGACCCGGACGAGCTGGCTCTTGAGAGAGAAAAACAAAACAACCAAATACCCTGCACCACACATGCATCCCCACATATCACAATATCAAAAACCGCTTTACCTTATCTGCTACGAAAAAAAAACACAAGCATTTCCTTTTTTTCTCAATAATCAATTTAGTTTAAAAATTTTGATTGATCAATCAATTAAAAATAAATTACTATCACTAAAGTAAACTATCATCCATATACTATTGTCTCTTTTATAAAACCTAAGAACCAAAAGAAAGAAGCCCAATTTAGATTTCTTTTCCTCTTCCGATTACAAACCAACCTAGATTTCATATAAACCAGGGTACCCTTTAACAGGCGAAAACAACTAATATTTTTCTAGTTCCACACAAGTAAAAATTGTAATTGCAAATGATTAATAAAATAAATAGATTACCTATCTCCCTGTTCGCTGTGTTCGGTGAAGTCCAAATTCCACTGAGTAACCCTCTGCATAGCGGCATAACCTCCAGTGGCGAAAGCTCTGAGAAGATTAAGCGTAGCTGCAGCTTGACAATAAGCCCTAATCATCCTCTGCGGATCCGGAATCCTTGACTTCTCATCAAACGCGTCTCCGTTAACGTTATCCCCTCTGTAACTCGGAAGCTTCACGCCGTTCTGCTCCTCAAACGGATCCGACCTCGGCTTCGCAAACTGCCCCGCCATTCTTCCTACCTAAACAAACATCATCAACAACAACAACACCAGTCAAATTCGCATTCACACCTTCAATTCAATTCACAACAGAATGTGAGAACAAGTTAAGAAATTGACACTTTGATATTCTATCGAACAGGATAGTCTTGATTAGGGTTTTACCTTGATGACGGGCATTTGGCCGCCGAACATCATGACGACGCTCATCTGGAGGATGATTCGGAAGGTGTCACGGATGTTGTTGGCATTGAACTCCTTGAAGCTTTCGGCGCAGTCGCCGCCTTGGAGGAGGAAGGCATTTCCGAGGGCTGCTTCGCCCAGGCGCTCCTCCAGAGTCCGGGCCTCGCCGGCGAAGACGATGGGCGGGAACGCGTCGAGCGTGCGGAGGACAGACTCCAGATCCTCCTGGCTCGGGTACTCGGGCAGCTGCAGGGCCTTCTTCGCCTTCCAGCTGTCCACGGCCCATTTTCCGGCCCGGGCAGCGGCTGGGGGAGGCGTGGGCTGGGGCTTGGGCTTGTCGGAGACTACGGGGTTTTTGGCGGGCTCGGCCGCGTGGACGGCAAATATGGAAGAAGATGGGGCAGGCTTGGGCTTGAGGCCAGGCCTAAGGTTGGTGGAGGGAATGAGAGGGTGAGATTGAGGGATGAGAGATTTGGTGGGAATGAGAGAGTTAGAAGTTGAGGAGATTGCCATTGTTGTTGTTGTGAAGAGAGAGAAAAAAAGAGAATGGTAATGATAGTGTTGTAATGGTGTTTGGTTTATGGTGTGAGGAGTCACACAGGTTTTGTGGGTGGTGAAGAGGGTGAGGGGTGTTTGGTGAGGGTTTTATAAGGATACGGCAGTGGCGTGGGTTGTTGCGGTGTGTTTGTGTGTCTGGTAGAGACGGAATGGTGGTAGTTGGGAGAAGGGTAGTTTGGTCATTTGGAGGGTGTTTTGGTAATTTTGAGAGCATTTTGGAGATAGTTGGGTGTGTGCTAGTTGGCTATGAGGTGAAATTGTTTGAGGATTTTTGTGTTTTTTAATTATTTTCTGGTCTCACCTACTAATCGCCCCTTATTTGGGCGTAGGTGAGTTGGCGGCTTGGCGTCGAGTTGACGACTCAGCTAACATTTTTAACCCTTTTTTTCTTACAAAATATTTAAATTTTATTATTATTATTATTATTTTGATTTATTCGCTTTTAGAACAATTTAAATAACTGGTTTAGTCGCAGGAAGTTTGGAAGGAAGTAGATTACTTGAAATATAGTCAAAGTGACTTAAGATGTATTTAGTGTTGAGGGGCGGCTTCAATAATTTAAAGAGTTTAGTTTCAATTTTTCATCATCACTATTGGTGTGGGGTACTTTCTAATACTAAGTTTTTAAAGTTATAATATTTTATTATTTTATTTTACAGTTATTTTTTTTAATATTTTGTTTATAAAATTAAATTAATTTCATTCTACTAAAAGTTAATTTAAAGATCTATTTTGTAGGGTGACAATCGTAATTATAATGTTGTGATAATAATTATAAGGAAAAAGCTATCCTCGAAGAAAGCAAGAACTGAACAATCTCGCTGACATGATTATTAGTAAAATAAATCCATTAATATTTTTAATTGAGTAATAAAATATTTTATATCATCACGTGTTGCGTTTTAAATTAGTAATTAAAAACTAAAAACTCGCCCTCACTTCAGACAAAAGCTAAGTTTTACGTTTTTAATTTTATAAACATTAAGAAAAGTAATATTATTAAATAATTAATTTTTTATTTTTTGGATATTGTTCTCAGATTTTAAATTACACCTATTTATTCTAACTAAAAATCCTAAAGATACGAAAATCAAAGTCTAAATATTATTTATGTATTGTTATTTTTTTTTACATTAAAAATAACGCACCTTATGTATCAAGATGTTTAGATAATTAATGTTGCATGTAAAAATATTCAGGTAATATATTATTAATTTTTTTTATAAATATACCAAATTAACTGAATTAAATAATTCGAAATAGGACTTATGAAACTATAAGAACTTGATCACAAGTTCAACATTTATCGATTATATTTATAAAAAAATAATTTGATTTCATTTTCAATTAACATTAACATTAACAAGAATTAAAAACATTCAAGTATAACAAATGATTCAAAAAGAATTAAAAATTTGATAGATCAAAATTGGGATTAGATTGTATGATTCATTTCATTTATATTTTAATGATTAATATATATAGTATCTTTTTTATTAGAGATACAACATTCTAAAATTACGTAAATCAGTTTTATATATCAATTTTATAAAAATTTATCACGAAAAGTACAAATATTTTTGTCTCATAAAATTAAAGTCATTATATATAAAATAATTTTGATAAATTTAGATGATTTTAAAAAATTAAATATATCTAAATATATTAATTATCAATATAATAAATTGAAATAATCAAAATTCTTTCTGAATATAAATTAGATTACTTATCTTAAACATTCTTAAGAATTATTCTTCAATGAAAACAATTTGATAGGATTTTTTTTCAATTTATCATTTTCTTCTTTATATTTTAAACTAAATTTAATATGTTCTTAAGGAAATTTTCAAAAAATTGGAAATAAATTTATATCACAATATAAAATTTTTATCATAAATCTAAAATATAAATCATATATTAAAATTTTATTTTTTACAAACTTAAATTATAATACAATTTACTTATTCAAAGGTATTTATTTATTTTAAATTTTATTTATACAAAATAATATTGATCTTATGTAGAATAAAATATTAATTCTTTTTTAAATTCAAAGGAAGAAAAAAAATTAAAGGTTTTATACGAAAATGTATTACAACGAAACATATCAAATTAAAAAATCATAATACAGTTGCAAAAGTTTAAAAGAAATCATTTCAAATATAGTAAAATGAATTTAATTTCATATAAAAAACTAGATGAAAAAGGACAAAATGGACCGAGCCAAAGAAAAACTAAAGAAGGCCTTATTTATCTCTTTTGAGAAATATCAAAATCTTGGATTGTTTGAGGTTGTTGTGAGAGGGTTGGTGAATAATAAATTGGTTGCTATATTTGCTACCACTTTATTAATTTCCTTTTCTTTTACTTAACTTCTTCTTTCTGCTATACGTATTTTTTTTTTTCAGTTTATAATTACCTTTTGCTCTTTATATTAGATTCCACATCTTTACTTTATTTTAACTTATTACTTCAAATAAAATATTTCTATTTTATTTATATGTATTCCACACGATATTTTCGTAATTAAAAAATCAAAATTATTTTCAAACTATTAATAAAATATTAATTCTTATAATATGTGGTATGGATTAGGTTTCTTCTTTCTCAGCCACTTAATCATTGATGTTAAAATAATGGTATATTAATAAAATATTAATAACAGATCTGGTATTATTTGTTTTTGTTCATTACAACAGTGGCAGCCATCACCGAGTCATCAGAGCAAAGACCAGACCAACCCACAAAAAGTCAAAGGTGGTGACACTCAAATTTCCACGTGGAAAATCAGTGGAACTTTGGTGTTCCAAGTTAGCACACGTGCATGAAGGTGTAAACATGTTGTAGTCTTAGGGTTGTACTCAATTGACTATTATGCCCTGCATTTTGAATCTGAAGATTTTTGTACTTGATGGATCCAAGTCTTCTTCCACCAGCCCACTTTAACTCATTTTTCTTTTCTCTCTATTTTTCTTTCATCTTCTCCTACCCCTTCTGTTCCTAACAAACTTCTACTACTACTACCACCACATCAATTTATAATTTTTTTTTTCTGAACTTATTATATTTCTATAAATACTCACACGAATAAGGAAAATGTAAAATAAAATACATTGATTGATTATTACATAAAATTTAAATAGCCAAATTCTCAAATTTAATGTAGTATTTGTACTGAAGATTTCTGTTTTGAATTGAACTTGACACTCTATTTATTTAGCAGGTCACTTCACTCCAAATGTTCCATCAACCCAAATTAATGATATCTGGGAATAAAAATTTAAAATGATATCATACATATAGATCACACTTTGTGTTAAATTTTATTGCACTAAGCCAAGAAGATATTTTGCTTAAAAAATATATTCTAACCCGCGTTTGAATTAACTTATCTTATATAAAATTTACCACTAGAAAAATCACTTTTAATATTATTTATTAAATTAATTGTACCAGAAACTCTTATTCGAGAACATATCGTATTCGAACTGGTATATGTTTGATTTTCAACAGGACTGATAAGATTTCGATTTAGATTTGACCTCAAAGTCCTTATAGCAAAATCCCGAGAATATCGATATACAATTATTAAGAATCTCAGAGATCTAGGTATTCCGAAAATCTCGGTATTTAATAATATCTCGAAAATCTTGGTATTAATTACGATTCATTCAGGTAATTTGTTATTATTCTTTATTATAAATATAAAGTCTCATTCTAGGTATGAGGTATCCAATCTTAATTCTACTCCCTCAATACTCATATTCCTATATCTCTTGTCTAACCAGTTCAATATTCAAGACAAAAATCAAGGACCAACATCAAGATATATCTCCAATTCGATTTGTATAAACTATTATCCGTGTAACTATATCAATTATTATTTTTAATATTATTAACAATTGCTATAAAATATTCATATAAATATCACTTCAGTTTATAAATAATATTATCTGCAATTGTTTAATAAAAAAACAGAATAAAATATTTTTTATATTAATTGTTAACTATATGTGAACTTAAGACTCTAATTATCCTGACTTCGTAGGATTTGATTACTTCTAACGACTTTAAAATTTATTTGAATTGTGAAGAAGACTGCAGATACAAGCAAAACCCTAATTTGGGAGATTGAGTGGACCATTTCATGTTATATTAACTTATTTAAGTAATTATTTCCATTTTTATCTTAAGTTATGGAACCATTGGGGAACAATGAAAATTTAGGTAAACTATAAGATTCGGTGTTGAAGAGGGTCACATATGTCATGAGAATGTCATAATTATATCACTTCAAAATTTAATTAGCTTTTGCATCACTGTTAAACTCTTTTGACAGCATTGATCATAACAAACAAGGTACAATAGAAGAAAAAGAAGAAGATTAAATTATTATTTATTTTATATATAAAATTAAAAATAATAATGAGAAATTAATATGTATATATTCATTTATACATAAATTAATTTCAATTTATATAGGAAGATCCCAACTAATAAAACACTACAATAGTCATGTGAAAAAAGCATAATCTAATGATTATCTGTTCAACGTTTTGTTCCAGTGAAAGTGATTGGTCCTACCAATGAATTATAAGAATATGAATTAGCATAGCAAAGTTGACTCTAGACCATCATGGGTCCTCTTGGTATGTTGTTCTTGGTCATAGCTTGAACCAGACTTTGTTTCTGCCATATAAAGGATTTTCTGGGTAATGGTTCAGATTCATTACATGATTCATATGAAAGATGTTTATGTGGTGTTGCATAATTGCTCAAAGTGGTTTTAGGTTAAATCAGAAGAAGGATTTCTCATGGTTATGTAAATTGTAATACTTTAAGGGGAATTATATAAAGCATTAAAATTCGTGGTATATACCCTTGGACAATCCTTTGGATTCCTTTTGGGTGGTCCACTTGTATCAATATTCAATATAAAATATCATAGTATCCCTGTTATTTAGGATAAATTATGCTGTATAAAGATAAAAAAATAGATAAATTTAGTTGACTTGGTGTATAACATCGATTTAATTAGATTCTCATAAATTATATTTTTGGAACTAGAGAATATTATTTTTCTTAAAAAAAATGTTTAATAAGCATTTTTTATTTTTTTAAATAATTTTTTATTCAAAAATAAAAATATATATTAAGTTGAAAGTTGAAACTCCATAAGGATATAACATTTCCGTTCATTTAAAATTTATACAGAATATAGACTTATGAAAATAATGAATCATGCATAATTTTATAATTATAAAAACAATGTTACTTTTTTTGTAATTCCGATTTCTGTGAATAATTTTATAAATTTTTAACTAAGGTCATGATGGAATGAATAGTTGGTTTTAAGAGATAAGATCTATTTTTTTATATTTGAAATGTGAATCCATGACTTCCAACGTAAAACTAAATACATACTAACTAACATTTTGTTTGGTTGGGATGAAAGAAATTAAGGAAGTGTTAGAGAAAAGAAAAGAAAATAAATTGATGAGAAGTGGGTTGTTTGATTGGGATTAAATAAAGAAAAAAGAAAAAGAAAATAGAAAGTGTAAATGTATATGGGTTTGATTGAAGAAAAACTGTAATTTATAATGAAATAAAATTTCCCCCTATTTTTTTTATTTCCATTTTTCTATATTTGATTGAAAAGAATAAAAGCCTTTAATGGATTATGTTGGAAAAATAAAAGCCCTTACAAATCCCTTATCGGACCCGCCTACATGAAGAATTTTTTTTTTGAGATTATGGGAAAAAACTATCGAAGCCCAATTGAAAAGCTTATGTAGAAGGATGGGCCGTGAGATTAAATCAAATCATGTGGGGCAGTAATTTGCCTTAGGGAATCATTCATTGAAAATGCCCATACCTCTAAAAGCACATAATTTTAAAAGAAAAATATTATAAGAGTGCCCAAAAATAAATAATAGTAATAGTAAATCAGATTCTCCTATCTTGCTACAAATAAATCTTGATGGAGTCTTGAGGAAAGGAAAAAATAATCTCATTGTTAATAGGAAAAATTCAACTAATGTCAAATAAATAATATATTTATCAACATTGTTTTTTACATTATCAATTAATCCGAAACCGTAAAATATAAGTTTTTTTAATGTTTATATATATTTAAAGACCAATCAAAGATTAATTCTAATTGGTTAACAATGTTACAAATATTCTTGCTGTATTTACATTTGGACATTTGTGTATTGTATTTACAGGATTTTCCTCTAAACGTCATCTTTGCAAATGTTCCATAATGTATTGTGGGTTTGGAAATAAATTTTTATGTTTTCTTTAAATCTAAATGGTAATATTTAAGGAAGGAACAATGACACAGGGATGAAGTAATGATTGATGTGGTTTATTGAACGTGAAAAGTAGCTTTATAAACAAGTAGATATGACGAAATTTAAGAAGCATATAGATTTATACCATCAACAAAACTCCTCATGACTTCAAAGTAATCCAAATTGTAAAAATCAACCGAAAAAACAAAATGAAGATGAAAATTAGTTAGGAAGCCGCTTTCACATAATAAAAATCATATTATTAGATTTTTTAAAAAATATGGTTAAAAAAAACTATAAAACTTCATTTATCACAATATATTATAATATAATGTGAAACGAAACTACTGCTTTTATGTTAATCTAAATATGGTATCATATAAACTAAGATTCGAGTAAAACAAAAAAGAATGATGAGGCTTGCAGGCAAACTTACAAATCACTCTTCATTCACACAATTCACAAACCCATACTCTATTCTCATTCATTCTCACACACGCCGCATTCACACCAGCGTCTTGCAGCTGGAGCTGAGCGGGTCCCACATCGCCGGCAGCAAAAACTTCCGCCCGCGCACCCCCACGGCGTTGTAGCTCGCCCCGGTCGCCTTCTCCACCAGAACGTTCCCGGGGTAACCCGGATACGCCCCCTTCCCGAAGATCCCGGCGCACGCCGAAACCGCCTCCAGCGGTGCGCTCGCCGGCCCCTGATAGTACCCGTCCTCGAACGGGTTCGTCACCAACCCTGCGAGAACCGTCGCCAAATTTATCACCATGCCGTCGACGCCAACGTCGCCGTTAGGTGCCACTAACGGCACCGTTTGAGGGCCGTAAACGGGTTGGTGGAAGGGCCACGCGCACTGCCCCGGACACTGCGCGATTGCGTTCCCCACCCAGGCGTATGCAACCCTCTCGCCGTTTTTCCTCTTCCCCCACCCGTGAGTCCCGCACTGGTTCATGCAGAAGTCCTCCACCGCCACGTCAGCGGATGTCATGATCACGTGCACCACGTGATCCCCGGAGTTTACCTTCGACGCCAACGCGAGGAGGTTGTTTGTTTTTAGTGACTTCCCGAGGGAGTAGGTGCCGTCAAGGGTTTGGTTCCCTACGAGGAGGGTGCTGGGGCCTCCCCTGTAGCTCTCAGTGGTTCGCCACCATGAAGACACGGAAGGGGTATGAGATGATGAGGTGGAGCTTAATGATTGGACGAAGTCGATGAGTATGGAGCGTTGTGCGGAGGAGAATGTACCGTACCAGATTAAATGGAGGGTGATGTTACCCTTCAAGAGGGTGCCTTTGTGGTACCTTAACACAAGTGGCTGGTTCTGAACCAAGGCTAGCATGCGGTTCGGGGCACGAGAAGTGGCTTTGGAAAGGTTTGGAACAGAGGATGTTAAGAGGAGGAGGAAGAGGAGAAAAGAAAATGGGTTCAGAAGAGCCATTTTGGTGTTGTTGTGAGTGTTTGGGAGTATGAGAAGGGGTTTGTGTTGTTTATATAGGCGTGAGGAAGATGGAGTGTGATTTGTTTGGGATATGGTTTTGTTTTGTGTAATGTCAGTTAATAGAAAGCGTGTATTTTTAACAATTAGGAAGTACTACTGTCTCTGTCAGCTGCTAATATATCCTTCTACGTGCATGCTTTATCTTCTGGTTATGTTGTCATGTAATAATTAATTAGTTAATGTTTTGATAGAGATTTTAGAGCAATACTATCAACCCTTTTCTATTATAAATATGTATTTCCATGTAATAGTTAAATTAATGGTTGGATGGATATTTTAGATAAATGATACACCAACACTTTTCTGTCCTTAATATCTCAACGCGAATATTTTTTTCCTTTTTCCTTTTGGTTTTGGTGTATAAGTGCAGGTAAACAAATGTAAAAACTCGAAGTTAAGCCTTTTATCGTCTCCTTTAACAAGGTGGTAGAACATTCAAAATTGATCTAACTTAATATATTAGGTTATTTTTATCTAAAGAAGGAAAGGAAAGAGGAGAAATGGGAGAAGATTGATTCGAATGAAGTGAAGTGTAAAGAAACGAAAACAAAGGAGGGGTGAGTTCTACATCTACCTCTACATCCAAAAATGCAAAGAAAAATGTCAAAGGTTGTTGTGCCAAACAAGTACACATTTATAATAGATTGTATTGTTAAAAATCTAATTTTGTTAATTCTTATCAAATTTTTAAGTAGCAAAGTATTTTCAGCTAAAATAACAAATAAAAATTTTCTATTATTATATACATATATGTATTATTTTATTTATTTATATTTCTAAATATCCAATAGAATATGAGTGTCCTCCCCTCATTCAACAAGATTATACCACTGCTAATTGATTATTATAATTCTTAAAATTACGAAAGGTAATTTTTAATCCATAAATTATAAAGTAACGATTATATTTAACAATTTAGACGATGAAAATAATATTTTTATAATTACAGAGATTAAATTAACTAATATTTGTAACTTTGAAAGTTAATTTGACGTATGATTAGGTAGGCATTTCTGGACCTGTGCTTGTTGGCAGCCTGCTGGCACGATGTATCGTTCTCATCCGTGGTTGTTACTCAGATTTAATACCATTTTGACTCAAAATTAATTTTAAACCTTTAAACCCATTTATCGTATTAACTAAGAAATATTATAAAGATATTTCAGAAAAAAACAAAGCATGATATTTGTTATTAAATTTTAAATAATAGGCATGATATTTTTAATTCTTATATCATGTTGTAAAATTGATAAATAAAAAAGAATGGACATGGAAGTAATAATAGGAAGGTTGAATTTTGGGTGGCTAGGAATGAAAGGAACAAAGATGATGATGAAGATGAAGAAACATTGAGAGATGAAGTGTAGGGTTTGTTCATAGGTAGCAAAGGAAGGGAAAAGGTTAAGAATTAGTTATCTCTTATTGATTAGGTTAATAAATTGCTTTGACAAGGCATAAGTACCCAACTATTCGGTCTCATGATCGAGTAACACGTCTTACTACAACTATGCAAAAACAGAGAAAATAAATGAAATTGATGATAGCAGAAAAGAAATTTGCCCCACCTTATATGAATCTGGCAACGCGGATTAATAAATTACCACTAATTAACTTTTTGGCCAACCTCCATTGTTAGGATATCAACTTTATAAAGAGTCCCTTTCGTCCTTCAGGCATACCACAACCTTCCATGCATACATTGACTATCATTGTTTCCGCGTTAAAAAGAAAAAGTACACAATAATCATGCCTACATTAAATCCTTTATTTTTACTCTAAATTACACATACTCTATTTATTTTACGTCCTCTTCGGTAATTTCGTTATCTTCTCACATTTTGTTCTCATAAAAGAAGAACCATCCAATAATGATGTCCACACTAATCAATGAAACTTGCCCTTCCATTTTTTTATAAGAGTTCTGGTATGAGTTTTGAGTCAAGTTTTGGGCCAAAAGTATGCAACTATGTATTTGGAAGAATATATCAACTGAACTTGATGAGGTTTTATTCATGTGTAACCGCTTACCCTACACTGTATTAGGGTAGTTCGGTTCGTTTTTTTGTGCATTTATTAATATTAAAACTAATTAAATATAATAAAATATTTATTTTACAAAAATTAAAATCAGAATTTTTTTATTTTATAAAAATTGAAAATGTATTTTATTAATTACACATAATTTGTTTATATATCTATTATTTATTTTCTATATATAGAATAGAATACACTTTCATTTTTTTTTACATCCATTGTTTCATGTGTTTTTTTTTTCTTTTCTATTTTGGTATGCATTCTATTTTATCTTTTACATTTTTCACATGGTATTTAGACATTGAGTGAATGGTTATGACTTTTACTTAATTCATTATTTCCACCACCTCTACAAATAAAAATACCATTGTTTCTCATATCTTTAAAATTCCAATTAATTTAAAATGGGATGATGAAAATTTTCTCATACGACAAAAACAAGTTCTTACCATGGTTTGTAACTTGAACTTCACACATTTTCCTGAAAAATATAATTTTTCCAAAAATTTCGATAATCAAAATATTATTATTAATTTTATTAATCTTGAATATCTTTAATGTAAATAACAAGACACTTGCTCATCGCATAGTTCTTCGTTTTAATGACTTTTTCTTTTTTGTACTTATACAGATAGTATTGTATACGAGTCTAATACTATTCGGAAATATATTTTTGGTATTGGTTCTTGATCTTCGTTTCGGATATTGAACCGAATGGTGGGATATCTACTAAGATACTTTGACGCTCAAATTAATAAGAGTTAAACTAGTGTTAAACAGGAAATATAGGAAAAGATAAAGAGTATTGAAAAAGAGGAAATATAGAAGAAGATAAAAAGTATTAAAAAAGAACGAAATTAAGGGAGGTTGTTAATCAAACCTAATATGTTATGTTTGTATTATCATTTTCTCCATATATATATATATATATATATAAAATGACTATGCGTTTCTAAACAAAAATATAATACACTTTTGTTCCTTTTTTACATGATACTCTCATGTGCTTTCTTCTCTCTTATTCTCTTTCTTCTTATTTCAGCACATGTTTAACTTACTCTCTCTCATTCATCTTTTACATTCTCACATATTTAAAACAAAAATGATGAAATTATTATTTTGAGTCATCTAAGAGACTATCTTACCATAAATATATAATTAACCATCCAAATAACAAGTTGTAATATATTAATTAAATATCTTCATTTATCATTGATTTTGTTAGAAATTGTATGTATGAAACTCATAATCCATCTTATTAATCGTAAGCAACTCTTCATAGAGAAAACCAGCTTATTATAATTTATTATTTTGTTAGAGACCAATGAAAAGATAAATACCCACAATGAGCGTTGCACATATAAAAACTAAAATGAGTAATTTTTTAGAAACTTAGGAATTAAACAAATAAGTTATATATATATAGGTCTAGTATGTCCCATACTTTTCCAATCTTCTCAGTCTGCTTTGTCTAATGGGAAATACGATCTAATTGAAAAAGACACTTATCCAAGACTTTTTTTTTTTTTTCAAATTGATTCGAATTTGTATGCAAAAAAATGAGAGAGAAAGGATGGAAAAGCATGGGGGCATAATAGAGCTGCATGTACGTTTATAGTTAATTGATGGTACATATGATCTAAACCATAAATGTGAGGTATTGTGTGGAGCAACATTTGGAGATTGTATGGGTTGCATTTCTAGGGTGATAGGCTGAACAGTGGCAATGGGTCACGTATGTTCTCGAAGGTGGTCCCCTGCATATTTTGTAATCATGGAATGCATTGGGGCGATAATTCTTAACAAATTACTTTCTGTGCCCAAAATACATATTCTCAGTCACTATACTTTTTTATTTGCTCCATTTGTTTTTAAGGCACTTCGCATTTCCCTTGTGTATATGTTTTTGGATCAAATTAAACTCGTCGAGACTAACCCAATAACTAAGGCTATCATATGCAACAACAATGTATTGTAAGTTGGGTCAGTTTGATCAGTTAGACTTGTCTTGTCTAATAATCGGGTTAGACCGGTTTGACTCACAGAATTTTAACTTAAAAATATTTGGTTGGTTAACGTCCATCATTGACAGTGGCTCACTTATCGTCCTAAACTAGGTATGATAAATTTTCTTTCCTAAACCAAAGTTCATTCATTGGTGTCTTGTCACCTGTAAAAGAAGGAACAACCGCTCCCCTCATCATGCATGATGTTGGTTCCATTGAGGAGTAGACACGGTTCCGAATAATTTTATTATACCATAAGAATGTATTTGGTTTTCCTTGAGGTGAAGAATAACAGAGCTCGTGATTGCGTTGAAAGTGCGGTTGGTAAGAGCAGGGTTTGGAGTGGTGGTAATGGCAAGAAAGTGAGTGGGGTTGGCAAGGCCGAATACGGTACACAAAACCAAGAGAATGGTCGGAAAGGTTACTCTGACCAACACCAAATCCAACTTTGGTCTGGTCGGTGAATAATACCAATGAATTTGAGACAATGTTCTGTTCTGTGTTGTGTTGTGTTTTCTTGTGTTGTATTCCAAATATAAATGGTGCCACTACACAACTGATTCAACATGTAGCATATAAAAATCACTCACCGGCTTGGCTTTTTCCTTTGGGAAATTGGGAAGGTAATGGGTGGGCCAAGGATAACCGACCCTGTTTAATTTATGGACATACAATTCTACAATCACCAATTTGGATTCCTTCTGTTGTATTGCTACGAAAATATGACAGAACCATATCCAACTCTAAAAAAAATTTTAAAATTTCTTTATGTGTAAAAATTTGTGTTTTGTACAACTTATATTACCATCTTAAAGTTAAGAAATTTTATTAAATTTTGCTCTAATTTTAAGGAATTCTAAAATCTTTTTTCATGTCATTTTTTTCTTCAAATTTCTATCAGTGAAGAGAAATAATAATAATTTTTCATTATAAGTAACAGTTATTTATTCAAGTGACATCATAATTTTTAAATAATTTTTCATTATTACATTACCTTTGTTCTGTAGTAAAATTTCTGAACTAATTTCAATCAATTCTCCAACTAAAGATAAATATTTTCATTAGGATAATTTTATTTGAGAAACTTTTAAGTCGTTAATGTTAACAAATATTATTTATCTTATTTTCTTTAGATATTGCATCTTTTACTGTTTTAAGTCATTTAATTAAATTTTTTACTCTAATTAATGTTTTCATTATAAGATAATATTTTTATAATCATAATTTTATTACGATGTACTCATCATCGAACTAAAAAATAATTCTTAAATAAATTTACTATAATCTTCACACAACTAAAATTTTCGTAAGATAAAAACATATCAAATATAATATATTTATTAATATTGATTAATTAAAGATGATATATTATTCTATTTATTATTTTTATTATGACTTGTATTTTTTTTTAAAGATATTTATTATAAAAATTCTTTTTTTTTCTTTTCTATATCTCTTCTTTTATTGATATTTTAATGAATTTAACATGTATGTATTATTACTGTAAAAATTTACACTATCGATCAATTAAATATCATGTTTTATATGTCTTTTAAGAAAATTATTAATAAAATTAACAAAATCAGTATAGATAGTTACGTTCAATTTGAATGACAAAATAAAAAGACTTTACACTGTAAGTATATTAAAATTTGTACGTAGTTATTAATTTTTTATGTGAAAAAATAATTTATACATTAAATGTAAAACAAATTTATAATTTCATATAAAATTACATCTTATTAAGTGTTTGTTTGCTTTTACAGAATTATTGTTTGACGTGTGGTTTTTCTAATTTTTAAAAAAATATTACTAATTTCAATAATTTCTCACCTCTTTTCTTTTTGCGGAAAGTTTTATAAACAATTTTATATAAATAAATTTTAAATAATTATATATTTTAACATAACATATAATAAAAAAAATATTATAATAATAAATATTAATTAATTATATACATTAAAATATTAAAATATTTTATATATTATTATAATAATAAATAATTAATATAATATTAAAATAATAAATAATTAATAATAACAAATACTAAATAAAATTATCAATAATTATTTATTTTTATTTTAATATAAATAATTTAAAATTTAATAATATTAAAATAATATATACATTTTTTATCCTTTTATTTTATTTTATAATAATAATAAAATAAATAATAATTAAATATTTTATTAATAATATATATATTTTTATTATAATAAAAATAAAAATTAAAAATTAAATAATATTAAAAAAATAAAAAAATATTAATAATAAATAATATTATTTTACTTTTTACTTATTTCTATTTTCTTTCTCTTAATTCAAATAATTTCACTTTTCTTTTTTTTCTTTTATTATTTTTCTTCTTTTCATTTTCTCACGTCCATTTTTTAATCCAAACATATTCTAAATTTTAAATTTATTCAATTTTACAATAATTATTTTAAAAGTAATACATACGATATTTTTTATTAATTAATAGTATAAAAAAGTTTATACCGATTATACAATCATTAAACCTTTTTATTTAGCAAACGCGAATTAATTTTTAAAATACGAAGTCTTTTTACAAAGTCATCCAACCATAAATATAATAAATTTGTTAATTTTAATAATAATTATTCAGAAAAAAGTGATTTTTATTTTTTTTACAATATAAAACATTTTATATAAAAATGTATATTTATGTATATCGGTTAAAAATAAAAAAGAATAAGTTTATTCAAAATATAATTACAATATAAGTATAACAATTTTTAGGGAATTACATTAATAATTTCCGAAACTTTTTAAACTTATATAATTAAAAAAAATTGTGATGGACTTAGTATATTAATTTTTAAATAATTAAGGAAATTGTAGAATTACTGTAAGAGTAGAAAAAAACTGGAAGTATTGTATAATTTCATGAAAAGTGTAGAAAGTTATAGCAGACACATACAGGTAAAATAAATTATAATATATTAATATATGATTTACTTTATATTAATATTTTTTTAACAATTTAAAAATTATTAAATAATATAAAATTATGTAAAAAAGTTAATAACAAGTAATCTAATTTAAATTTAAAAATTATTAATTAATGTTTAATATATTAATTAATATTTAAATTTAATCTCAATAACTTTTTAATATAATTTATATATTATTATTAATCCAACTTATTTTAAACTTCTCACTTATATTTTTAATAAAATATTCTAATAAAATTAAAATAAATAATTAATATAATTCAGTGTAATTTATGATGCACTATAAAATGGAAAATGTATTATAATATCTTTATCAACATGGTAACAAATAAATAAAAGAATCTCCAGTATAGATTAACAAGCTAAAGGTAGATGAAAACTTGAACTTGTGGCTGCAAGATGACACGTCAATTCGGTGTTTACAGGAGAGTTGAACAGGAAGAGGTTTGAGGGTCAAAGAGAGCTGGCAAAAGATACTTCCTAGAGTTGACCCCGTTGGCGTTGTAGCTGGCACCAGTTGTGGGGTCAAGCAAGAGGTTCCCTGCATAGCCAGGGTATGCGCCCTTGCCGTACACCCCGGTGCAGGCCGAAGCAGCTTCCAAGGGAGCCTCTTTGGGTCCCTGGAAGTAGCCATTGCCGAAAGGGTTGGTGGCAGTGCCAGCCAAGAGACTAGCCACGTTGATGACCATGCCGTCGAGACCAACGTCGTTGTTGGGTGCAACCAAAGCTGGGTTCTGGGGACCGTAAATGGGTTGGTGGAATGGCCAGGCGCATTGACCGGGGCATTGGGTTTCAGAGTTACCCACCCATATGTACGCGAACTTGTACCTCTTCCCGTTCACCCGCGCCCCCGCGGCGGACCCGTGAGTTCCGCACCTACTGGAACAGAACCCTTCGACTGCCACGTCAGCGGATGTGAGAACCACGTTGATTGCGTTCCTCTGGGGACCCTTGGATGCCAGCTTCAGGATTTGATTAGTGGTCAGAGATTTGCCTAAGGAGTAGTTTTCATCCAGGACTTGAGAGCCCAGGGAAAGCGCGAGTTTGGGTGAGTTTTTGTAGAATTTCTCAGTGGCTTTCCACCACGTGGCGACAGATGGTTGGGCGGTGATGGAGTTGGGAGAGGAGAGGGAGGTGATGAAGTCGGTGATGATGGCTTTCTGGAAAGGTTTGAAATTGCCGTACCATATGAGGTTGACGGAGATTTTGCCCGTGAGGAGAGGACCCTTGTGGTATTGGAATTGCAATGGGGTGTCTGACTGGCCGCTGAGTCTCCTCGCTGAACTCAGCTGAAGAATGGAGACGGTGAGAAAAAGGGCGAAAAGAAGGCTTGAAAATGTAAGAGAGGCCATTTGTATTATGCAGAGAGAAGAGAGAGGAAAGAAAGAGGTAAGATGTGTTTTGAATTGACGGAAAGAGATGTATATATAGTGTGAGGGGTGATTGTATGAAGGAGCGTAATTGAAGGGGGATGGTGAGTGGAGTGGGGTTAAGTGGTGGAGGTGGGAGCTTGTGTTTTGGTGTATGATTAATGAAGGTTTGAGTTTGGAGGGAATAATTGATTAATATTTGAGTGTAGTGGTAAAGTTACGCGGGGACAGGACATGGATAGCTGTGGAGGATAATAAACAGCTGTGGAGGTAGAGAAAAGACAAACCGTGTTCCGTTTGTAGTTTGTAGTTTGTAGTTTGTGGAAGGACAAGATCCATTCTTTTTATTATTGTTATCAGGCACGATTATTTCTTTGGTATAAAAGGGCTGCCATTTCTTCTTCAAGGAATATGTGCTGGATTTGCTTGCTAATTTCTCACGTTTCATATTCCATATTCCATGCCTAATATTTTAATATTACCTTTATACTATTCAAATTTATAATAAATAAATACTACATCAAAATTATATTATGAACATAAACCGGCTTGTAAGATTTAGGGAGAGATAACCCCTAGTTTTTTTTTAATTTATATAAACGTATAAATTTCAAAATTTTATTAGTATAGATTCAACCAACATTGAACTTTCGTTAAATTTTCAAATTCAAATCCTCTTACTTATTATTATACATATGCATGAGTTTGTGTTCATTAAGTTTACTTTTTAAAACAATTAACTGATTTTGGTGAAATAAATTAATTTAAATAATACATTGACCAAAACAACTTCAAAGCATTGACTAACCTTATAAAGAGATTAATAAAATTAAAAAAAAATGGTTTATAGTTTAATAAAAAATTTGTTTATTTTTTATTTATATTTTCCCACTAACCTATTAAATTCAAGTAAGATATTAATATTCTAACTATTTTAAATTTGTTTAGAATGAGATTCATGTACATATAAATTATCTGCCTAATGGATAAAAAAAAAGTGCTATTTTGGTAAAAAAAAAAATCATTACGTAATTGTCTTAGTTTTAATTTTTTTCCCTTTTCTTTATAATTTACCTTTCTAATTTTGCTTTGAAAAATACAGAGTTAAGTTAGGCAAAAATATAAGAGTGATGATTAAGTTACAAGTTTCTCCAATTTATATGATATTGGTTTACTTTGACACTTTTAAGTGGTTCCTTTTTACTATAGTAAAAAGTTAACTAATAAAGATATTAAAAAATTAACATTTTGTTTTATTTTTTCTATCATTAGAAATTTTTCATGGATTGTTGGAATTTTTTTACGCATTAACATGTATAATCTTTTCTTTTAAGTATTGGTTTTTGAGAAAATTTCTGTAAATTAGTAGCTGAAAAAAATATTTATGAGAAATTATTTATAAAATATTTTTTATAAAATAATTATTATAAATATTATAAGAAAAACTTATATTCTTCTCATAGATAATATTTAAAATTAATAAAAAATAATTTTTTCTATAAATTTTTTACCACTATATTAATAGAAAATATATAAAATTAAAAATTTATAAAAATAAAACATATCCTTTAACATTCAACTAATTTAATATTTCATAAATTTAACGAAAATATCAAATAGTTTCCACTTACCACTTATCATAAAATTTGACTTAACATGAACTCAACCCAATAAAAATTAAGTTTAAATATATATTTTTTACTAAATTGTTAGATTAATCCATTATCTTTTATACATTACTTGAAATAAATTTTAGAAATATTTATATGAACTATTTCTCCAATATTTTACTTTATTACTTATTAAAATTAAGAAATAATATTATTTTTATCCATACAAAGAAATATATGGTTTGTTTTTCATTCATTGATATACTTATAACTTCACATTATTCACTTGGAAGTCAGAAATTATTTTTTACGCAATTGTAATCTAAATATATAAGAGTTTGTCACCAACTGGAATAAGTATTTTATTTTGAAAACCAATAAAAAAAACTTATTTTTTAATGAAAGATCTCGAATGACTTTGGAAGAATGTCAAACTATTTTCAGAAACTAATAAAAACTTTAATTTTGATAACTCATAATTAATCTATAGTTTTTTTTAATAATATCTTTATCTTTTGACATTTGTTCTGAATAATTTATTCTTTTTCTATAATAAAGTATTATTTAATAAAAATATAATTCGAAAAAAAAAATTAATTTTAAAATTTAAAAATGACAGATAAATAAAATCAAATTTATCCTGAAAAACAACAATTATAAAGAAATAGAAGAAATGTCATATATAATCACTGAAATTAATGAAAAAATAATAAAATATATAAGAATCTAAAATATTACTATGTAGTTGATTTTATTTTTGCATTATTTCTTGTTTAATACTATCCCTTTCAAAATAATTTTAATTTAAGGTTTCTTTACGAAAAGTAAGAACAACATTAAGAATGTAATTTTATTAAAATAACATCAATCACTTAATAGTTTCTTTTTTTTTGCTTTAATTGTCCTTTTTTTATGTTTTTTATTTAATTATAATTTTTTTAATTAAAAATAACATTAATTGCTCTTTTATTATTTATATCCTTATTATTTATCTAATTTTTAGTTATTTTACACATATATGTATTCATTATAATGTGGTTGCCATGGTAATCGGTCACACTTTTTATTATTTTATTTTAAATCAAGTATATGCATATTATTATTGTAGTAATAATAAAAGGAAATAAATATTTCGATTTTCTTTTGGATAACTTGTCTAATTATTCTGCTTGAATGATGCTTTAGGAGGTGGCACAAGAAGTAATTAGACATTCATGTTCATGAAAAAGAGTTCAGGGATAATACTCTTCAATAAACACTGATTCAATTTAAAAAGTAAAAATCATTAAAAATATTATTAATATAACTGTAGTATAAGTTAAATACATCTCAATATAAAATTTTATTATTACATTGTAATAGTTAAGAATATAATTTTCTTCTATCTATAGCTGAATGAATGAAAGAATGTTCGTATTGCCTAACAGCTAAACACGGGTGAAGAGTGAAAATTTGAGTGGAGGGTTTACACAAGAGTTGAACAGGAAGAGGTCTGAGGGTCAAAGAGAGCTGGCAAAAGATACTTCCTAGAGTTGACCCCATTCGCGTTGTAGCTCCCACCAGTTGTGGGGTCAACCAAGAGATTCCCTGCATAGCCAGGGTATGCGCCCTTGCCGTACACCCCAGTGCACGCCGAAGCAGCTTCCAAGGGAGCCTCTTTGGGTCCCTGGAAGTAGCCATTGCCGAAAGGGTTGGTGGCAGTGCCAGCCAAGAGACTAGCCACGTTGATGACCATGCCGTCGAGACCAACATCGTTGTTCGGTGCAACCAAAGCTGGGGTCTGGGGACCGTAAATGGGTTGGTGGAATGGCCAGGCGCATTGACCGGGGCATTGGGTTTCAGAGTTACCCACCCATATGTACGCGAACTTGTACCTCTTCCCGTTCACCCGCGCCCCCGCGGCGGACCCGTGAGTTCCGCACCTACTGGAACAGAACCCTTCGACTGCCACGTCAGCGGATGTGAGAACCACGTTGATTGCGTTCCTCTGGGGACCCTTGGATGCCAGCTTCAGGATTTGATTAGTGGTCAGAGATTTTCCTAAGGAGTAGTTTTCAACCAGGACTTGAGAGCCCAGGGAAAGCGCGAGTTTGGGGGTTGAGTTTTTGTAGAATTTCTCAGTGGCTTTCCACCACGCGGCGACAGATGGTTGGGCGGTGTTGGAGTTGGGAGAGGAGAGGGAGGTGATGAAGTCGGTGATGATGGCTTTCTGGGAAGGCTTGAACTTGCCGTACCAGATGAGGTTGACGGATATTTTGCCACTGAGGAGAGGGCCATTGTGGTATTGGAATTGCAATTGGGTGTCTGACTCGCTGAGTGTCCTGGCTGAACTCAGCTGAAGAATGGAGACGGTGAGAAAAAGGGTGAAAAGAAGGGTTGAAAATGTAAGAGAGGCCATGTGTTTGTGGTTTGAGAAAGTAGAAGTGAATGTTGTTGGTGAATTGGTGGAGAAGAAAGAAGTTTTGATGGAGATATATATAGTGGGTTGGGGATGAAGTGAAATTATGGGAAGGTGTGAGTGGAGTGAGGTGCCAGCTTGATAACGCGTTTGCGTTTTGGGTAGTAAGGTTGTGGTGGAAGCTTTGGATTTCGAAACGAATTGATTGCTGGTTTTGTATTGACTATTGAAGATTGAAGGTAGGTGGGGACAGGTGATGGCCAGCTAAGGGCAGTGTTGGCGCGGACAATAACAACACGGGATGTCGTCAAGAAGACAAGCTCTGTACCCTTTGGAGAAGGGTAGGATCCGTTTTATTTGCTTCTTCCAAATTATTTATTTATTACTCAAGAATATGTGCTGGATCTGCTTGCTAATTTGGTTCCTTCCCTTTTTCCTTCTATACCTTCCAAAACAATTTCACTTCTACATGTTAATGCATGCTTATTCAGGAAAAACATGTGTTATAAAATAATAGAGTTTATGAACTCACAGTTTTGATGATATACCTTATGCTCCATAACCAACCATTAATTTACACGCTTTCCTGGTTGAAATCTGTGGTCTTTCAAAAAAATTTAAAATCTGTTTGGTCTTTCAGAGAAATTTAAAATGTGTTTGGTGATAGAACTTTTGTGTTGGGAAGCATTAATTTACAGGCTTTTCCCTCTTAAAATCTGTTTGCGGTAATTAATTGAAGGAAAGTGAGAACCGGGAAAAGAGGCGATTGAAGAAAAAAGTAGGGCGGGACCCAAGCCAGGAGTTGCCAGCTTTCATCGTAAATTTTTTTTAAACCAATCACAGCTATATGTGGCCAAATTACAAGTTTAAAAGACAGAATTAAAATGTATAAATAAAGAAGAAAACACTATCCAATACTGATTTCTTATTTTAATAAAGCTACTAAAATAGGTGTGACCGAAAGATCCGTTTAAAAAGTCTAAATATAAATTCGGTCAACTCCGAAACATAGTGGTTTAAATTAAATTATAATATTTTTAATCGAATACATAGTTTAAACGGTTTAGTTGGGTTTGTTTAAAAATTCATTACTCAATATCGTTTCAAAAATAATAATTATATTTTTTTAAAAATTAAAAAATTATTTTGTTAAAAAATATATATTAATATAATTTATATCTTATTATAATTAAAATTATTTTTATTAATATAACTTAAAATTAAAATTTTTTTTATTTAAAAAATTATTTATTTTCTTTAATAAGCAAAAATGTCTCGTTAGCCTAATATAACATCTAATTACAAAATTACTGATCTAAAACTACGAATCGAGTTGAGTCTAACATAATATTTTTTTTAACGTTACATAAGATGGAATGGAGCCATACTTTTACTTCTTCTTTTTTTATTACAAATGATTCATAATTACATCAATATAAAATTTTAAAAAATTAAATAAAATAATGTATATATAATAGTATAATATTGTTACCTTATCATTATTCACTTACAATTTCTAATAAATATATTTAGATACATTTTTAAATTAAAATTAGTTTACGTAAAATTAAAATAGAAATTTAGATAAATAATATATAGAAATTCACAAATTAATTTTAACTTATAAAAACATTTATTTTTATAATAAAGTTTTATAATTATTAACTAATCAACTACGCATTTTCATTACACTTGATTTTAAACAAAGTTTGATTAATTTTGAACTTTATGAAAGAGGACATTTTCCTTCAACTGTTTGAAGGTTAAATGGAGTATTACTGAAACATGACACAAAGAGTTCAAAAGTTATTTCTATTTTATGATGGTAATTTTTACATATAATATTGAAATAGATAAAAAAAAATACGAATATAGACAAATCATGTTTTAGATTTCTTTTAATGGAGGAGTTACTTTGATTAAAAAATTTAATTGAATATGACTTTTAAAGGGAGATTTCATCATTTTTCAGTGAAGTTATATTTTAAATAAGACTGTTTTTTAAGAAATTATAATTTAAAATACATTTTTTATATATCTGTAATTTAAAAAAAAAAAAAAGTCTATACATTTTTATACTTTATTACTCATAAAAAATAATATATTCGTTCTAAAGACCTACATTTAACATTTGTGTCATTTATCTTCTCTTAATATAATCGTTAATATGAATTAATATTTTAGATTATTAAATTATAAAAAAATAATGATGATAAAAAATAAATATATATTAAAGTACATCAAATACTTTGAAAAATGCTTGAATATGATATAGTAATGATGAGAAACTGAAACAGACGTTGACTAGAAATAATTAATTAATTAATTAATTAATTAATTAATACACTAAAATTTGAAAGCAAACCAATATAATTTGCTTCTACCTTCTTTAAACCATAAGATTAAAACATATGAACGAATGAATGAATATATCCCTAACAAATAATAAAATATAATATATATATATATAGTGTTCCTCAATCCTCAAACTAGGGTGGAGCAAGATGACGTGGATGGATCATACAAAGCAGGAAGCAGGTACTTCCGTCCATTAGCACCATGCGCATTGTAGCTAGCGCCGCTAGAGGAATCAACAAGCAAGTTTCCAGCGTAACCAGGGTAAGCCCCTTTGCCATAAACCCCGGGGCACGCAGACGCTGCTTCCAGCGGCGCCTCCGCTGGCTCTTGGAAGAATCCATTCCCAAACGGGTTCGTAGCGGTCCCAGCCAACAGGCTCGCAAGGTTCATCACTATTCCATCAAGGCCCACGTCGTTGTTGGGGGCCACCAAGGGTGGGCCCTGTGGCCCATAAATCGGTTGGTGAAACGGCCACGCGCATTGGCCCGGGCACTGAGTCTCTGAGTTCCCAACCCAAATGTAAGCGAACTTGTAGCTCTTGCTGTTCCCCTTGGCGTGGGCTACTGAGGAGGAACCATGGGTCCCGCATCTGTTCATGCAGAAGCCTTCAACTGCTACGTCAGCCGACGTTAAAACAACGTTGACTGCATTTCTGTGTTCACCCTTTGAAGCCAACTGAATGAGGTGTTTGGTGGTGAGGGATTTTCCCAGAGAGTAGTTTTCGTCGAGAATCTGTTTGTTAAGTGAAAGGGAAAGTTTAGGGGTGGTTCTTTTAGCACTGCTGAGGTGGTAGTATTTCTCAGTGGTTTTCCACCAGGTGGCGACGGATGGCTGAGTGGTGTGTTCGGGTGAGGATGGGTATGAGAGTGAGGTGATGAAATCATAGACTATTGCCTTCTGGGAAGGTTTGAAGTGACCGTACCAAATGAGGTTGATTGAGATTTTGCCAGAGAGAAGAGGGCCATTGTGGTAATGAAGAAGCTGAGTGGGGTTCTGCACCAACTCATTCAACCTCCTCGTGGCCGAAGAGATTTGGAAGATAGATACGAGAAGGAGAATTTTGAAAAGAAAGGTTGACATTTTTCGAATAATGGTGCCAACAAGTTGAATTGGCTTATAAATTTTGATTGTGTGTTGTTGTGGGTGATAAGAGAGGAGTATATATAGGTGGGAACTGTGTAAGAAAGAAAATTTGATGCTGTACAAGTGGGAAACACTTTCACAGAGCTATATACATCTTTAACGCGTTTCTTTATTGAAATGTGAGAAGTGTTGCCCTAATCCACAGGTTTACTAGTAGAAGTTTAGTCCACGCGCAGAGAGTGAATAGTGTTTGATGGAGGAGCGTGGGAAGCACGTGTTGAGGATGAGATGGGGTGTGTGGAGAGAGTTTAGAAAGAAAAGTGGGTTTGCTTGGGAGAGGGAAAGAGAGACGTTGGATGACAGTCTGGATAATTAACTGGCACTTATTAACACGCGAAGCGAGATGCATATTCTACTCACACTGTCCCTGTGTAGTGTGTAACATAGCTTTACACGTAGATATATAGATACGTTATTAGGCTGTCTTTTTGTTTTTCTTTTTTTCTCTCAAATACATTTGTCTTCATGTTTCAAAATTCGCGCCAGTATTTGATAACAATTAGAACTTCTAGAGAATCTAGACTCTACTAAACTAAAAAAACTTAAATCACATGTAACTTGCATTTATTTTATCACAGCCCTTGTAAAGTAACTACCATAAATATTTAAGACAGCTTAAATATATATTTTTATTTAATAATTTTGTAAACAAGCAAATATGTTCGGTTTAAAAATAAATAATTTTTTAAGCAAATATTTTTATCATAATTATAACTTTTAACAATGTTAAAACTTGCATTTGGTAATTAGTGTAATAAAAGACCATGCTTCTCGTGCACCTACCATGGCCTAAACTCCCGATAATCAGACAACCCCAGCGCTTCCTATGTTGCATACACTTCTGGATTCTCAGTGCTGTTTCAGCCTTCAACAGACATGACATTAATACTCATTACTTTTTATTTATTAATCATCATGTTTAGGGCATTCACCACACAATACCCTTGTATTTGCATAAATATAAATATTATATCCATTATTCAATTTTTATGCCTGCAATTGTCTGGTTCATTACAAGCTGTTTAAATTAATCCATGGAGTAAATAATAAATTAATATTGAATGACCATATTCTCATGCTTTGAATGTTTCATGGTATTTCAGCAAGTTTCATATTTCAAGCTGGAGATATATATTACATGTGGAGGCGTAATTACCTACAGTCTGCCTCTGTATTTTGTTTTGGAGGAAAATTAGAATAATAGAAGATAGAACAGCATGTACAATTATATGTCATCTTTAAAAAAATACTTATAATTACATAATTGTTCAGCGAATTACATTTGTATTTAACAAATTATTTTAAATAAACCTATAATATAAATATAATATCTATCTCAATAACATACAAAATAATAAATCAAACTTTTTATTGTATTTGTTTGTAAGAGAACATTTTTAAATTTTTTTTATATAAAACTATTCTTTTATCAAAGATTAATTATCAATATAAACATACATGTATACAACATATCTACTAACATTTTCAGTGATTAATAGTCTAGTTAACTGTTTTCATTGATATATTCAGTTTCTAATTTATTTCATTCTTAGAATTAAAATTGAAAGAGTTAGCATAGTAATAATAATTTTAAAAATATATTTTAGTACCGTTGACTTTATAAACTATAGGTTTAAGCAAGTGGGAAAACAAAGAGGCAAGTGTAGGTCTAATTTAAGTCATTCTCATAATATAATTTTTTTTTATATGTATTTAAAGTCAACACTAAATGAATTCATTAAAGTTTGTTCAAATATATGATATATGAGTAGTATGCACGAAGATAGGTTCTAATTTGATTATTATCATCATGTACCAAATCTGAAGATCATAATTGAAAAGTAAAGATAAAAAAAATGTAAGCCTAAAATACTATTTTTTTTGTCCTCATTTGAACATAACAGTAGCGTTTGTTGAATTGTTGAATTGTAATTTTTTAGCGTGAGAAATGAAATATGCTTCAGAGTAAGGATTTATTTTCTCCCTCCTCGAGGTGTCATTACTATTTTAATTATTCTGATAATAACAATTTTTATATCAAATATTTATTATTAAGTGAAAATTTATATAATTTATATTTTTTTTACTTAAAAATATAATAATCAATCAAACTATCATAATTTAATTATAGTTTGATTCATTAAACCTTTTTCACATAATAATGGATGCACACATAATATTGAAAAAATAATAAATATTTATAATTTGTAATCACATGAGTGTGTTGTAAAAAAAAAAAAACAAATTTTATCTTTAGAGTTTTAAGCTTTGTTAGATATAATATTTTTCTTTTTCTATTTTCAAAAACATACAGAAGTTTTTTTTCACTGTTAAATTAATTACTACAGTTCTAAAAGATAATTTAAGTAAATCATAGTTTATTCAAATTTAATTAATTTTGAAATATCATTAATAAGAATTTCGGGGAAAGTATGATTAAGAAATGTAGTAATTTTGATTATAAAGTAGTTCTTATTAACATGTGAAGTTAGTAATTACCATTTATAATTTATAAAAAATTTGTTTAAAACATACTAATGAAAGAGTTGGGTGACAAGAGCATTTTGAAAGAATTGAAGCTATTGCATTGGGTTGAGGTGCATGAAGGGAAGAGTTAACCTGACGATAACATTTTATTTTTAATTTTAATGAATTAAATAATTGAGTCTTATAAATAAATAAAAAAATCTAAAAAAATAGTTTTCCAATTGTATTAAAATTACAGTATCCAAAAAAAAAAATATTTTTGGAATAAAATAAATTCAAAAAACAAGAAAGGTGATTTGTTTTTGTTTGTTGCCTTTCAAAAAACTTTTGATTGTTTCCCTTATTGGGCTTGCACTGTTCGGGCCCAGAGCTATTCAAGATTATACAATTAAGAAAAATAGGTAATAAGAAAAGTATAAACAACATGCTTCTGTTGTGGTGTTTGATATCTTTATAATAAGAAATTCTTTGTGTAATCTGTCTATTTTAGGAGAAAAAGGGAATATAAAGGTGTTCTGATCTATTTTTTTTTAAATATTTTTACTCTTATATAACTTTTCATTATACATAAAATATATTTTTTAAACAAGTTTTTATCTGATAGTGATATAAACAAGAGAAACAATATATGTTATTATTAATTTAAAGTAATTTTTTATGTGATTTTAAATTTTAATATTATCAGAACATATAATATAAAAATTAAAATAAAATATAAATTTATCGTAATTTTAAACCTTAAATACATATGCTATAAAAATATTTAATTTATAAGTAATTTAAGTATTTAATTTTGTGTATATCATACTCAAGTTGAAATGTAATAATAATAATAATATATATATATATATAATTTATCAATAATAACATATTTTTATTAAAAATAATTACTAAGTTAAGTTAGATTTTTATTTTGTTAAGAAGAAAAAGTTATAATTGTATTTTTTTTTCATTGAATAAGTCTTTTATTAGTTTTACATATTTAGGAATCAATTTTCACCATTAGATTTTGCATCATTAGTTGATATAAATTTAACTTTTAAAATTATGAATTGTCTAGGTGACAACTGATACTTTAGATGATATAATATTGTCATTTTTTAATTTTTATATTCTTGTTTTTATTTTTCTTTTTTCTTTTTTCTTTTTTATCTTCCTCAATTTTTATCATGATGTAATAAGGGTGATTATGTTAATTATGAGTATACTTTTGAATAGTTTACTTAGATGATAATAAAATTTGTAAATATTTTATTTCAATAGAGATAAAATTTTGAATAGATTGTTTAATCATAACATGAAAATTAAAATTATTCAATTGATGTAATTGGTGAGAGAGATGAAACATGGAAAATCGATCCAATTTGTAGGTTGTGTTTATCATATCCCTTAATTTCAATTTAATCCCCGTATATATTTATTAAAATGCAAAGTTTCTCATTAGTTTAATTAAATTCATACCAGAAATTTATGAAGATGTAGAAGAAAATGAAACATGAAAGAAATAAGATAAAGAATAGAAAAAAAAAAGATGATGGAGATCAAGATAAGAAAAAATAATGTTGATAAAAAAGATAAAAAGAAAGAAAAAAAATGAAAAAAAAATAAATGAAAATTTGAAATATTATCAAAGTTTATTTTACTAAAATTTAAAGAAAAAGAAGAAGAAAAGATAAGGTCAAAGAAGAAAAATATCTAGTAAAAATGGAAAAAAGAAAAAAGAAAAAAGAAAAAGAGGAAATGAAAGAAGAAAAAGAGAAAGAGGAAGAAAGATTTATTTGAATATTAATAATTAATTTTAAAAGTTTTCTCTTCGATTTGGTGATTATAAGTTATCACAATCAAGGTAAATATGGAAAAAGAAGTATTAAAGAAAATAAATTTTTATTTGTATGTTTAAGTTTTTTAAAAAAGAGAGAGACTTTCTCTTAAAAACAAAGTAAGAAAAAGAACTATTGAATGTATTTACTTTTTAAACACCATAACTGATTATGTAATGGTCATGTTTTTTTTTAATAATTATTAAAATAATAATATTAAATAATGAATATTATTGAAAACAAATAATTATTAAAAATAATATTTATTTTTAATAATAATATTAATAAATAATTAATAATAATAAAATAAGAAAAAAATAATAAATAAATTTATTTTATTTTATTTTCATATCCAATCTTCTTTAATTTAATTTTTTTCCTTTTTTTTTTCAAAAATTTACTTTCCAATCTAAACAAATGCTTAATGACACACATAAGTAAAATAAACTCTATTAAATACCTTTTATCCATAATAACATATAAATAAATGTATTATTTTTAAAATTTTGAACGCTCTTAAGACCCAAACAAAAAGATATACAATTTTTAAAAACTGAAATCAATATTTAACCATTTTTAAAAACTTAGTTAGGTGTATAAAAATGTGTATATTTTCATTTCCCACATGGATTTGGATAGAGGAGATGAGACATTGTAGGTGGAGTGGTTGAGAGGATTCAATTTTTGTTCTAGCCAATTCCAGTAAAGTAGGACCTAATGAATTCGACTGCTTTATTTATTTTTATTATACTTTAACAATTTTTTTGTATATTTTTTAGTCAAATTAAATACAAATTTTTTAAAATTTTAACTTTTTTAAATTCTGAAACAATTTTCCTTTTTCTTAAATTCTTTTATTTTTTAAAATTTTCACTTGCATAGTTTACTAGTTTAGCTAGACAAAGTGTAAAGAATTATTTGCTTCTATGTATGGACTCGTTACGTGTAAAGAAAGTGTGGTGGACTCCATTTGATTCGATTCCAAAGAAAAAACTTAAGAAGAAACACAAGGATAGGATGAAATTATAACAAAGTACACTGAAATGAGGTAATTTCATTGTTTTATTCATTTCTCTCATCTCTTTTTGCCAACAAATGAATGATTCTGGGTAATTTAACAACCTAATCACAGCTTCTTCATAAAAGATAAACTCAGATATTATATGAAAAATAGATTTTAAATTTAATTTAATTTCATGAAATTAGTTTAATGTAAAGAAATTTAGGTTTATTTTGTATACATTAATTTATTTTAATAAGAGATGTCTAACAGCATTTAAACTTATGTGAGTTTTTTGAATGACATAATTAATAAGACTGTGCCAATGTTCACATCAATAACGCATACTTGTCCCTATTAATAATATACCTGAAAACCAATATTTCATCATCATAACAACAAACCAACTTTGAAATAGTGAAGTAATTTTTTTTTTTTAAATTACTCCCTTTTAAAGTTATGTATTATTTATTATTTTTATCTATTTACAGTTTATATATTTTTTAAAATATATAAAATCAATGGAATTTTAATGAAATAATTTATTTTAACACTGTAGAAAAAATTGTAATTTAGAAAAATTTTGTTATATTTGCTTTTAGGAATTATCATTTTGTATAAAAATTTATTATTTAAATTAGATCATATTTATTCGATTTAAAATTATTTAATAAAAATTATCAAGTTTTAGGATTTTTTTAATTACTTTTTAGTAAAAGATTAGGTTTCTGAGATTTTAAAAAAATTAAGAATGAAACAGAAATGTAAAATTTCTTATTTGATTTTAAAGTTATTTCAAATAATCATGGGTAAAATTACATTAGATTTATGGGGATTTAATTTGAATTTTTTGTGTAGTAAGTTTTAAGGTTTATGAGGTGGTATAAATTGAAGTATAGTTTGAGATGTAAAATTTTGTAATATTAATTATTAGGTATGTAGATATTTTTTTAAAATATTTATCAAAATTAAGGGAATTATAATAAAATAATTACTTTTTTATCTTTTAGGTTTTATCTGTTTTTTTTTGTAAAAAACATTATAGTTAGGCTTGATAATTTTGTAATATTAGTTGTTAGGGTTTATCAACTTTATAAAAGAATTGTTAAAATTTTATTAGATTATTTTTACGGAGTTTAAATAATTTAATAGAAATTGTGAATCTTTAGGGTTAGTTTTAATTAACATATGAATAAAAATTTATATTTGTGGGATGTTAGAAAAATAGATTTTAGAGCTTAAATGTGAAATTTTTTATGGAATTTTAATGCTATTAAATATTTTTTGTTAAAATTATATTAGACTGGTAGGGTTTTAATATTTTTAATATATTTTGGAATTTATGGATTGTTGAGAATTATGAAATTTAATATTTTTTATTATTAATTATTCAGGTTTAGGCTTTACTATAATTTGGTTGTAGTAAATTAAAGTTTGTTTAGGATGTTGGGGGTAGAAGATAATTGATTGAACATATTTGATAGTGTTTAGAAATGTGTTTGGAAGTTGTTTTGTCATAGTTTTGTGTTTACATAGATTATATAAGTTTGTGACCTACTTCGAGTAATAATAAAAAAAATCACCATTAATTTTAATTAATATTTTATTATGAGATTTTCATTAATTTATAGGATCAATTACAAGTAATAAATATGATCAATGATAGTCATAAGTTAACGTTGAGAGAAAATATGACTAAATTCTTACATATTAAGTTATATCATGAAAAATAAAAAAATGTCTTTCTTTTTCTATCATTTTGAGAAGATTATTAGTCATTTTCATAATATTTTAAATACTATATTTTAGTTATAGGAAATTTTTTTAATTCAATCAACAATTTCATTAAATTTGAATTTTTTTTTTAAATTATAACATGTGAATTACTTAGATTTCAACATAATTATAATATTAATTATATTTTATTATATAATATTATATATATTATATATTTAAATTTATCATGTTGATTTTATGTATAATTATTTTAAGTTTAATTATTCCGTACGTATGTTTATATTTCAGCGGTTTGATAATGATATCTCTTTTTTTAAAAGTGAACCATAAAGAGAGAAAAAAAAGGGATAAAAAACTTATATAATTTGCTTATCTTCTTCTAAAAATTTTCTAATTTTTTAATATTTACTTAATCATAGTTAATATTTTATTAAAAAAATAACATAAGCTTAAATATGTTAGGAAATTTTCAATCCGATCATTGTCCATCAAAACACAATGGACTTCAGTTTTTTATCTAAATTTTTCCAATATCTATCATTCCTAAAATTAGAAAAATTTATGTCTTAGGTGGATGATTACTTTTTATAAGTGATTAAGATTTTTTTATTATAGTTTGAAAGTTACTAATATTAGAAATCTTGTGACTGACATTAATAAGATTAAAATAAGAATCAAATTTAATAATTGAATGTCATTAGTTAATTTAAAATATGAAATCATAAATTGAATGTACTAATGTTACAAAAGAGTTTAATTATAATAAGGATGTTACATTATGACTAAACTTGAATTACAAAGTCAAACATGTAAAAACATTGATAGTGTAACAATTGAACACATACTTTTATATTATATTATATACACATAATTATTATTTATTCTAGAGGTAATAACTATGTATGTAAGAAAATATATTCATGGTATATGAAATTATGTATTCCTATTATTTGGTATATGAAATTATGTATTCCTATTATTTGGTATATCATATCATCTAACATATAAAAAAATCAAGATAAATAAGATATCTTTATCCTGTGATATTTTAGTCAAATACATTGGATATGATTAAATTTTAGAAAATAAGATTACACTCAATGTAAGTTCTTTGAAAAGAAATTAAATATAATTAACATGGGTATGACAACTAATAGGAGTAATTTAGATCAACTTAATGAACTAGACAAAGAAATCCTCTCAATAATAATGAAGGAACTAATTAAGAAACCACAACTACGGGTTCACCATTATAATGATATGCTGAATCAAATTTAGGATGGTATTCCAGATTTATTAAAAAAGTTTAAATAGTTTATCTCTCAATGTTAAATAAGATTTAAAATATAATATTAAATAAATATTTTAAAATCTATATTATAATTTTAAGTAGACATGTCTTTAATTTATTAAATATAATTTTTTTCTTAAATTTAAATTATTATAATTTTATTTAATTATTGTTGATAATTTTAATATATTTATTATGAAAATTAATGATAAAAATTTAATTTTATAATTCTCTTTATAATTTGTATAAAAAATTATAATTAATTTAGGAAGAATCAATTTATGATTTAATTTAAATCATATATAAACATTATTTTTATTAATATTATATATATTTTTAATAATTATCATATAATTTATAAATTAATTTTAATTTTACAATTAATAATAAATATTCATTTTAATTATTTCTTCTTTAATAATACTTATCATATTTTGATCATTTAAAATTTAATCAAATTAATATATATATATATATATATATATATATATATTTTATTCATTTTTTTCTCACATTCAATATAATCATTTTCTCAGTCTTTGATTTCTTTCCGATATTATGATACATTCACCTAAGATATTTAGATTAAATTTGCAGAGAAGATGGCAATGAGTCATTCATTAATTATTCAGGTTATCCCAGAATTCACTGGTTAAAAATCACATCAAGCAGACGAATATAGCAAGCATACGACTCTGAACTCCCTTATAAATTGAAGTGTTGAAATAGATAACACCACCATCAAGCAACCACTCCTCTCACTGATCCTCTGCAACAAAAAGCTTAGAAATGGGCAATTTGGACGCAAACGAGAAGCCCCACGCCGTGTGCGTCCCTTTCCCAGCACAAGGGCACATAAACCCAATGCTAAAACTAGCCAAACTCCTTCACTTTAAAGGCTTTCACATCACCTTTGTCAACACCCAGTATAACCACAAGCGCCTTCTCAAAGCCCTAGGCCCAGACTCCCTCAACGGGCTTCCTTCGTTTTGCTTCGAAACCATCCCCGACGGGCTTCCTGAGCCCGAAGTTGAAGGCACCCAGCACGTGCCTTCGCTGTGCGACTCAACCCGCCGCACTTGCTTGCCACACTTCAGAAATCTCCTTTCCAAATTGAATAATGATTCTCCGAATGTCCCCGCCGTCTCTTGCATCGTTTCTGATGGCATCATGAGCTTCACTTTGGATGCTTCCCAGGAATTAGGTGTGCCAAACGTCTTTTTATGGACCACCAGTGCATGTGGGTTCATGTGCTACGTACAATACCATCAACTTATTCAACGGGGAATTGTACCACTCAAAGGTTAGTCATTTCTTTTCGGATTGATGTAAAGATGCTGAATTTTGTTCTGGAAAGGTAGCGTTTAGATGCAAGACTTGTTCCGTTTGAACATAATTATATTTCTTAATCAGATTTATAAAAAATAATAAGAGGAAACAAAAATGTAGGTTTATAACTGTGGACTTAATTAGATTTATTCAAAGATTTATGCATTAATTGAGGATTGTTCACAAATGGAATTTATGATTTTAATCATGTCATTTTGTATTTGACATGCAGATGCCAGTTATCTCACAAATGGATATTTGGATACTATTATCGATTGGATTCCAGGAATTAAAGAAATTCGATTGAAGGACATTCCGACCTTCATTAGAACCACAGATCCAGAAGATCTTATGCTTAACTTAGTTCGTAGCTATTGCGAACAAGCTGAAAAAGCTTCTGCAATAATTTTGAACACATTTGATGCTTTAGAGCATGATGTTTTAGAAGCACTCTCATCCATTTTGCCTCCTGTTTATTCCATTGGTCCCTTAAGTTTTCTCTTGAACGACATTACTGATAAGAGCTTGAGTGCAATAGGGTCCAATCTTTGGAGGGAGGAGCCAGGGTATCTGGAATGGCTTGACGCCAAAGAAGCCAACAGTGTTGTTTACGTGAATTTTGGGAGCATCACGGTTATGACAAGTGAACAGCTAACTGAATTTGCATGGGGACTTGCTAATAGCAACAAGAGCTTTTTGTGGGTCATAAGACCAGATCTTGTGGTTGATGAAAACGCTGTTCTACCTCCAGAGTTTGTAAGAGAAACTAAGAACAGAGGCCTGTTATCTAGTTGGTGTTCCCAAGAGCAAGTGTTGGCTCACCCAGCAATTGGAGGGTTCTTGACACATAGTGGTTGGAACTCAACGTTGGAAAGTGTGTGTGGAGGTGTTCCAATGATATGTTGGCCTTTCTTTGCGGAGCAACAAACCAATTGTCGATTCTCTTGCAAGGAATGGGGGATTGGGTTGGAGATTGAAGATGTTAAGAGAGACAAAATAGAGAGTCTTCTGAGGGAGTTGATGGATGGTGAAAAGGGTAGTGAGATGAAAAAGAATGCTGTAAAGTGGAAAACATTGGCTAAACAGGCTGCTTCTGGCCCCAGTGGTTCTTCCTTTGTTCATTTTGAGAGAATGATTCATGAAATTCTGAAGGGCAAAAAAAGTTATAATTAGTGTTTAGAAAGGGGTGATATCTATTATGAATTTCTCATTAGAGTTAAATTCGACTTCTGTGGCTACTTTCAGTAATTGTTCATTTTAATATTTGGTTTGTTTGTTTCTAAATAAAGCCAGTCTGAGTCGATTAATGGATTCCAACTTGAATATTTCATCATTTTGTTTATCCATGGTTCTCATAACCAAGTTGGATTGACTGGAATGTCCCTCACGAATATGTTCTATAACATTCGTGTCGAATCTTGATGTGATATATTGACAAAATCTAAGTGACTATAAAGGACAATCTTTACAAATTTAGAATTCCATTATATTTTTCTTTACCAAAGAAATCTATTATATTAAAAATTATACATGTGATACTTGCTACATTTAAATAAACAAAACAATAAAAATAATTAATTTTTAAAAATCTATTACTAAATGGGTTGAATTAAATTTTATTATGAATATATTTTTACTAATGATTTATTAATATAAAATATAAATACTCATAATGTTAATGAGTAAAAAAATATAAAGTTGTATAAAAAATATAATTTTTTTATAAAAGAAATTAATATTTTTTTAAAATATCTCTTATATTAAGAACTGAAGAAAGTATAATTATAAATTAATTTACTTATCTCCCATTAGTCTTAGTTGATGAAAAAATAAATTATAAAAAATGTGTAAATAAAAATTAAAATATATGCGGGGATAAATTCTATTTGTAATTATTGATTCATACAAGATGAACAGCGAAACGGTTGCAAGTCTGAACTTCTAACTGAATCGTATCCTCTATCCATCTACTTCTTAGATACACCACTGTCTCTTCAATTCTTGTTGGACACGTCGATTCTAAAACCAATTTGAGTTCTAATCTTTATTTTCTACCAAACCATTCAAACAATCATAAATTTGATTTAATTCAAAAATTATAAAGAGCTAAATGAAATAAATTTAGATTCAAAATTTTTACTTTAGTAAAAATTGATTTAATTCAAAAATTATAAACAACTAAATGAAAAAAATTTAAATGGAAAAGATTTACTTTAATAAAAAAATAAAATTTAATTCAGTTAAATTTTAAATGTATATAAAAAAATATATTTTATTTTTTATTATTTAAAATTTATTATTTAAAAGATGTTAAAAACATTTACATTTTCTTCCAACTTATAAGTTTTATTGAGATTTTGATTTGTATGAGTGATATTGTTGATTTTATAATCTTTAACTCAACTTTTTTGAATAAAGAATAAGTTTTAAAATTAAACTTATAGGTAAGTAAGGAAAATTAGTGTATTGAATCTCCATTTAGAATGTTAAGATAAATTATCTAAATGTGAGATAATAACATAGCCACATATATTTTTATATAAGTTTTATTTTGCAATGTAATTTGATTATTAAATATTGTGTGAATTGCCTTTGAGACATCTTCAACATTATTTTGATTCAGTGATCATTGACATTGAAGATGTATGTGTATTTTGATGATTGTTGATTTTATTTAAATGTTAGATGATGAATTTCTTTAGAAATACTTATATAATTAATTATGAAGTGAAATTTGAGTTTCCATTTCTTTTCAATGTCCTGAACCCAAATTTATTGGCATAAACCTTTTTATAAAAGTTAGAAAATTTTCAAATTTAAAAAAATCCAAAAGTTTTAAAATTCACTTCATAGGTATAAATCTCTACATAATGTGCTGAATGCATGAATTTTTACTCAAAAAAATTATTCCAGAAGAAAATTTGGGAAATTATCTTGATCTTGAAGTCAAATTCTACATTGAGATCCACTAAGTGACAGTTAGTTTCACTTAACGAATTAGTTATAGAGAGTACGACTAAGTCTCAAATTAATTTTATTGAGTAGATAACAAGACATTAAGCATATTTGTGCTTATTAAGCGAAATTGTCCGAGACAAAATAAAATTTCCTATTTTGAGTATAAATTAGCATGTTTTGACATAATAATATTTATATAATTATGTTTTTATTGGTTTTAAAATTAATATTTTGATATGTGATTGGGTAGAAGATATAAGTTATGATATATATAGTTATTATTGGTATTTAAATGAGTTTTACTATTCATGATTGATTTGAATGATGAAATCATGATAAATAAAAAAAGATAACGAAGTGAAATAGTATATATGAGAAGTAGTTATTAAGGATACTATTGTGATTGATGGTTAGTAAGTATGAATTTGATGAAGACTATACTATTTATTTTTTAGTGGAGAGACAGAGATGAAACAAGTACAAGTGATAAAAACTACATTGATACATACCTAAATGAGGATAAACAGAATAATTTTTAAGATAAAAAAAACTTACATAATTGATTTATAATTCAATACGTGTATAGATGATCATGTATTAGTCTTTGATATCTAAAATATTACGATAATATTATAAATATATTTTTTTTAAAAGAATGTAGTGATGTAGTGATATATTAAATGTAGAATTGTGATTTTATTTTGGTTACAATCATGAATATTATTATTAAAAAAATCAAGATATTTAAATGTATATTACAAGTTAATCAAAACCAGTTTAATTAAAAGATATTTATAAATATATTATTTTTTATTTTTGTATATAAATTTATTATTAGTAGTAAATATTATTAAAATTTAATTTAAATATGATAACATGTTTATTTTTATTCTTATACGTATTTCAAATATTAAAAAAAATTATAAATTTATATTTTATTTAGAATTTACATAATTATGATATTATATTTTTAAGATATTATTTTATATACTATTTATTTATTATAATAATATTAGTATGGTCCTGATTGAATTATTGTTCTTTAGACTAAGGCCTTAATTAGTTTAATGCCTTAATTAGTTTAATGACATACTCAAATTTTAAAATATTAATTTTACTCTTAGGTCATATTTTATTTAAATTTATTTCTATTATAAATTAATCTTTAATTCTTGCTGGACACGTGATTCTCAAATTTTAACCCAATTGAATGTATTTCGTTATGACATAATATATTTTATGACTGTTCAAAATCGAACCGATACAAAGAAAAACCGAAAATCGATCTAAAAAATTGCAAACCGATTAAAATCATAAATTTTTGGATCATTTTGATTTTTTTTTTTAGAATCGCGCAGTTCGTGTAACGAACCCAAAAATCAATAATATTATGCTCCTAAATATAATGAATTTAACCACGCATGTTTATAGAAGTATATAAAATTTTTTTACTTTGCACACCATAATTCGTATACACAACAATTAAACGCTCTCAAAAATTTTATAATATTCTTTTTCTCGCAAATCAAACTATTTACATTTCAATATAAAGTTTACATTAAAAACAGTTATCCGAAATCATTAGAATCACATCCTCTTGGAGAAATACCTGTAAAAATATTTACTCACGTGTCGAAACACGATCATCGCAGTCCAACAAAATCACAAGACAAAGAAAAGTAAGGGTAAGCTAATATAAACCAAGAATAATCTCTCTATATTAAATGCATTTCATATCAGTAAATTAAAGTAAGTTCTTTCCTTATTACTTGTCAAAATTTACAGAATTCATATAACAATCATACTCCAAGCATTTGTCAAACACCTAAAGAAAACTAGACAGATTCATCCGGATAAACGTATGGGATCCTTGACCTCAGAGGCTAATACCTGATATGCTTAACGGTAACCGGGCAATAAACGTTATCCCTTACAGAGTCTTTTTCACCTCAGGATATCACATCCGTTTATCCCCATCCAGGCACCACATACAGGGTAGTTCCCAAGCACATATCTGATAGCCAAGCCACCACGGAATAGTGCAAGCGGAACCTCCATCGACCTCTCACCACATGATACCCTGGTCTATATGACTAGGAATATCATTAGAAGTCTGGATACCTCCTTAAAAGTAGGTCTCGATAATCTCATACACACTAAATTTATGTCAAATAACACCCCTTGATGACTACTTGACTTGACTCATTCAACACATCAATAACACTCCACATCTAAGACAACATCAAATCTCAACATCTCTATTAATCACAGTCCTAAAGATATTCCTTATATTTTCAAACACAACTTGACAATCAACACTCTCATTACATTATAACATTTCATACACGTTTCCCTTCTCATTCAATCCCTTGTAATAATATCAGTCCACAAGATTTCATACAATCATAGCACATTTACAACACAACACTCTATTCAATCATTAGTACAGAATTTATTTCCATTTATCTAACTCCACATTTATTGCATCAAAAACAAACTCTAATTTCATTTTATTAAACATCATATACTTATACGTTTATAAAACACAAAAATTATTTTAAATCATTTTGGAAGTTAATAGGTTCCTACTAAAAATTAAAACATGTTTATATCTCACTTCACAATATTTTAAGTTCATCCTTACATAAAAATTAATTTGAAAACAGGGTATTTTCGCTCAAGCGGAACAAGTCTCGCTCAAGCGAAAATGTTCCCGAGAGCATATTTAACACTGGAGCATTTTCGCTCAAGCGACAGTATTTTTCGCTCAAGCGACAGTATTTTCGGTCAAGCGAAATTACTCCAGCGAGCAACTTCAAAATTTGACAGCATGACCTTTATTCACTCAAAAATTCATAACTTGAGTTCTACATATTATTTTCACGCGAAATAAAATCCCTTAGTTAGATAACATCCAGACCTAAAACTTTCATAAAGGACACTTTTCCAAATTCAAAATAAAAATATAACAAAAGTGGTCCCTAAGTTAAAAACAAATGTAATTCTAGACAGTTTGACCTTTAATTACAAAAAAATTCATATCTTGAGCTATACATGTCCGTTTTATGTGAAATAAAAGTCATTAGTTAGCTAACATCTATATCTACAACTTTCATGAAGACAATTTTCCGAAATTCCAATTAAAAATATCCCAAAATTCTCGCTCAAGCGAGGCTCTGCTCGCTCAAGCGAAAATCAGGCCGAGAGCACTCCTAGGGTCACTCGCTCGAGCGAAAATCCTTCGCTCGAGCGAAAAACTCGACGTCCAGAACAGTGATTAACCATTAAACATAATCAATAACTTGAAATCAATCACAAATTATTCTTGAAATCAATCACAAATTATTCAATCATTCCATTCATTCATACACAAATACAAGATAATCCAGCAATCAAATCAATAACAACATAATTGCACTATTAATTCCTACAAAAATCAACTCACAATCTAATTCATTCCTTAATCCAAAATTACTCAAAGCAAAGTTAGCTTCCCTTACCTTAATTCCAGTGAATTTGATCACTTCAACTTATCTACTAGCATTGAAATGTCTCAATTACTCCACTAATTATCACAAATTGTAATAATCTAGCTTAATCACCCATTTTCTCCAAATTAAAACCCTGATTTAAGAACACTAAAAATTGAAATTAAAATAACTTACCTATTTGTAGAATTACACCCTAGGACGCCTTCCTTTAGAAGAGTTTTTCACTTTGGAGGATGCATAATTGAGAAAATGTTTTGGAGAATTGAAGGAAGAAGAGAGAATTTTTGGAGAGGGTGAGAGATGAGGAAATCTGAAAGTTGAAAAATGAGAGGGTTTAGGGAAATTTAGGTTTAAATAGCTTTCCCTTTTCTAATTTCAATGGGCTTAAGGCCCACCCAATAACCATCTATCTAATTTAATTAAATTAATAATAATAATTAAAAAAAAACAGTACATTACAGTTCGGTTCGATTTGCAGTTTGGTATTTCAAAACTGAACCGAACCAAATCAAACCAAACCGCAATTATTAAATAATATTATATTTAGTTTAATTTTATTTTGTAAAAAAAACCTACGATTGTCTATTATAATTTTTATTTTGTTAGACGCATCTCAGGATTCCTTACTTGAAAGTCTTTCCTTTTATTTTATTATCTCATCATTAATTCTTATTCAGATTCATTTTTACCACACTATTTTCTACTAAGATTATTTATAAACTAATATTATAACTATATGAAATCTAGTCAGTGTTATATTTTTATTAGTTTATTATTTAAAAAGATAAAAATAGTTAATTATTAATAAATAAAAAAATTAAAAATTAAAAAAAAACCACAAAAATTGATCCAAACCAAACCGTTAAAATTGGTTTAGATTGATTCGGATTGTTTCAAATTTTTTTTTTATTTCAAACCGAACCAAATTGAACCGCAAATAATTTTTATATTTGGTTCGAATATATTTTAACAAAAAAACGGAACCTAACTTTACCGCAATCACCACTAATATTTTAAAGAGCACTTATTTTACTCCATTGATTTAAGTTGAGTTTTTCTTTTAATTACTCACAATTTATAGTTTATTTGAATTTATTTTTACTGTAAATTGAAGCATTAATTTATATATTTTTAATTTGATATAAATAACATTAAAATATATTTCTCGTTATATTTGACATTTTACAAACTAAGAATATAAAATATATTTTTCAATAGTAAACCCACGCTATTCATGTGGCAGTGTGACTGTGACTCCTCTATTTGATTTTGTATGTAGAACAATTTTTTCATAGAAAAAAATATTTTTTATTTTAAAAAATCTTTGTTAACTACTCATGATTCTTCCAGGTATATTTGCTGAACAAAACTAAATATTATTCTTAATTATAGTTAAGAATTGAGTTAAGCAACAACAGAGATAGTTATACATCTTCCATGGAAAATATTTATTGAAATGTTTAAATAAATTATAAATTCTTTAAAATAACCTTCTACTAAAAAAAATCCTAATTAACATAATAAATTATTTAAAAAATATTTATTAAACAACTCTTCAAAATTATTATGTATCACAATCAAATTTAAATTAAAAAATATATAAAATAATAAGTTGTTTAAGATTTTTAAACTATTTTTATTGCAATAAAACTAAATATTTAACTAATACAATAAGATTTATAATTGATTATTTTCTAATGTGAAAATAACTATTTTAAATTGTTCCTATGGTCATCTGATCAAAATGTTGAGAAATCCCACATTAATTAAAAATGAGGTCGATCTATGGTATATAAGTGAGGTGTAAACCTCACCTTCTCAACTTTGAGGGTGAGTTAAACTCATAATCACTTTCTTTAATTTAATATCAGAATCAAGTTAATAGATTATGATCTCCTTCTACATGGTTGGAGGAGCCTGATGGTTAACAAAATTGTTAACGGGCCGCTATGTAAAGTCACAGAGTTGTTAACGGGCCGCTATGTAGAGTCTTGATCCTTAGCAAGGTAGTTGGACCTAGATTGAGTCAGCTGTTAACGGGTCACGTTCGAGTTGAAAATGACTTCTCGACGTGAGGGAAGATATTGAGAAACCATAATCACTTTTTTTAACACAAAATATGTTTTAAACTGGAAATTGATGTTTATTTTTTAAAAATATGAAAACTAAATCTAAAATAAAATTTAATAAAACAATAATATTTAAATTTTATCGAGTATATTTTTTTTTTTAATATTTTGATTGCAAACTGAAATAGGTCGACAGCGAGAAGAACGGTTTAGTCGGCATTTTGATTTAAATGCGGTATCATGCAACACGCTAATCCGGTCTCAATTATTAATTAACTAGGTGGGTCATTTACCAGACGAGAACCACATTCGAATGAGTTTAGACATGTTTTCTTTCTTCAGATGTGATACCACTTCCAAACGCAACGTTTTACTATTGCGAATGACTAATACCTAATCATCACGTCACATTATTGCAAATTGCCCAATTTCTTGTTTATTTCCAAATCATCAACCAAATTACTGTCACGTACAATTAGAATAAAATAAAATAATAATATATTAAATACAATTTTTTTAAAAAAATTAATTTTAAAATTTTAAAACTAATTAAAAAATAAGATTTATATATCTTATTTATATAATATAATATAATATTATTTTATTTTATTTTTAAATGATATAATTCGATATATAATTCAATTTTATTTTTAACTAAAATGAGATTTGTCTGTGTTAAACTTCAACCCTTCCATTCAAATCTACATACACGCCGAATTTATTTAATTTCTCACGATTTTCTTTCAACGTTGAATTCTTCGCCGACATTGAAAATGATGACATTCAGCTTCTGAAATTTTTATTTTCCACGTCTCCCAGATTCGGGAAATCTACTAGTACATCCCACTACCGTTTACATTTCTCTTCATTTATTTTCTTATTTCAATTCAATATAATTTTAATATATTGCTATTCAAGTAAATATTTTATATTACTATATTAATATATTACCAAGTGAACATTTTTATAAATATTTTAGTTTCTGTAGTTTAGTATAAATTTTTATTCTCGTTATGATCTGTTAAAATAAAATAAAATACTATGATGTTATAGTTGTATTAACATGACGTCATCATTATGTAAAAAAGAGATACTATGGTTTACTTTTATCACGTATCATGTTCACAATAGTATAATGTTACCATTAACGCTAGATAAACTAAAAATTAACACTATTAGAACCCATCTTTTATGTTGTTGAATTAATATTGGATAAAACCTTAATAATTAAATATAAAATAAACATATTTTAGGGTACTAACATTTGTATTGTCTATATTTAATAAAGTGCATTGGTAAAAACCTTATCATGTAACGACATGCATTATTTATATATCATGTTAATATAACTGACCATTTTAACACTAAATCAGAAATAATTAATGTATCTTATATATCATGTCTCTAAGGACACATAATAACCAAATAGTTTAATTAATTATATTATTTTTTAGAATGATTACTGAAAATATAGAAATAAATAATGAATTAAAAATCATTAAAAGATTTACCTTGAATAAGAAATTGATGATGCAAATTCATAAATATTGAAAATGCAAAGTGAAGTATACGTTGAACTTATAATTTGACTTGGTCTCATTATGTTTTGAACGTTGGGGAAGAAGAATTTAACTCTGAAACAAGATCATACTTTCTTTAGAAAGAGCGTATCGAAAAACATCATGAAGGGAAGAAGAGATATTTAATTTGAATTGGATGTTACCTCTAATAAAATATTGGGGGTGAGAATGAGTGGAAGCAAAGCACTAAACAAATAAAAATTAAACAAATGAAGTAAAATACATCACGCCTACGAAACTGCCCTACAAGCCAATTCAAGTGTTCGAATTTCACTTGTATTATGTAATCGCTATCTAAATTGCAATTATATGGATTCTGAAATCTATTTGGGCATACGCTAATCTAAGGTTTTATTTTTTGGATAATGAGATTTTTTTAATTATAATTTTTTTTATTAAAATTAATATTTTCTTTTTCAAATTTTTACGATTCAAAATTATCTATACAATTTTCGTAATTAATTATATTTTATATTTCCTTTTTAATATATAACAAGACTAATTCGCTTAATTTTTGTTAAATATTTTCTATGTACGTAGAATAATTTTTTATTAATTTTAACTTTGAAAACTCTTTTAAATTGAAGCAACAGATATTAGAATTGAAGCTTTGAAAAATATATATATTTTTTTTAATATAATTGAGTGTGCCAATTGATTTATCCTTTTTCAAATTTTTAATATATTTAATCCAAAAATGAATTTAATCTATCAATATCTAAAATGTTATCAGGTTTTAAAGATTTTTGAAGGTTTGGACATTTTTCTTTCTCAATTATATTTTTAGTAACTCTAATTTTTCTAACACTAAAAAAAAAAAAATTATGGTTGTGTATTCTAAATTATTTAAATATATTTTAAAATATGATAATTATTTTATATTTATAAAGATCGAATATTTTTTAATATCTTTTATTAGTTTTCATATTTTTAAAAAAAACTTTGAATAGAACCAAACGTTAGATAAAATCAAATATGAGTAAGAAATAGATAGATACAAAGTTAACTTTATTCTTTAATTCATTATTTATAATATAATATGATAAAAATAATACTTTAAGATAATGATAATTGATTTTTTTTTTTTAATATTTATAATAACTGCTGAAATTATATTTGATTGAAACGTTCTCGGTCAGAAGTGACAGAATTTGAAGTAATTATAAAAACACCTATTTATTCTATATTTTATCTACAATATATAAAAAATAATAAATTTTAAATGATTATTGAATATATTTACATTTTCGTTATGAACACTTTCATCTATATTTAATCATTGACACAAGTGTGTTTGGATTAAGAAGTGAATTTGAGAGGATGAAAAAGAAAAAAAATAAAAAAAAAAGAAAGAAAAATGATATTGTTTGGATTAAGAAAAATAGAATAGAAATAGATAAAAAATAAAATAATATTATTTATTATTAATAATTTTTTTAAAATTTTTAATATTTTTTTAAAATTTATAATTATTATTTTTATTATAATAAAAAAGATATATAATTTAATATTATTATTAATAAATTTTTTTAATTTTTATAAATTTATTATTATAATAAAAATAAATATTATTTTAATATAGTTTTTTAATTATTTTTAATTAATTATTATTATAATAAAAAACAAAATATAAAATAATATTATTTTAGTATTAATAATAATTTTTTTAATTATTTATAATATTATTTTTAATTTATTATTATATTAAAATAAAATTAAATAATTATTAATAATTTTATTTAATATTTATTATTAATAATTTATTATTATAATATTATATTAATTATTTATTATTATAGTAATATAAAAAAATATTAATAATTTTAATATATTATTATAAAATCTTTGTACGGTCTTTCCGTATTTCTTCTCATATTAAGAGAGAAATATAAAATCTGACATTTATTTCAAATGTTGAAATATTTCACTTTGATATTCGAGCTTTCTTTGCACATCCATCTTTCCGTCGTTGAAAACAAACACAGCCTTAAAACTAAAAGGAATATTGGTTTGATAGCCAATAATAATTCGCAAATGTTTGTCCTATTAATTGATTGATAACAACCGAAAAGAATTGGACATAAATAAACTATTGCCTCATGAACGGCATCCAAATGTTATAATTACTTCATTTCATAATTTTCATAATGAATGTATTTTAGGATTTTTGTACGCAGGTTAAAAATAAGAATAAATATATTATTTTTAAAAGTAGAATAGATACTTTTTAATAAATAAAAATAATAATTTAAAGATATATTAAGAATAAAAATATAAATGTTTCACTGAAAGGTGAAAATGTCAGTTTGTTTAATTTTTTTTAAGAAAATTAAAATCGCAAACATTTTAAAAAAGGGAATTAAATTTTTTTGTTTATTTTTATTGTTCAATTTCCAGTTTATTAAAGGCGTGGTACTTAAAACGTTTTCATGTACTTGAGTGGTTCAATAGTGTTACTTTTATCTTCTGGTTTACATTACTTTGTTTTATTTTAACACATGTCATATTCTTTACTTTAGTCTTATGGTTTACATTAATTTGTTTTTTTTTAACACGTGGTAAAATATATATAAAAAAAAAAAAAGTAAATAAATCAAAGCAATATTTTGTTGGCAATTAGTACAAAAGTAGAAAGGGACAATCCACAACATTGTCCATAGAAACTATTTAACACAATTTTAACGAGAATACCTCAGATTATTTTCCATATTAAAAAAATATAAAATATAATTTTTTATCAAGTCAAATTATAATCAAACAGTTAACATTCAATTTTATTCTAAGAATTAAAAAAAATCAAATAAATTAATATTATATTTTTTCATAAATAAATAAAATAATTTTATTCATACAAAATAATTAAATTATTGATAATACATGATAATATTTTAATTTAAAAATAATATCAAACTTATAATATTTAAATAGATGTGTAACGATGAAAAATTTAATGATAATAAAAATATAATATGTGCATATAATTAATTTCTATTTTTTTTTCAAATCTTTACTAAAATAAAAAATTCCTAATTAATTTTATTATATAAAAAATATAAAAAAACTCCAAACAACTAATTAATTTATATATTTTTATTTCGATTTGATTGTGACATTATTTTTATGGTCTTTTATTGATATAAATAAGAATTAATTAAATAAAAATAAAAATAATTTATATTTTTTTATTTAAACTAGTACACCTTTTAAGTTTTTTTTAAAATTTAAATAAATTAAATAATATTTTTAATTATGAAAGATATTAAACTAATTATATAAAAATATTTTAAAAATATTATTGATATAAAAAAACTTATTGAATAAAATGGATTTTGACAATAAACATAAATTATAAAATTATGTAGAAAAATAATAAATAACATAAGATTTCAAAATAAATTTACTTTTAAAAAAAATTTGACAAATAAATAATAAACATATACATAAATAAAATTTAATTATTGAAAATTAATATAAAATTTAAAGAACTGAAAAATAGAAATAATAAAAGACTTGAATCAAACTGATAACTAAAATGCATTAAAGAAATTAGAAAAAATAAATACTTTGAATAAATTATCAAATATAGAAGAGAAATAAATAAAAATTAATATAAAAGACGACCGTATATATAAATAATTTTACTTTATTTATTTTTATTTTTAATTTTTATAAAATATTAATTTATAAATACAGTTTAGTACTTTTTTTTTTAATTTCATTATATATATACCTCTTAAAACAACAATTAGTAACTATTTTTATAGAAATAAATTTATATTATCTTTGGACTCCATATGTTACTTATTTTTTGAAAAAAAATTGTTAATCACAGTTGTAATTTTTTACTCTGGGAGAAACTTCCTAAAATTTGTTGTATATAAATAAATATTTTTCTTTTCTGTTGGCACCATACAATTAATTTTATATCATAATATATTTTGCCTCAATATAAAATAATTTGAAAGTTAATTAAATAAAATAATTATTTTTTTAAACAATTTAATATGCGAACTAAAATTTATCTAACAAAAATTTACTTATTTAATTACCTTAATAAACATACGTAAAGACAGATTTAACCTCTATATATATATATTTTTCTTTTTATTTGTGTAATGTCGTCATCTCTTACCACAAATGGTGGGATTAATTCCTCCATCCTTTCTTTGAAAATAAAAAGACTTCACCCTATTTTCTTGTAAATTGAAATATAAAGAAGAGAGATTAAAAAAATGCAAAGAAAATTGGACTCTGACGGATAAAACTAAGATAAAGAATTAAATGTGATAAAAAAGGAAATATTTTACCACAACTAATATTTGACGGAAATGAAATTGTGCAAATGCAAAGGAAATAGATATTTAATAGTTTGATATTTCTAAAGTGTTATTTTTCACCAGAATAGCTCTACTATATTCAACCTCTGATAAAGTTAATGACACGATTGGTCTTTTCAGTGTTTCTAACTTTATTGCCGCAAGTTGTGTCAGCAGTACCCATCAATATAAACCAGAATAACTATATTTATAAGAACGATTTCAATAAAATATAAAATTATCACCATTCCTATATACAAATAATTTGTTTGCTTTAATAAAATAATTTCTAATATTAATACATAAACGTCCAAACTATATTTATAATTATTGTCAAAAGAAATTCACTGATATTTCAATAATTTATCATGTATGTAGTGAAATATTTACATAGAGAAAATACTTGAATCACATAAATTTATATTTTATTTTCATTTTTATTTGGAGTATTGGTTAAGATAAACTTTAATATTATAATAAAAATATATTTTAAATTTAATTTAATCTTATAAAATTAGGTTATAAAATAAAGATTGTTCTTATTTATATATATTAATTAATTGTATAATTAAATAATGTGAGATCTTTATCAATTTTCTCAAAGAAAAATCTTAATTCCGGTAAGCACCCAGGTCACACAGCATTAGTTCAAAGGAAAGGAAGAGTTAGAGTATGAAACGAAATAGGGCAAATATTTGATTTGAAGTATTAAATATAATATTGAAGTCAAATGAAGCAACTATCGACATTAATTTAAAAGTAGCCACCGCCATTCACCCGTTCCATAAAATGAATGCTAACTGAGAACGTCGTAGCAACCCATTTCCATTCTTTCCCATTCAGAAGTGCAATCTGAGGAAGAGATAACAAAGATGGGTTCTTTGGGCACAAACGAGAAGCCTCACGCCGTGTGCATACCGTACCCAGCACAGGGTCACATAAACCCAATGCTAAAGCTAGCAAAACTCCTTCACTTCAAAGGCTTTCATATCACCTTTGTTAACACTGAGTTCAACCACAAACGCATTCTGAAATCCAGAGGTCCTCATTCCCTTGATGGTCTCTCTTCATTTCGTTTTGAAACCATCCCCGATGGACTACCCGACTCTGATGCGGATGCCACACAGAATATAGTTTCCTTGTGTGAGTCCACCAGAAGAACCTGCTTCCCTCACTTCAGAAAACTTCTCGCTAAAATCAATAACTCAGATGCCCCTCCAGTCACTTGCATAGTTTCTGATGGTGTCATGTCCTTCACTCTTGATGCTGCTCAAGAATTGGGTGTACCGGAGGTACTTTTTTGGACCACTAGTGCATGTGGGTTCATGTGTTACATCCATTATGAACACTTCATTCAGAAGGGCATAACACCCCTCAAAGGTAATTTGGCTTTATCATTCATGTTACAATTCATGACAGTTTGGTCAGTGGCGGAACCAGGAAACTAGGGCCACGGTACGATATTTTGGATTTTTTTTATTATTATATAAAATTATAATTAAATTATAAAAAAATATCCTTTGACTCTATTTCGTCCCCTTCATAATGATACTGTATGATTGTTTACATTAAAAAAAAGTTGTTGTAAAATTCTTAAATGTACTAAATATATATTTATTTTTATATATAATTATTTATGTTGATTTTAAATATATATAAATGATTTATAATTTATTAATAATTTTATTTATTATATTTATTTTTATATGATAATTAATTTTAATGAATATATATTAATTTTTTTTAATTATTTTAATCCGGTTTGACCTAATTCTACCCGATTCGACCTAGTCCGCCCTATCTAAAATTCCGGCTCCGCCCCTAACTTTGATACTTTGTTAGTTAAGTACATAAATTTCTATTACACTCCTTTTATGATTTAGTGTAATTTTAATTAAGGTGGTAGAACAGGTGTGATTTTCCAAATTATCTTTTATTTGAGTTTAAGGATAAAAATAAGAAAAATATATAAATTCTTAATTTTTCAAATTATCTTTTATTTGAATTTAAGGATAAAAATAAGAAAAATATATAAATTCTTAATTTTAAATTTTTAAATAAAAAATAAAATTATATTTTATATAAATAGTTGTTGTTTGTTATGTAATTAGTATATTTTTTTAATATTAACTCTTTCTTATATATATCAAAACCAAAATCTGATTAAAATAAACAAAGTTGAAGAACTGTGAAAGAAAAATGTGTGTAAATGTTGAAGTACGTAGTTCCTTAAGTAGCCACTGTGTGCCTATGTTAAAACCCTAATACCTAGCCTCCTCTACCCTACCTCAAAAGAATAGTAGAAACACATGATTTAATACACAGTATGCCCACGTGTATCTGACGGTAGGAGTGGGTCACCATGTCAGTTTTTTTTTAAGAAAAAACTAATTCAGTGATCTGACTTAAAATTTTTATTATGCATTTTTTTTAACATTTTAAGGTTTTCAAAAATTCAATATATTGTTATTATTTTTAATTTATTTTATAATTTTTTTAATATTAATAGAGACAAATATATTTAAATTAAATTATTAATATATTTTAAGTCTTTAAATAAAATTTATTAATCTTAATTAATTTTACAAAATAAGAAATTTTTAATTTTATTTTTGGCGGGTCAATTTCTAAGTAGGATGAGTAAAGATTTTCAGTTTGCTTGTTTTTGGCTTACTTTATCTGACTGATGAGAAAATAGGTCAAATTGGATAATGTTAAATTATTATAGTAATAAAATATTGTTTATGTATTTTTTATGTTTGGTATTATAGTTTATATGATTTAAATTAAATTAATTGACTTTTTTTTGTGTGTGTTTGAGGTGCAGACTCGAGTGATGTCACAAATGGATATTTGGAGACTACCATCGATTGGATACCAGGCATCAAGGAAATTCGATTGAGGGATATTCCCAGTTTCATTAGGACCACTGATTCAAATGATTTTATGATTGACTTCGTACTAGGGGAGTGCGAGAGGGCTCGAAGAGCTTCTGCAATAATTTTGAACACGTTTGATGCCTTAGAGCATGATGTGTTGGAAGCATTTTCATCTATTTTGCCTCCTGTTTATTCCATAGGTCCTTTGAATACACTTGTGAAGAATGTTGATGACAAAGAATTGAACGCAATTGACTCCAATCTTTGGAAAGAGGAGTCTGAGTTCATGGAGTGGCTCAACACCAAAGAGCCTAATAGTGTTGTTTATGTGAATTTCGGGAGCATCACTGTAATGACAAGCGAGCAATTGGTTGAGTTTGCATGGGGACTTGCTAATAGCAACAAAAGCTTTTTATGGGTTATAAGACCAGATCTTGTGGCTGGTGAGAATGCTGTTTTACCTGAAGAATTTGTGCAGCAAACAAAAAATAGAGGCCTTTTGTTGAGTTGGTGTTCTCAAGAAGAGGTACTGAATCACCCTGCGATTGGAGGTTTCTTGACACATAGTGGTTGGAATTCAACATTAGAAAGTGTGTGTGGAGGTGTTCCAATGATATGTTGGCCTTTCTTTGCGGAGCAACAGACCAATTGTAGGTTCTGTTGCAAAGAGTGGGGGATTGGGTTGGAGATTGAAGATGTGAAGAGAGACAAAATAGAGAAGCTTGTGTTGGAGTTGATGGATGGTGAAAAGGGTAAGGAAATGAAAGAGAAAGTTTTGCAATGGAAGGAATTGGCTAAAAGTGCTGCTTCTGGCCCAAATGGATCGTCATTTCTTAATTTGGACAACATGGTTCGTGATGTTCTTCTGAGAAAAAATGTTAAAAATTAGTTCCAGAATAGCTCAGTGCCTAATATCTATTCCGTACGTACGAAATATATATACAGCAGTTGTAGTTCTGCTTCGCTTGTTCTTCTAAAAAATAAAGTTTGATTTTGTTTCTATATTGAATTCTTTTGGTCAACGTTTAAAAGATATAAGATTGAGTGTGTGGAATGAAAAGAAGTTATCATGTCAAAATTAAAGACTATTTTTATATTTCAAAAAATACGATGTGAGTATGAAAAATATGAAAAAGAAGTTATATGAAAAAGAAGTTATATGAAAAAGATAGTTTATATGAAAAATATGATTGAATTAAATTAAATATGACTTTTAAGTTTGAGTGGATAAAGTTTATCTCATCAGTAGATTTGGATAGCACAAATTCAATTGGATTTGGATAGCACAAATCCAATTGGATTTGGACGGTCCCTTTCTTTCTAAATCTTATTATATGATACTAAGAAATAGTTATTAGTATAGTGTCTAAAACTTTCATTTATTTGGCATTGCCTTTATATTTTGATTTTGACAAAGACAGCCTATAAAGTTTCGACACACTAAATTATATTACATTTTTTGAGCCACATATATTTAAGATGTTATAAAACCTTTGAAACTTTAATTTATTTTACATAGTCTATTTTCAAAAATTACCATTCGTGTATTGCTTTTTGTATTTCAGCCCAATCTGTTTTGGGTAGTGGGCCCTATTGGGCTATCTTGCAATGGTCGGTTACCTTATCTTACCACCTCTATACGACAACATTATCATTATAAACTTACATAATTTTATGCAAGTATAAAATAACATTATCATTTCAAACATTTTTTAGACAATTAATTTTGCATTGATAATTGATTTAATTTTTTATTTATTTTGGTTAATTTTATTTTTTAAACTCCTTTTTTTATATAAATTTAAAAACTATTATAAGTTTTCTATTAGTTAACCGAGTAAAAGTTTTTACATTGGTAATAATAGTTGATTATTAAAATATTTATTTTATTGTTTGTTTAAATTTACACAACAAAATTATTCCTTTCTGCGGAGAAAATAAAACGTGGGGTTTCTATTTGATCAGACAACTTAAAATACAAGTGTTACTTTTTTGTACAAATTAAAATACTAATTTTCTCCCAATGAGAATAAATCAACAAAACACATCTTCGATAATGTAACAGTTATAATTATTCTCTCACTCTTGAATTGCTTCCAACTCCATTGGTCTTCTTGCTGAAGTGAGTCCACTAATAGTAGTGGAAGTCGTTGAGTGAAATGGATTAGGAGGCACAGTTAACTCCTCTTTAGTTTCTAGCATTTGTATGACAGATTTTATGGTTGGACGGTTCACTGGCTGCCACTGAATGCACCAAAGTCCAACAATGGCTAGCTTCTTCGCAGTTTTAGCATCACCTTCATCCTCAACATGGATATGTATGTCTCCATCAACCAGGTTATGGATCCAATCTGGGTACAGAACATGGAAATTTTGTGCCGATGACATGTCTACATTCTTCCTTCCTCCAACCATTTCTAACAACAACATTCCATAACTGTAAATATCAGATTTGTAGGACACATTTCCGAAGTTCCTGGAGAAAACTTCAGGTGCAATGTACCCCAAGGTTCCCCTAGCAGCTGTCATGGACACCAAACTACGATTCTTGGAACACAATTTGGCTAAGCCAAAATCAGAAATCTTTGGAGTGAAGTTGTCATCAAGTAACACGTTGTGAGGATTGATGTCAAAGTGAATAATGGGATGATTACAACCTTGATGAAGATACTCGATCCCTTTAGCTATACCAATAGCAATCTGTTGCATCTTCTCCCAGCCAAGAAAATGGTCCTTGTCATCAGGTGGAAATATGAAGCTTTGCAGTGACCCCTTTGGAAACAAATTGTAGACAAGAGCACGATGGATTCCTTCGGCGCAGAAGCCTAGCAATCGAACCACGTTGATGTGGTGGATTTTTCCCATAATTCCCACTTCATTGATAAACTCATTCCCATCTCCGTCAGTATTGTTGAGAATTTTCACAGCAACGAGAATCTCATTTGAAAGTTTGCCTCTGAAAACAGCTCCATGAGCTCCTTCCCCTAGCTTTTCTTTAAAACCACCGGTGATTCTTTTGACATCAGCGTAGGTAAATCTTGTAGGCTTTTCTGCCCTGTAATCCTCTAAGAATTTGTCCACTCTTGCTTGGTCTTCTTCCTTCTTTCTAAAATAGCGGAAAATCCTAATGCCGACAAGGACCAGAAGGCCCAAAAGAATAGAACCTACAATAACTGTAGGATAGGAAACTTAATTATAAAGAGAAATGGAAAAGAATTGAACCTATAATAACTGTAGGAGACTTGATTAAAACGAAAGAGAGAGAATGAAAAAGTCAAGGGAAGTAGTGCGGAATAATCTGGTCTCACCTGAAGTAGAAACAATAAAAGATCTGAAATTCCGGATTCTTTTCTGGTGGTGGCCTTTGTAATCATAGCAATCAAAACATTCTACAAATTCGGTGCTGTTGTTCTTCCATTTACATCTTCCGCCTTGGGCTTCGCACTCAGTACAAGCTGGTATGTACCATCTCAACGTCAATTGATTCTGCTGCAGCTCGGATGCCGAGACAGGTGCAGTGACTTCGAACATCTTGGAACAGAATGTCAGGTCCAAGTCCAGGACACTCTGTTGAGAATCAGAAGAGTAAATCGGACAGGAGATCATATCTTGTAAGTAGCCATAGCTGTTTCTGAGATTTGTATACCCAACTGAAGAACAGTCAAAGAAGCTCAAGTTGTTGTTTGATGCGGTAAAGTAATAATCATTAAAAAAATTGATGTTGTTTAGAAACATTTTTGTGGGGCAGTTGTTCTGGTCTTGTAAGCTAATTTCCCGAGATTTGTAGTCTATGTTACTGACGTAGAGTTTTGCTGTAGGGAGGACAAGCATGGTCTTGTTTTCTTGAGTACAATATAGACAATACCCAGGATGTGCACATTCATCTTTGATTCCCTTGACAAGTTGGAAGGGAAATCTTATAGGCTGGTCAAGCCCACAAGACAATTCCCTGCACTCCTTATGACCGTTGCTACCTTTGATAGGAATGAGCATTAGCAAAAGCATTAGTATGATCAATATGCAATAACCATGGAGAGTCAGTATACTGAACTTTGCCATCTCAAGTCTCAACAATGCAAGGGTTTGTTTTCTTTTGCGATAAGAAGCTTATGCTTCAATTTATGTTTACACAATTAATATATTTTTGTCTATTACATACAGTTTTGGAGTCCACAGAGAAATCATTTTAAAAGTCAGTCTAAGTCATGCGTTCATTAGTTGTGATCACATTCAGCTCAGGAATCCAGAGAGAAATCGCAGTCAAAGTCAGCGTAAGTCTGCGTTTTAACATTTAAATATCATCGCACAACTTTTTTAAGGAGAAAAATACCATACCTGCTGACACGTGATCAATATGGAATCAACTTTTGGAAGGGGCATCACTCTCTCAGTCATACCTACCTACCAACAACGCGGTGGTTTGTTTTCTTTTTGCAAGAAAACGTGATGACAGACAGAAAGACACAGATCACAGTGTTTAATTTATGTTTGCACAATTTTTACATTTTTTGTTTATTACATTCAATAATGGAGTCCGGAGAGAAATCACGGCCAAAGTCAGTCTAAGTCTGCTTTTTAACTTTTAAATGTAATTGCACAACTTTTTTAAAGGGGAAAATGCCTGCCCTTTTCCTCAACAGCGTGATCGATATGGAATCGCACTTTGCACTAGAAAGACAGTTTTTATATTTGTTTATTTCATTTCAAGTATATAAATCCAGATAAGAGAGTTTCTCGTTCAAAATCTAAGCTTGCGTTTTAAGTTTTAAAGATTGTCACACAAATAGTTCCGTAGTCCAAGTCTTAATCACGTCACCTACCTTGGTCATGGAGAGAGCGATGATGTTATTGGTGATCTTCTTGCTGTTTCCAGTCCAACAAATATGTGCTACGAATGAGCAAGAGCATGCTGTTGAGTGTCCCCCTTCTTCTTGTGGGAAAATCGCAAACATAAGTCGTCCATTTCGATTGAAAGGTGACCCAATGCATTGCGGCGACAGGAGGTATGAACTGAGTTGTGAAAATAATGTTACGGTGTTATATTTGTACTTGGGAAAATATCATGTGCAGGCAATCAATTACCATAATTTCACAATCCGTGTGGTTGATCCGGGAGTTGAAGAACCAAGTTGCTCCTCCCTTCCTCGTTATTTCTTGTCTATATCCAATTTCAGTGATACTTCTCGTGACATGGATACATATCGAGCCACTCTGACCCAATTTTCTGAAGTTAGTTCCTTTGAGAAGCATTTTTTCCAGCACATAATTTACATGAATTGTAGCCATCCAGTGAGTGACAATTCTAAGTATGTGAATACTACTCCGTGTGTGAAGTGGCACTCGGAAGGTTATATATATGCTATCGCTGATGACTTAATAGCAGCGGACTTTGAAGTTGGTTGTCGTATAAAGCTGGTTTCTCCCACGTCTTGGTGGGGTTTGAAGGATAATCAATATTCCTACACTCTCATGAACACAGCGCTTCTTTATGGATTTGAGATCTCGTGGTGGCGTTTCGCCTGTGAGGATCGTTGTCAAAGCCCAACTCTCGACACCTGCTATTTCGACACTTACAGCCTCCAGCCTCAATGCTCGAACCTTTGCAACGGTATATTCGGATTCCCGCAAACATGTGGTAAAGGAATTCACATTCAAATTCAAGTTAAATTAATATTTTTAATCATAGAACACCTTTTATATCTCCTTAATTTCTTTATCATTATTTAAGTTTCTTCAATTATCATTATACATAACTATTATATATTTAGGAATGATCAGCAAAACCATCTGACATCTTTCCTTGAAACTATTTTGAAATATTTCAAAGCAAAGCTTCCGATGTCTATATTTTTATTTTTTTAAACAAAAATTAATTAGCTTCCGATGAATTTAGAAAACCTACGCATTAAAAACAACATTACTAGTTTTAAATTACTTAAACTCCTTTAAACTTGTTAATGGGTATATTTGTGGCATTATGCAGTCTTCTTTGTCTCGGGGTGTTCAAAAGAATTCTGAATATGATATTTTGTTTCATTTTCAGGTACAGGGATATGGTCAATGGTGCTAGGTTATGTAACATGTAAGAATTTTAGCATCTTAACTTATTTACCTACGCTTTGGTTATGCATTATAACAGGAATTGATTTTGATGTTTCATTATTATGTTCAACTGTATACTTTTACATAATTTACGAACTCTAAAAATATATGTAATTTCATATTCATTAATCATTTAATAAAGCATTGCTAAACATATGTTATTTTTCAATAATACATCTATATATGCCCCTATTTCAATATATTTGTATAATTTTAAACAATGACTTCATAGTATCATAATTTAATAAATATATGCAAAATATGAAACTGTTGACATAGTCTTTCATTTTAACCCTTTATTCAACAAAAATAAATATCTATATTTTATTGTTGATAACTAAAATTAATTTAGTCCTAGATGAATACTAATATTGATATGAAATTGACTAATGTGTAGTAACATTCGGAACTAAATTTTTATTTATATAAGTTAGAAACAAAATTTACTTTTCTTTTAATGTTATTCTTGCTGCTAACTAACTTGATGGTTAGTATTAAAAGTTTAGAAACCAAATTCATGTTTTATTTTAACAAAGATATAACTTATTATACCTGATGTTAACTTTCTAGTCAAACAATTCTTTTTATGCTATTTACTCATTTGAGTATATTTTTCTTGCAGATTTTGTCAACCATGTTGGGTTAGGTGAGTTCTTCTAGTTCTATATTCTACAATTGAAAATTATGATAAAACTGAATACTCTTATAACAAAATTTTAAATTAATTAAAAGGTTAATATATTTGAGTTAATTGTTAATATTATATTGTAATACCACATTTTGCTACATTGTATGTCTCTTTCTTTTTTGTTCTTTATTGAAACAAGATTATATTTTTTATTTAATTCGCAGGATTGCTTAAAACAATAAATGGAAATCAAGTAATTGATGAATATTTCAGCAAGACCTACTTTTATCGAGTACCACTTGTCATAGGACAATATGTTCTACCAACATTCTTGTCGGTTAGAATTTCGTTTGGGGTTACATTACTTGTTGTACTTTTGAGATACAGATGGCGCAGAAGGCATTTGTCAATATATGAAAATATTGAAAATTATTTGGAAGTCAATAACTTGATGCCTATTAGATATTCATATAAAGAAATTAAGAAGATGGTGGGAGGTTTTAAAGAAAAATTGGGTGAAGGAGGTTATGGATCTGTTTTCAAAGGAAAGTTGCGAAATGAATCTTATGTGGCAATAAAAATGTTAAGTAAAGCAAAAGGTAATGGACATGATTTTATTAGTGAAATTGCTACTATTGGAAGAATACATCATCAAAATATAGTACAATTAATTGGATTTTGTGTTGAGGGTTCAAGACGCGCTCTTGTTTATGAATTCATGTCTAATGGATCTCTTGATCAAATTATTTTTTCTAAAGATAGAAGTATAGATTTTAGTTATGACAAAATATATAATATATCAATTGGAGTAGCTCGTGGGATTGCTTATCTCCACCATGGTTGTGAAATGCAAATTTTGCATTTTGATATTAAACCTCACAATATTCTACTTGATGATAACTTCATTCCAAAGGTTTCTGATTTTGGATTAGCAAAGTTATACCCAATAGATAATAACATTGTCACCATGACTGCTGCAAGAGGTACAATTGGATATATGGCTCCAGAATTGTTCTATAAAAATATTGGAGAAATATCTTATAAGTCCGATGTTTATAGTTTTGGAATGCTTTTAATGGAGATGGCAAGCAGGAGGAAAAACCTAAATTCCCAAGTAGAGCATTCAAGTCAAATTTACTTTCCTACTTGGATTTATGATCACCTTATAAAAGAGAAAGATATAGAAATGGAAGATATCACAGAGGAGGAAAAGAAAATAGCAAAAAAGATGATCATAGTTGCACTTTGGTGTATACAAATGAAACCAAATGATCGCCCTTCCATGAATAAAGTAATAGAAATGCTTGAAGGAAACATTGAAAACTTAGAAATTCCTCCAGATTTTTCTTTATATGAAGTAACAAAAGATTCTTCACAATCAGAAACAAATGAATTTAATAGTTCTTCTAGTTATTCTAGTTATTATGTGTAAATTATAATTAATTATATGATATTTGATGATGTATTATTGTTATTTATTTTGTATTTAGACATTACATTTTTCTTGCTATTTTTTTATAAATGAATTGAAAACAAAATAGCCGCTGTCATATTAAAGGAAATGAATCTTAATAATGGCTTTGTGCATCCTAGATTTTATGGAGATTCACCTAAACTCTTAGATATCTAATTATATTTGTTATTAGCAACTTGTCTAGCAGTCGAGATTAATGTAATTGCAAAATCTTATTTTTCATATGTTGGTTTGACATAGAATTATTAATTTTACTAATATGTTGAAGAATTTATCACGAAAAGAGACATTAAAAACATGAAAAATTCTTATTGTTTTTATATTCACATGAAACGATAGAAGACTATAAACAAACAAAATCAAATAATTTTATTAATTCTTCTAAATACTATTATTTGATAATATAAAATAATTATTTTCATTTACCTTATTATGTTCAACATTGCTCACTTATAGTATTTCATTTTTATAAATAAATTCTTGTAGTTTTTATATTTTAAAGTTTAAATCATAGGTAACCAAATTTTAAACCTTTAATATTTATAATCATATTCACATATTTTACTAGAAAATAAATCATTATGTCTATATTGTCACCTCATTCTATTATTAACAAAGAACGATACCAAATCCTTTGTAAAAAAATATATTATTGTCAACAATACCTCATAAAGTTTTAAGAGTAATTATAAAAAATTTCTTTAGAGACCAAAATTATGATCTTCATATTAAGAAAATAGTCATAACATAAATAATATAATAAAGACTATATAACATAAATAATATAGTAAAGACTACTTATAATTACTAATTGAATCCTTAGTTACTAAACTTAATATCCAATTAGAATCTAATTCATAAATTGATTTCAAAAATATTATATAGGAACTATTTTTGTAATTTATCTTATAGTTACCAATTCAACTACTGATTTTATAAAGAATTATCTACTTATTAAAGTTATAATAATCAATTTAGTAATACATTCTATCTTAAATGATTTTCTGATATATATATATATATATATATATATATATATATATATATATAGATATAGATAAAGATAAATATTTCAGTTATCTCACTCGACGTCGTTTTAAATAATACTTATTTCTCTTTAATTTTAAAATTGAGACTAGTTTTCTTAACATTTTTAATAATAATTTTATTTATATTTTCTCTAATTTTTAAATATAAATTTATCTCTATAATTTTGTAATAAATAACATCCACTTATATTTTAATAAAATAAAACTCATTTTATTTTTTAATTTGAAAATATCATATTAACTTAACTTTAATAAAAAATTATAAAAATTAAAGTTTTAAAATATAAAAAACAAATAATTTTTATAAAAAATGAATATTTTAAATTTTAAATATTAAATACAAAAACATCATAAAGATTATATTATCATTAAATTATAAATTTTCTTATAAAAATATAAAAATTATACTTTATTAAAACATTATTTTAATATAAAATAAATAAGTACAAAATATATGATTAAATTTATTAATTTATTATTATATTTATATATGATTTTAGTACAATATAAATATAAATAAAATAGAAGAGTACAATTATCGCTTTATTATTAACATAACAAAGATAAATATTTATTTTAAAATTAGAGTGTAATGTTATTTTTTTTAGTTTCAATGGATTTTTACAGTCCATTAGATTAGAAACTAATCTCACTTGAGATATTGGGATTGTTTTTCCTAGATGAATCCCAGGCTTACACACTAATCTTACTTGAGAGATACTATGCTAGAGATGAAACTAATTTCTCTATAACTAAATTATTTAGTTTTTTTTATAAAAAAATCTATAAATTTATATTTTTCACTTTAATTTTGATAATTATTTTATTTAAAGTTTAGTATGTTATTTCTAAATAAAATAAGCGGTTTTGGGAGTATTTTTTTAAAAAATATAAAGATTTGTAAAAACGGAATCGGTGAGCCTTAGGTTTTTATTTAAAAGAATTGAAATGTATAAATAATTTTTTTTATTTTTCCTATTTTTCATCAAAATTAGTCTCATTCAAAACTTTTTTAATCTATTCCTTTTTTTTAATTTCCCCTAATTCTTTTTAAGATTTTTTACTTAATTTTTATTTATTTAAAAAAATTGAAAACTTTTAAAAAATTCGTGAAGAATGGATTAATTTTGTTTAATTAAAATTTTATTTTGAATAAATTTTAAATTTTTCTAATTTTTAGAATATTTGATCAAAATGCTTATAGATCTAAAATTTTTATTCAAATTGAATATATATTAGTTTAGATATGTAATGATGCAAATAATTTTATATTTAAAATCTTTTAAAATAAGATAAAATATCTTTGATTTATCTCAATTTAGAAAAAAAACTTGATTTAAAAGTAAAGAAGACTAATAGAATTTTTTTTACCTACTTAATATTTGATAAAAGGTTTTTTGTATGTGAAATCTTGATTTGTGAGGAATGTTTTGTTGGGAATGAAGTATAGGTTGTGGAACTTGGAGAATGTTGCATTGTATTGAATATTGTTTTATAATTGATGTGAGATGAAAATTAAGTATTTAATGTGGATTTTCGTTGTTTCTGGTTGGTATAAAGGAATTGTTCATTAAATAACCAGATTTCACTTAAGTAATAGTTTTTGGATGTGCCTATTACATGATTTTTGTTTGAGTAACAAAAATCTCGCTTGAACAAAAATTATAAAATACTTTGAAGTACAATTTTGTTTGAACGACAAAGCTTTAATTGAGATGAATTCTTTTGCTTAAACAATAAACTTTTTTGCTTGAACGAAAACCAGATTAAAAATATTACTCAAAGAGAAAAAGTATTTTACTTGAACAACAAGAATACATGACTTGAGTGAACATGTTATTGAAAAATTATTTTATGTTTTTAATTAAATTTAAAATATATATATATATAAATAAATAAATAAATAAATAAATAAATAAATAAATAAAGGGAGAGGAAAAGAGAGTGAAAAGAATATTTTTATTCAAATAAATAAATTTTTTATTTTTAATATTTAAAATTTAAAATTAATGTTTTTATAATGTAAAAAAAATTATTTTAATTCCTTTGTCTTCACGTCTTTATATTTTATTCAAATTAATTTTTAAAAGGAAAGTAAAGATACGGTGCAGTAGAATAGTATTTGATAATAATATGTAAATTAAAGTAGGTTGTGATGTAAATGAATTGTAATTATTTTTTATATAAGTAATTTTTTTACAGCAATTGAAAAATAAAAATCAAAATAAACACACATAAAAGAATAATCGTAATGGAAATTGAAACAATAAAATTTAATAAAGATAAGAAAGATCAAAATTTTCTTATTGATAAAATATGTATATTCTACAAATCATAAAATATTAAAGATAAAAAATGTAATTAATATAAATTTATTTGAAAAATATAAATTGTGATTTTTACTATTCTTATATTATTATTATTATTATTATTATTAATATTAATATTAAGTAATGTATATCAATTTTAAAATAAAAAATATTTAAATTTTTTTAAAATTCGTAATTTATATAACTAACGTAGAGTTTTATTGTAGTAAAGAGTAGAGTTTACACAATTAATATATTTTTGTCCATTACATTCCGTTTAGGAGTCCAGGGAGAAGTCACTTTAAAAGTCAATCTAATTCATTAGCTCGTGATTACATTCAGCTCAGGAATCCAGAGAGAAATTGCAGTCAAAGCCAAAGCCAGTGTAAGTCCGCGTTTTAACATTTAAATATCATCCCACAACTTTCAAAAGAGAAAAATACCATACCTGCTGACACGTGATCAATATGGAATCAACTATTGGAAGGGGCATCACTCTCTCAGTCATACAAAACAACCAACAACGCGGTGGTTTGTTTTCTTTTTGCAAGAAAACGTGATGACAGACAGAAAGACACAGATCACGGTGTTTACTTTATGTTTGCACAATTTTTATATTTTTTGTTTATTACATTCAATAATGGAATCCGGAGAGAAATCACGGTCAAAGTCAGTCTAAGTCTGCTTTTTAACTATTAAATGTAATTGCACAACTTTTTAAAGGGGAAAATGCCTGCCCTTTTCCTCAACAGCGTGATCGATATGGAATCGCACTTTGCACTAGAAAGACAGTTTTTATATTTGTTTATTTCATTTCAAGTATATAAATCCAAATAAGAGAGTTTCTCGGTCAAAATCTAAGCTTCCGTTTTAAGTTTTAAAGATTGTCACACAAATAGTTCCATAGTCCAAGTCTTAATCACAAGTCTCCTACCTTTGATCATGGGGAGAGCGATGGTGTTATTGGTCATCTTCTTGCTGTTTCCTGTCCAACAAATATGTGCTATGAATGAGCAAGAGCATGCTATTGAGTGTCCTCCTTCTTCCTGTGGGAAAATCGCAAACATTAGTCATCCATTTCGATTGAAAGGTGACCCAATGCATTGCGGCGACAGGAGGTATGAACTGAGTTGTGAAAATAATGTTACGGTGTTATATTTGTACTCGGGAAAATATCATGTGCAGGCAATCAATTACCATAATTTCACAATCCGTGTGGTTGATCCGGGAGTTGAAGAACCAAGTTGCTCCTCTCTTCCTCGCTATTTCTTGTCTCAATCCAATTTCATTGATACTTATTTGAACACATTCGATTCATACCAAGCTACTCAAAAGCAATTGTCTGAAGGTGATTTCAATGAGAAGCGTCTTTTCCAGCACATAATTTACATGAATTGCAGCCATCCAGTGCGTGACAATTATAAGTACGTGAATATAACTCAGTGCATGAAGTGGCAGTCCAAAGGCTATATATATGCTATCGCTGATGACTTAATAGCAGCAGACTTTGAAGTTGGTTGTCGTATAAAGCTGGTTTCTCCCACATCTTGGTGGGGTTTGAAGGAAAATCAATATTCCTACACTATCATTAACACAGCGCTTCTTTATGGATTTGAGATCTCGTGGTTGCGTTTCGCCTGTGAGGATCGTTGTCAAAGCTCAACTCTCGGCTCCTGCTATTTCGACACTTACAGCCTCCAGCTTCTATGCTTGAACCATTGCAAGTATATACCTGGGCTATCGATAATGGAATGTGGTAAAGGAATTCAAATTCAAATTCAAGTTAAATAAATATCTTTTATTAAAGGAAACTTTTTATATCTCTTTTAATGTCTTTATCAATATTTAAATTTCTTCAATTATCATTATACATAATAAATAATTATATATTTAGGAATGATCAGCAAAACCGTCTGACATCATTTCTTGAAACTAATTTGAGATATTTCAAAGCAAAGCTTCCGATGTCTATATTTATGTTTTTTTAAAACAATTAATTAGTTTTTATGCTTTGCACGAATTTAGAAGAACCGACGCATTGAAAACAACATTACTAGTTTTAAATAATTATGATTCATTTAAACTTGTGGAAGGGTATATTTGTGGCATTATGCAGTCTTCTTTGTCTCGGGGAGTTCAAAAGAATTCTGAAAATGATATTTTTTTCATTTTCAGGTGCAGGGATATGGTCACTGGTGCCAGATTATGTAATAGGTAAGAATTTTATCATTTTAATTTATTTACCTGCACTTTGGTTATGCATTATAACAGGAATTGATTTGGATGTTTGATTACTATGTTCAATTATATACTTTTACATAATTTACGAACTCTAAAAATATATATAATTTCATATTCATTAATAATGTAATAAAGCATTGTTAAACATATGTTATTTTTCAATTATAATACATTTATATATGGCCCTATTTCAATATATTTTTATAAGGAAAGATATATTTAATATAGATTATAGAATCATTTACTGGCATGTGTTACAATTTTAAACAATGACTTCGTAGTATCATAAATTTAATACATACATATGCAAAATATGAAGCTGTTACTTAAAATAGACGTAACCTTTTCAGTTTAACCCTTCATACAACAAAACAAATGTTTCTATTTTATTGTTAACAACTAAAATTAATTTAGTCCTAGATGAATCCTAATGTTAAGATGAAATTGACTAATGTGTAGCAACATTAAGAACTAAACCTTTTATACAACAAAACAAATGTTCTTATTTTAATGTTATTCTTACTGCTAACTAAGTTGATGGTTAGTATCGAATTTTAGAAACCAAATACATGTTTTATTTTAACAAATATATAACTTATTATTTCTGATGTTACCTTTCTAATCTTACAATTCTTTTTCATACCATTTACTCATTCAAGGATATTTTTCTTGTAGGTATTATCGATGATGTTTGGAGAGGTGAGTTGTACTACTTCTATATGCTACAATTGAAAATTATGATAAAATTGAATACTCTTATAACATACTTTAAAATTAATTAAGAGAATGATATTTTGAAGTTAATTGATAATATTATATTTTATCTTTTAAAATGCTCTCTTCTCTATTTAGAAAAGACAAATATTAAAAAAGTTATACTTATATATTGTTATATTGTATGTCTCTTTCATTTTCATTTTCAGGACTGCGTGAAATAATAAAAGAAAACCGAGTATTTGATGGTTATTCCTATAATTTTGATCGGGTATCAGTTTTCATAGGACAATATATTCTATCATCATTCTTGGCAGTCAGATTTTTATTTGGAGTGACATTACCTGTTGCAATTTTGATATACAAATGGCATAGAAGGCATTTGTCAATATATGAAAATATTAAAAATTATCTAAAACTCAATAAGTTGATACTTATTAGATACTCATACAAGGAAATTAAGAAGATGGCTGGAGGTTTCAAAGAAAAATTGGGTGAAGGAGGTTATGGATCTGTCTTCAAAGGAAAATTGAGTAATGGATCTTATGTGGCAATAAAAATGTTAAGTAAATCAAAAGGTAATGGATATGATTTTATTAGTGAAGTTGCCACCATTGGAAGAATACATCACCAAAATATAGTACAATTAATTGGATTTTGTATCGAGAGTTCAAGACATGCTCTTGTTTATGAATTTATGTCCAATGAATTTCTTGACAAACTAATTTTTGATAGAGATAGAAGTACATCTATTAGCTATGAGAAAATATTTAATATATCAATTGGAGTAGCTAATGGAATTGCTTATCTCCACCATGGATGTGAGATGCAAATTTTGCATTTTGATATCAAGCCACATAATATTCTACTTGATGATAACTTCGTTCCAAAGGTATCTGACTTTGGATTAGCAAAGTTATATCCAGTAGATAATAGCATTGTCACCATGACAGCTGCAAGAGGAACAATTGGATATATGGCTCCAGAGTTGTTTTATAAGAATATTGGAGAAATATCTTATGTTTATAGTTTTGGAATGCTTTTAATGGAGATGGCAAGCAGGAGAACAAACTTAAATTCACAAGCAGAGCATTCAAATCAAATTTATTTTCCTATTTGGATTTATGATCATCTTAAAAAGGAGGGAGATATAGAAATAGAAGATATCACAGAAGAGAAAAAGAAAATTGTAAAGAAGATGATCATAGTTGCACTTTGGTGTATACAAATGAAACCAAATGACCGCCCCTCCATAATCAAAGTAGTGGAAATGTTTGAAAGAGATATTGAAAACTTGGAAATTCCTCCAAATTTCTCTATATATCCATATGAAACGACAGAAAACTCTAGAAACACAAAATCAAGTGAATTTAATAGTTCATCTAGTTATTTTATATAAATTATATAATGTAATGATATATAATGGTTTTTTTTTATTCACTTATAATATTTTTTTTATATATATATATATATATTTTGTTTTTATATTTTGAAGTTTAAAATATGGGTTACCACTTCATTCTATTAACACGGTTCTACTCCGAGTCAAATTATTTATAAAAAAAAAAATTATTAACCATGTAAATTCTTGTCCATCAACAAACTAGACTAGTTAATAACTTAGGCTTACTTTTAAAAGTTACTAAAACAAATTGATTTTGGTTTGTGGTCTCTAAATTGAGAATATCAGTATTTATAATCATATTATAAATACTAAAGTAGAAACTAATTTTAGAAGTAGCTAAATCTCTACTTACTAACTTTACTAACTTTAGAATCCAAATTTATAATCTAATTTATAAATTGATTTAGTGACCGATTATTTAGAAAGTAATTTTGTATCTTCTTTTCTAATTATTATTTTAACTACTGATTTTATAATGAATGATATAATTATTAGAGTTATAATAATGAATTTAGTTACAAATTATATTGAATGATTAGTAATATTTTATATTAAATTATTTTGTGACCCGTTTTATATTATATTTGATTGAACTGTTATTATGATAATAATTCTCTCTATATATAACTACAAGTTTCAAGGCCTTGCAAGCAAAGGCTGTTCAACCCCAAGACCGCGATTAAAGCCGCTACGCTCCTAGAGTCCTCAGTGGCTCAACATCTAAAACTGCATTTGCTTCCTCTACAGTATCAAAGAACAAAAATGCTCCTCCTCTTTGAAGCCATAACGTCTAACTCACCCACTCGCATCCTTTTTCAAAGTTGTCGTCTTCCTCTTTCCATGAATACAAGTAGTAGATAGAGCATAAAAGTCTCAGCATTTCCCCTTTATAAAATAACATTTTCCTGTTATTTTTTTTAATGGATTGAAAATAATAGATTCACGCCATATTAAAGAAAATTAACAATGGTAATGCCTTTGTGTATCCTAGATTTTGTGGACATTCACTAAACTCTTAGACATCCAATTACATTTGCTATTAACAGCTTGTCAAGCAGAAGAGGTAAATGCAATTTTGAAATAAAGTTATTAATTTTACTCTCAGCATTTTATTAATTTTACAAAAGGTCGAAATCTACAAAGATAACCAGGATTATTCAAGGTTATGAGAGACATTCATATAGATCCCACTTTGATTCTAGGCCATTAGAATCTGCTGCTATAGTCTTAAGGAACAGGAAAAGTTTCAGGTGATATTATTTCTTTTCACTGGTAATTTGACTTTGATTTTTGTGCAATCACTCATGTTGACTAAATATTGTATTTTTTTTGTACTCTGAGCATTGTTACAGCAGTAAGGAATGGGTGTTAAAGGGGTGACAAAAAGTACCCCAATTATTGAACACCTTTGCTTCAAGGAGATGAAAAGATGGAGCTAGTTTTGTAATTTTCTTAATTAGATTCTTGGTCAATTAAACTAATGCTACTCAATAGGTAATATTAATTTGATATTTTGAATTTTGGCAATTCAATATAGGTCAAGACTCCATTACTTAAGGAGGACATAAGTAAGTTTTATAATTGAGATTGTTATATAGTATTGTACACTTTTCACTCTAGCGAGAGAAAGGAATACTATAGCTTTGTGTTGTTGGTTTGAAGAAAACAACCTTGAAATAATTTCAGTCACTGATATGAGCTTAAAATATATTGTGATAATTTTTACATTTACTTTATAGTGCTCATCCTGTTAAGACTTTTGATCAAAACAAAAGTCGTGTTGTTAAGACTGGCCTAAAATTTTCATGCTTGCCAAAAAAATTGTTAATACCCTATAACATTAATAATAGATAAAAAAAAAGACTTCAGTTGAAGCTCAGAAATGTTGCACAAAGTGTAGAGGACATTTTCTTACATAATGGTGGTATATACATATGGGGGCGTAGTGAAGGAGTAAGTTAAAATTAAGAGCTTCACTAGTTCTTACACTAGTTTTTAACCCTCTCGCTCATAAAAACTTCACGAATCATATTCTCCAAATTAAGAAACGAGGTTCCATGAGGGCCAGAAGCAGCACTTTTTGCCAACTCCTTCCATTGTAAAGCTTTCTCCTTCATCTCTTTACCCTTTTCACCATCCATCAACTCCCTCAGAAGACTCTCTATTTTGTCTCTCTTAACATCTTCAATCTCCAACCCAATCCCCCACTCCTTGCAAGAGAATCGACAATTGGTTTGTTGCTCCGCAAAGAAAGGCCAACAGATCATTGGAACACCTCCACACACACTTTCTAACGTTGAATTCCATCCACTGTGGGTCAAAAATCCCCCAATAGCTGGGTGAGCCAACACTTGCTCTTGGGGGCACCAACTAGGCAAGAGGCCTCTGTCTTTGGTTTGTTTCACAAACTCTGGAGGCAGAACAACATTTTCACCCCCCACAACATCGGGTCTTATGACCCACAAAAAGCTCTTGTTGCTATTAGCAAGTCCCCATGCAAATTCAGTTAGCTGTTCACTTGTCATAACCGTGATGCTCCCAAAATTCACGTAAACAACACTGTTGGGCTCTTTGGTGTCAAGCCACTCCATACACTCAAACTCCTCCTTCCAAAGATTCGACCTAATTGCATTCAAATCTTCATCATCAATACTATTCACCAGTAAATTCAAAGGACCTATGGAATAAACAGGAGGTAAAATAGACGAGAATGCTTCCAAAACATCATGCTCCATAGCATCAAATGTATTCAAAATGATTGCAGAAGCTTGTCGAGCCCTGCGGCACTCCCACTGTAGAAACTCAAGCATAAAATCATCTGAATCTGTGGTCCTAATGAAACTGGGAAGATCCCTCAATCGAATTTCTTTGATTCCCGGTATACAATCGATTCTAGTCTCCAAATACCCATTCGTGACATAACTTGAATCTACATGTCGGATACAAAAAAGTTCAATTAATACTCACATAATATATATATATAGTAAATTTTCATGTTCCAAAGTACCAAACAGTTTGTAATGACAGAAATCAAACTAATTCAATTACCTTTGAGGGGTATTAGGCCCTTTTGAATTAGTTGTTCAAATTGCACATAACACATGAACCCACATGCACTAGGGGTCCAAAACAGAGCCAGTGGGACACCCAATTCTTCAGCAGCATCAAGAGTGAAGCTCATGACACCATCAGCAACTATGCAAGTCACTGGAGGGGCATCTGAATTATTGAGTTTAGTGAGAAGATTATTCAAGTGAGGCAAGCAAGTTCTTCTAGTGGAGTCACAGAGGGAAGGTATATCCTGTGTGGCATCCACAAGAGGCTCTGGTAGGCCATCAGGAATGGTTTCAAAGCGAAACGAAGAGAGGCCCTTGAGAGAATCAGGACCTCTGGATTTCAGAAGGCGTTTGTGGGTATACTCAGTGTTAACAAAGGTGATGTGGAAGCCTTTGAAGTGAAGGAGTTTTGCTAGCTTTAGCATTGGATTTATGTGGCCTTGTGTTGGGTGTGGTATGCACACGGCATGGGGCTTCTTGATTGTGGCTGAAGAAGACATGTTTGATATCTCTTCCTCAGCTGTCAAAGGCTAATTTTCTAAGGGAAAAAGGGTGAATGGCGTTCTTTATTTTCTAATTACAGACTCAGCCTGATTGATATTTAAAAAGAATCTTTGACATGTAAAGAAGGAAAGGCAAAGAAGAAAGAAATAAGTTTGATTAAAAGGAGAGCTGAAAAAGTTGATAACTTTAATCAAACATTTAGAATACTGAGTGGTTCATAGATCACGCTCTTCTATTAATTTAATTTTTTTTGCTTTGACTTTAAATCATATCTATAAGTAAAATTTGCCGGCTTCAGGCGTCACAGTAGATTCTCAATTGAACTGCTCCCGCATGTCTAGGACCTTAGTATTTAAGGACGGACTGTCAAAATTCAATAAATATTAATTATCAAAATTTACATAAAATATTTTTATTTTTAAAATCTTTAAAGAATACATAGAGAATATATTTGTATAAAAGATATTAAAAGAAATTTAAAAACATAAAATTAAAAATGATCACTAATCTCATACGTTACCCTCATGACTTTACAGGAAAACCATTTTTTTTAACAAAATTTATTTTACAAAAATAGGTCATTATATTTTAAAATAAATTATATTAACATAAATTATATTACTCACTAAATTATGTTTTAAAATATGAATAGTTAACAACTATTGAAGAACAATTTGTTTTTCGATAATTAGGAAATAGAAGAAGAAAAAAAAAATATATTTTGACGATGATTGTAACTTCAAAAGCAAATTATAATAAACATTCTATGTCTAATTTATTTTCGTAAGTTTACGTAAAAGTCAAATCTTGATTAGTGTAATTGAGATTGCAAACATGTTTAAACCTCACAATGATGAGAAATATAAAGACGATAAAAAAATAGAAAGAGTAAATATTTGTTAATCTGTTTCAAAGTTTAAGTTTTCAATTAAGTATATAGAATGTTTGTAGGTTTGACTAATTAACAAAGTTTAATAAGTAATATTCAATTCTTAAAAAATATAAAAGTGATATTAATAAACCCATTTCATTACACATTACAATTATTTATAACTTTAAAATGATAAAAAAATTACTTTCTTATTTGACCATTATGGTTTAATAAACTTTACTTTTTTAATCTTTACTAAAAGATAATCAATTTTAAAGTTATATATAATTTTTATATCCATTAGTTAGTATAAATTTAGATGATAAAAACTAAAAAATTAAAAATAATATATATATATATAATAAATAGTGGTTTCATTTTTTAATGATGTTATTCATTAATAAATATTAAAAGAATAAATAAAAATTATTTTTTAAAATTTCTTTGATAATTTTTTATATTTTATTACATATTTTTGTTTCATTGAATAAAACCATTACTTTTATATTTTTTTAATGATAATAAATAAATAAAAAATTTAAAATAATAAAAAATAAATATTTCTAAAATAATTATTTTATTTTTAATAATAATATTAAATAAAATATTTTAATATAATTTTTTTATATTTATAAATATAAAGAAATTAAATATTAATTGTTTTCATGTATTTTTTATTTTTTAAATATTTTTATATTATTTATAATAAATTTTCTTATAAAAAATATAATATTTAAGTTGTTATTATTTAAAAAAATTATATAATTAATAATAAAACTATAAAAAAATTAAATATAAATTTAAACAAGTATAAAATTTTAATAAAAACTTTTTTTTATAGTTAATTTAATATAATTAAATATATTATCTCATAATATTATATAAAATTATATAAAAATATTTATGTAGATTAAATATTAATTTCCCTAATTTATAATATTAAATATATAATTTCATATATAAAAAAAATATTTTGTATATTATCAATAATACATATTTTATATTTATAATATATTCTTTTAATAAGTATTATCAATGAAAAAAATCAAATCATGTTTAAATAATTTTATCTATTAATATATATAAAAAATGATAAAGTATTAGTAAATAAATTAAATAAGAAAATTATATACTATTTGAAATGAATTGAATTCAATAAATTACTCTATCAGTAACTTTAAAAAGTTACTATACGAATATAACTTTATATCCTGTTTCCCTTTCTAAATTAGTCTTGAAATGCTAAATTAGTACTATATAATCAATTTAGACTTTAAAATGAACTTAAAAAGAAAAAAAGAATTGGTAAAATGAATAACATAAATACGTTATAGAATATAAAAAGATCCTAGTATCATGTAAGAAAAAATAAGACGAATAAGATGAGAAAAATTTACAAAAAGTTAAAGTTGGTGTTAGATTCTCTTAAGAAAAGATATTTGTTCATTCATTCTGATAAAAGGCAATGTCATAACTCTGAAACACACGAAGAACAAGTTAGTTACATATATTGAAGCTGAAAAGGAGAACCAGGGAACAAATAAAGTGGAATCAAACCTCAGTTGTCTCTCTCCTTATTCCTCTCTAATTCATAACTTACTAAAACCATTCCTCTCCATTAATTGATAACAACAATATAGATCACCCATAAGTGTCTAAGAACTAGAAGTTAATAAGAGTTGAAGAAGATAGGTACGTGATGGTAATAAAGTGCATGGGTTATATAGATTAGATGGCATCAGAAGAAGAAGTGAAAGGGGTGTGACCAAAGCCAAAGGCTTTGATGTGGTCTTTGAGGGACCTCTTATGTTTGAAGTCGGAACCACAAATGCAGAGCCAGCGTTTGCCGCAGTTTTTCTCGTGGGTTCGCCAGTCACCTTTCACGGCCAAAGGCTTCGCGCACTTGCGGCACGTGAAGGGCTTGGCCCCGTGCTTCCTCTTGAAGTGCGTCTGAAGCGTGCGGAAGTCCTTCAGAGGCTTGGCACGTGGGTGGTCGATGTTGTTCTTGCAGCCTCTGGAGCAACAGTAGCAGGGAATGTCCAACAAAGGTCGTGGATGGGTTCGCTTCAGCGACTCTGGCCCTCTGCGATACTGTGACCCGTGCCCCCACATATGCATCTGCCACAAAATCTATCACTTTTTACATTTTCATTCCTCAAATATGCCACAAAATATTTATCCAATTAATTATATAATATTTAACTTCATTTTTATTTCGGATAAGATGGACAATCATTTTTTTTCATCTTATATTTTTCTCCATTAAACCTCCTTTTATTCCCAATGAAGTGTTTACTCAACATTTTTCTATCATTGTATTAAAATTGATTATTGCAATTGTAATGTAATAACATTAGTCACATTTGCTCCTTTTGTAACATTTAAGTTAAGGATAGCTTCATTTTATAAAATGCTTTGTTTTGTTTTCTATAATATCTTTAATTACAGAAATGTCATTTTATTTCATGTTTTCAAATTTTGCATAATTTTATTTTGTCTTATGTTTTTATTATTTCCTATAAAACTTAAAAAAAATAAAGAAGTGAAGTGAATACAAGATCTTAATTTTTTAACTAAAAATAAAAAATATTTCCTCAAATCAATCGCTCCTTAAATTTTAGATGTTCTTGCAATAATGTAAGCAACTAAAACTTTGGTCTTAGTCATTTTATGTCTTTTTATTTTTTATTTAGAGAAAGGTTTAACAGAGGGCGAAAAGGAAACAAGAATTAACGTATTAACGTCTATTCACAGTATCAGCGGCATCAACTTTTACTAAAACTTTAGTCCTTGATTTAAAAACCTTAACACTGTTATAAAGTAAGTGGAAAACAGAAAAACATGAGACATTTTCTAAAATTAGAAACTTTATGAAAAGGTTCAGTGAAGCCATAAAATGATGGATGCATACAATATGACTAAACGGAGGGTTTATACCATCTCACAACTACGCTTAGAGCACATAGTTCATTAGTTTATCTTGAAACAGCACTAAACTATGTTAACCCTGTCGAAGACTTCACATGAAGAGGTCTTAAAAGTTTGAGTAATGAATTTTCCTCAAATTCACATAACTAACATGTAAAATAAAATTATTCTCCGATCATAGTATCAGTGGACGTGGAATCTTGAAGGAGAAGTATCATGCAAAATCTCCATATACATGAAACAGAATAAGAAATAACTGTACCTGAAGATTGTTGTAGCGATTAAAGGTTTTGAGGCAGACAGGACAAGAGAAATGGCTAAACCCAATGAGGATCTGTTCTTGAGTTGGTATCCAGTAGTTGCTAGGAACTTGGGTTGTGGCATTCAAAAATCCATGATTATTGGTGGAGGCACTTGAATTGTTGGGGAGGCCTATGTGTAAGGCCACAGTGACATCCTCAACTTGAGCATGGTATGCTTTAGGGTTTTGGTTTTGTAGCAAAGCTTCTTGGGGAGATGAACCTAGGAAGCTACTAAGCAGAGGCAGGGGCTGAAGCTGGTTTTGATTCATGTCAAGGTAAAAAATGAAATTATTGATATGATTTGCATGTGAATGAGGCAGGGTATAATAGCTACATAACATGTACATTATATATATTCGAGGGGTCCATGGTACTCTTTATTGTGTAATAAAAAATTAATGAGAGTGAAGTTAGATTTTATCAAATTTGAGGGGTTTAATAAGGACTGGAGCCACATTAAAGAAATTGGCATGTAATGAAACTTGGAAAGGAAGAAGAGTGAAAGAAATTGTGTGATAGGTGACCAGAGAATATTACAGTTGAATATGAAAATACCCTTTGTTGTGGGGGTTATTATTTTCTCCTGCAAGTCCACTTTGTCTATTTTAAGCTTGATTAGGATATACCTTAAATTCTGTGGCCCATGCTCCCTAAACGTAGAAAGAATTGCAAGCAGTGGTTTTCAAACAGAGGGAAACCCATTTTGCTCTGTCAGACACGCACCAAAATCCAATAGAGACTGAATTAAAACTCAACAACTAACTCTAAACACTTTTTTAAGGAGATTTCTTTTGTTAAACAACTGTAAAATTCTAACTAATGAGGTTACTGTTACACAATTATAGTTCTTATCAACTTCATTTGTATTTTGTAAGTCACATATAACAATTTTGGTATTAGAAAGGATTCAGAACCCGTGATAGCAGAAGAATTTGGGTTCAGGGACACCATATTATCTTTTAAACACAACTATATATTTATGATTACTACTACAAATGAAATAATATATCAGAACTGTAATTGTTCTCATAATTTGTTTTATATACGAGTTTCTCCAGGACAATAATTTAGTGACTTAAAAATACAGTATAGGCAAATCAACAAAAATAGTAGTTGAATAGTACAAACTAGATATAGTATTACTCTATAATCTTCAAAATTTGTGGGGACTGGATTCTCTCTCTCTAAAACTTGCCACCCTGTTCTAGATTAACTACTTACTAAATCTAATATCTGTTTTTTATTTTCAAAATAAAAGAATCCAAGAGATTTTGCTACACATATAATATAAGTTCATCCCCTTTGCAGTCTCATTGTGAACTTAAGACTTAAGATTTTGTTTACAGAAAAATAATCAAATATATAAAGTGAAACTAATAAAATATATTAGAAAAAAAAAAGTGAAAAATAACTCTCACCTCCTCTTTGTGGATGTAATTAAAATTAAATATTAATTATTACATTACTATATTAAACTCTATCTTGACAATATTTACAATATTAAAATATATGAAAAAAATAAATTTTAAAAAGAATTTTGAAAGTCTCGCAACTTTAGAAATTAGATTAGGTTTGTAAATTTGATACATATTTAAAGAAATAATCCTAATATATTCCATTTAAACTAGTATATTTTATTCTTTACCTTTTTTTTTTACAAAAAATTTATGTAAAAGTTTCTTGTTAAGTTTATTAAAAAACTAATTTGCAAAATATTACATGAATTCAATTTATAGGTATAAATCGTTGTTTATATTAAAAATTAACTGGATTAAAATCTTAGATTAAAATAAAAAAAACTAAATTAGAATTCAATTTAATTTATTTGTATTGAATTAGATCATTGAATCACTAAACCTAATAAACACTCTTAACATATTTTATCAATATAAAATATGTATTTTTAATTTTTTTAATATATATATATATTTTTTTTTTCTATTTCCTTCCTTTTTATCATTTTTTATTTGAAAAAGATAAATAAAAATTAGATTAGTATTTAAATTAAGTAACATTTTTTTTAATTACCTTGGTAATTTATATAACAAATGTAATGAATATTAATTGGAGCATGAGATAAAAGTAACTCATTTATATGTCCTACAAAACTAGGAGAAAGTCTTGTCTTACTTGGAGAAAGTCTTTAAAAAAAAAAAAAAATCAACAAATGAATTTCAATAAAAAAAAAAGTACGAGAGGTACCAAAAGATACAAATCACTATGATTTAACATAATTGCACAAACTAAATCATGAACCACCTATATATCTTACACCATACTACTATTAACTTGAATATGCCTACTTACAATAAAAAAAACAATTGAAAGGAAAAGTCTTGCTATTATACTTTCTAACACAACAACAAGAAACAAAGGGACCAAATCATATATAAATTCAAGCTACTATTGGTTGCTATACTAACTCCACATGAGACGTAGGCATTGGATCTGAGAAAGGAATGTAGGCTGCAATCAATAAGTTCTGCATAATCCTAGATTGAGGCTAAAATTTTCCTACTTTCATGCTATTTGAGTTGAATAATATTGTTAACTTCCTCCCATCTACGATGCCTTATATTATCCCTATTTTACCTTTGCAATCGCATATGTATCATAAATATAACAATCAATACCAGTAAACCAAATACTACATCATACTAGAAGATTATTACCAACAAAACAGGAGCACACTCACTATACTATCAGCATACGCATTGTTCCAAGCACCAAAGCAACTATATCTTGTATTAGGCTTAGATATGCCACTATCCCAGCATTGTACTGATGCATAAACTTCAAACCATCCTCCATAAAACCTTTACCCACTACAATTCCTAATAGACTAGATACAAAGATAAAACTACCATCCCATCTTGATTTACACAATCCACTGCAAAGATTCATGTTCATTGCATTAAAACCCATCCCTTAAACCATACCAATGCCTCTCCTATCCAACTCTTCAACCTTCGTATATGCATAATTCTAAATTGGTGTTCCATAACATAAATAGGATTTGAAATTATTTAATCTTCACTTCCATCAAGACCAAGTTGTAAAAATAAAATATTGTACCACTTCATCCACATCAAAGTCTTCGTTCCTAAATATTATTTCATTTCTCTTTCTCCAAATACACCAAACAATTGCAACTCATACTTTATATCATTTTTCTTTTTCCTTAATAGATTCTATTCCTAGACTATGTTTCCAAAGAGTATCGTAAGGAAATAAGTTATCTTATCAACCGAAGAGTAACAATACTTAAAAATTTTATCCACCTTAGAATAGGTAAATAAAATATGGAACATAGATTCCTCAACTTCTATACACACATGAAACAAAAAAACCATCACCTATTAAGTGTATATTATTTTTCTCATATTATTATCTTTAGTAGTCAGTTTATTTTCAATACGCTTTTATACAAATAGAATAACTTTAGGAGAAATATTAAACTTTTAAATATATGACCAAATAACTTCTATTACAATCCTTAAATCGACTCATGTAAAACATTATAAGTAGAAGTCACACTAAACTTTCCATTTGATTCTTTTTTCGTCACTACATGTCAACCACATCATTTTCAGATTGTATTGATCTTAGATCAGTCATAAAGTTGTCTACCATCTATTGTTTTTAATAAAATTATCTTCTACACCATTCCATGTTCCATACCCACCTATTTCGTATCCACCATCTCATATTCACCTTTTATTTTTGTTTTGAGTTAAAAAAAATTCTTGGATATTGGATATTTTGTAACTAAATTTTTATTTACTTTTCACCTATCAAATCAAAAGTTGATAAAACATTCATCACAAATATTAGTTTGGTTTAGGGTGGAAAAACTTAAATGATCCATTAGACGAGAAAAACTGTTCTATTTGATAGGCAAATCTAAGAAAAATTTGTGGTGTAAAAGAAATGGAAGGGAAATAGTTCTAAGAAGAAATTTATTGGCAGGTGAAAAATGTTAGGAAGATAAGATTTTAGTATGACAAATGAATAGGAGAAGAACCACTTAAAACCAGATTTTATAGTTGTACCTTAATTCAAATAACAAGGACCATAATATAGGAAATATGGGAAGTTGGAACGAAAGTAAATGGGAGTGGAATATGAAACAGAGGAGGGGATGGTTTTAGTGGGAAGAAGATCAAGTGGAACTGCTAATGAGATCTATTAATTCTAAGTAGTTAAAGGAGGGCGAAGAAGATAAATGGTTTTGGAAAAGGGAGACTTCAGGTAATTATATTGTTAATTCAGCTTATAATCTCATTAGGGAATGATGGCAGAGGAATGTCACCATACAGGAGGAGGATCAACATTTCTACACAAAGTTGTGGATGATTAATGCAATTCCTAAAACATTACATTTGGCTTGGAGAGTAACGAGAGGAGGAATAATAACAAAAGATAACCTACAAAAGAGGGAAGTTATGATAGGAAACCCCAACTGTGTTCTTTGTGGGGCGAATAAAGAAATAATTAATCATCTATTTCTGGAATGTAGTGTAGTCAATAAGGTTTGGAACAAATGTTATAACTAGTATGAGATAAATGCTTGTGGGGTAAACAACTTAAAAAGTCACTTATTACAATATTGTTGGTCATTGGACAATAAACAAGTTAATGGTATATGGAATATACTTTGGATTGGAGTGGTGTGGTCCATCTAGATTCATAGAAATGAGGAGATGTACAGAAATGAGAAAGTAAATGCATAGAAGATTTTGAGTATAACTGTGTTCTTTGTGGGACGAATAAGGAAACAATTAATCATCTATTTCTGGAATGTAGTGTAGCCAATAAGGTTTGGAACAAATGCTATAACTAGTATGGGATAAATGCTTGTTGGGTAAACAACTTAAAAAGTCACTTATTACACATTGTTGGTCATTGGGCAATAAACAAGTTAATGGTATATGAAATATATTTTGGATTGGAGTGGTGTGGTCCATCTAGATTCATAGAAATGAGGAGATGTACAGAAATGAGAAAGTAAATGCAGAAGAAATTTTTAGTATAGTTCAAGTTATAACCTAGTCATAGGTCAACAATAGAATAAATAGTAATTATAGGACTTTTACCCAATAGTGTATTAACCCTTTATCATTTATAGGGTAGACCAAGATATACATAGTTGAAGGGTTTCACAATGAAAAAAAATATTTACTTAGTTAATTATTTATTTTCCAGCACACTTTTACGCACATATATAAAATGTATTTGTAATGGTTTTTGGTACATCTAATACTAATTTTTATTAATATATTTATCTTTGTCGATAAAAAAATATTAATTTAATTTGATTTAAATTTTATATTAAACTAAAATAAAATAAAATCGAATTATATTTAATTTTTATATTTAATTTAAATAAATATTTGATAAAAAATCAAATCAAACTTAATCACAAACATCCCTATCCATTTTACATGCCTTATTATATCTCTCGAGCAATTGATGCATCCCTACCCAAATCTACTCTAATAGAAATATTTTTTCACATATTTTCCAATATTGAGCATCACAAAGATCACTTTTGATAAAAATATATTCCACACTCATTTAACTAATAATGCTTAATTAAAAACTTTAATGTCTTTCATCCTTAATCTTCCCATCTTCCTAGGACAACATATCTCCTTCCACCTCACCTACGCTATCCTCCTTTCTACATTTCTAGATCCCAAAAAGACCTCACTTGGAGACTTTTATCATTTTAGTCATTCCGCTTATGATTTTGTAAAAGGACAAGAAAAATAAAAATAATGAGGATAGAATAAAGTTGATGAGATGCACCTTAGTTGCAAAGGACATTTGTTTATGCTCCCATAATGCTAATTTTTTTTCAAATTTCTTGATAATTGAATTCCTTATCTCTAATCTTCATGGATTTATTCTTATTGAAATTCCCAAATACACAAAAGGATAATATAGAAATCTTACCATTCAAAAAGTTAGCTATAACTATTACTATTGATTCGTCCATCTTGAAAATACCAAATATACTTTTTAACAAATTCACTTTGAGCCCTGGAATTAATTCAAAGTTTCTAATAATACTTTTTAAGACCAAAGTATTATTCATGGACTTATAAAAAAAATTGTATAATTGAATCAAATCAACTTTAATACTTGTGTCCTTGACTTATATCTTTTGTACAATTCTTTTCTTCAAACTTCTCTCAGCAATCCAAACAAACATTTTTTTACAATAGTAAACAACAAAAGGACTAGAATAGATACAGAGCAAGAAAAATATATACTCTTTAATATAGTTCACTCACTTTTTATAAAAACTCAATCTTCTTAACATATATAACATAAAATCCAATGAAATTGAATAAAAAAATCTTCTCAAAATCTACTTTAAAAATTAAATATTCTTTTATTAATCTTTTAATTTTATCCACTATTTCGTTTATTATTAAAACATTTTGTAATATATTCTATCATCCAAGAAAATGTTTTTGCCTTTTATCAATCATATTTGAGAGAAAACTTATTCATTCATTAACTATTAAACTTTACATAAGTTATTTAATATTTTTTATTCATAATACTCTTTTCTTTTTTAATTTTATTCTGATTTCTTAATTATATATCTTCATCTTAATATTTTAAATTATTTATTAAAAAAATTAAATCTTAGAAATTAAATATATATATATATATATATTATTTTTTTAATGTTATTTAAGTTGTATAATCTCTCTCATATTATTCATAATTTACACTATTAATTTTTTTTTTTTTTTTTGTGAAATTTTTATTATAATTTTTGTGTGAGACTGTATAAAATTCATAATAAAATATGTAAGTTCATTTTATGTAAATTTTAAAAATAATTAAAAAAAATTCATATAAAATATATAAAATATGTAAAATTATTGTAATCTTAAATCAATTTAATCTTTCGCAATATATCTTAAACATCAAATTTAAGATTTATTGAGAATTTATCTAGCATACGGATAATTGAGAAAGGTCAAATCATGGCCTTGTACATTATAAACATTCTAATTGTGGTGTATACATGTAAGTCACCGATGATCAATTAGAAGATGACATTTATAAGATATTGACTAATATAATTGAAGAAAGTATTCTAGGTTAATTCAAGTGTGAGTGATTTGCTAATAATTTTAATCAAAGCAAAATAGTTAACAATCAATAAAGAGATGAAGTTAGAGAAACAAGTAAATACAAGGTTTATAAGCTTTCTCTTGATTTAGAATTTTATACTTTTTGTATATAAATTCATTTTTTACACATTTTACTCTATCCAATCCTTGATTCACTAGTCAAGATTTTCTGTAAGAATTTTAAATTTCATCCACTTGGTCTTTATATTTCACAATCTAAATATTCCTTGGTTAATGTCTCTAAGTTAAAAACATATAAACTTTATAAAGAATTGTATGTGAGTAGCTGTTTGAATATTGCTGATTAGCGGCGGAACATATATAAACTAGAGCCAACTTATGACCCTTACTTAGCTTCAAAAAATATTTTCATTTTCTAAATATTTTTTTAAATCAATAAATAATACTAGTTTATTAAGAATGAGTAAATAGTTTTCTTCTAAAAAAACCCATCCTATCATAATTATCATCAAAAAATAATTTTCTTTGATTTTTTTATGCCACTTCTGTCCCATCACCACCTTGTTTTGTTTTGTTTTTCTTGTTTCCCCTTCCTTTCTCCCATTAGGTAAAAATCTTTGCACCTTGCTATCTAGGATTGAGAAAAATAGTAAATGGACGAATAAAAAATTGTTCGTAACATCACATCTCTCAGCTTTACCCTTACAACAAAGTTAAATTTCAAATAAAATCAATACATTTTTATAAATCATTTTTATTATTTAAAAAAAAATCTTAGAATTTATTTTACACATAAATTAACATGGGATCTTAAACAAAATTCAAAATGTCTTACTTTGGGGCTCTGATTAATTTCTCTTTTTGATGATGTAACATGGACGTTAAGCTCTTATAATGGGAGAAAGTATAAGTTAAAGAGAAGGAAAAATTATAGAAGTGAAGGTCCTTGAAGAGAAGGAAAAGAGAAATGAAGATAATCTCCATGAAGTAGATTAGTCCAACTTTTGAATGCCATAGCTGTGGGGAACACAACTAATCTGATGAGAACCATTATTTCCTAAAAGCTACAGCATGTGGACCAAAAAAAATGAAGATATGATCATGTGGAAAAAGATCAAGAATTAATGTGATAAAATTTAATTTGAAGATTATACAGTTGAAACTTAGCAGGTATATATATTTATCAGTTCCTCCCTTGGGTATTTGAACTTTCTGAAGTTATAACTACTCCACCTGCTGCCTCGGACGAGGTACGTTGCTGAGTCTGTGAGTCTGATCACAACCAACCATAATAAACAATAGTCACATTTTCTTCAACATTCAAATTGTAAAGAATATATACATGAATATGTTTCACAAGTAAGCAAATCAAATAAGTGTACCTTCCATATATATACACACACTAGTGTGTGCTTGTTGGAGGATGTGAAAATGAAAATTCAAAAAATGGGTAACTAAATTAAAATACAGTCAGATAGTACAGTTTTGATTTCCATTCCTTGTTTGAAAAAACACAAATTATACTTTAATATAACTCACTTTCATACGGTAATAGCAGACAAATTCTATAAAGTACAAGTAAGTTGTAACCCCTTTTCATCTGTGTTGTATAATTTTATGATTGATTAGATTTGAAAAACATCCAAATTAGTTTTGTTCAATGAATACAAAATATACATTGAAAAGAGTTTATAGGTGATATGGCATAAGAAAAAAAGTTGATTTTTTAGGTGACTACATAGATTTGTTTAATATTAAAAACTTACAGCAGTGGTAGTATGTGTCAAACATCCACTGTGGGCCTATGCATGGAAGCAAGACCATTTGACTGGTTCTTTAAAGAATTTAACCACCACAATATTTTTTTCCTACTGAAACCACATGCATTCACTGTTACTTTACATGATGACCCTCTCCCTCTCTGTCATGACTTTCTTCCACATTGACCCATACATTATACGGTTCAAGGCACAACCGAGACAGCTAATTCACATGGGGCTGGGGTTGCCCATGTGGACCCCTATTGGCCACATGTTACAGCCAAATCATAATATATATTGTGTGTCAGTAAGTGCATCATAATTCATAAATCTCTGTGCACCTCTCTCTTTCACTCCACTCTTCTGTGTGGCCATGTGTGTATGCATATATTTAAGTCACATACATATAAAATAGAAATTAAGGATATCCAATATCAAAAGGGTATCTAAATGTAGAATCAACAATACATGCATTATAATAATTATTAGATTTCATAATAATTATTTAAAGGTTATGTGAACAATGATTACTTACTTACTGTTAACTGTATATGTCAGTTCGTTATCTAAATTTTGAATCAGATTAATTTAGTGGAGAAGAGAAAAGGAAAAGTACCACTAGGGGAAGGAGGAGGTTGCCTTATTGGTAGTTGTTGCAATTGAGGTGGTGGACGATATGCAGAAAATGAGCCTTCCATTGGCGTAGGGTAGTATAGATAGGAGGGTCCAGCTGGTATGCGATGTGGTTGGGGTGTAGAAAAAGTACCTCTTGGTGCTTGTACAGAATAGCCATAGTAATATGGGGAACCCATGGTGGAGGATGATGGTCCATAGAGTTGTTGGTAGTATTGTGGTTGCTGAATTTGTGGGTTATACAATGTGGCCTGTGCTCACACAAATATGCACAATCATTAAGCCAATGTTACTCAACTGTTCTCCATTATTTGTAACCAACCTGACATCATTAAAAAATAAACTACATGTTCTTAATTGATTGGAGGGAGAAAAGATGCTTACTTGATGGTACCCATAATCAGGGGTGTAGGTAGGGTAGCTGCAAAGAGATTTGAAAGCAATTTAATCACCAAGCAAATATGGAAGGAAATACGTTAATGCAGTGGTGCATTTGTTTCTTTGAGAAGCAATGGCTCAAAATGGAAGACTCCTATTGTTGTGGACTGACACTGAACTTAACATGTAAGGTTTTCCCAGCAAAACCAGTGAGGGAAAATAGCCATTAATATTAGTTGTCATGTGGGACCCCTAAATTGATCAATGTGTAATGAGAGTTAGTGCTATTGCGTGTGCCTGCTTTGTGGTATGTATGGTATGGTATGATATGATATGCATGGTCCTTAAGATTGAATTAGTTATGACTGATTCAGTGATAGGGGTCTTTTTTGGGGCTCAGGCATTATGAACATGTTGCCCCATCAAGCAGAAAAAGGAAGGAATAAAGCAATATATATAAAGAATGGTCAAGGTGGCATCCAATGATATGAAATTTTGCATGCACATAAAAGTATAAACTATGCAGTGTCGTTGGAACTGACAGAGTAGAGTTTAAGGAAGGAAATTTCTGATAGAACGTATAAAGAATTATCAACTATTATTTGGTAGAAGTTTCTTGGCGATTCAAGCAGTTGAACAACCCGCTCAAAATCTTAATATTTTATTTTCCCATAATATCTTTAGCTTTACGATAAAGAAGAGACAATATATATATATATATATATATATGTGTGTGTGTGTGAGTGTGTAAAACTCAATACCCTACATTGTAGAAACTTGGAAGAGAAAAGATTCGGCAACTGTTAATATATCACATTAAAAGCAAACCTAATTTAATTAACTTGGAAAAAGAAAACATGTTACTTTTTTTTTACTATGGAAGAAAAAGAGGTTGAAACACCTGAGAGAAAGAACAAAGGAGAAAATTTGTAAACAGAAGCAAATAAAGTAACACCGTTTATCTTCTACACTTCTTTTTACTAGCTTTCTGCGGTTCCATTGCATCCAAAAACTTAAGTTTGTATACTGTTACTTCTACTCGTACATCCCTCAGAAAACGAAAGTTAATGTAAGAGTAATTTCCCTTCTGTTTTTGTTTATCCGTTCATGGTTTTTTAAGAGCACTTTTTAATTTACCACCTAATACACCTCATAAGACAACAATAACATTGCTGGTGAGAAAATGACTTGATGGTACAGGACATGCAAAAGTACCGAGAGCTGAGGGATTTTATTATGTACAAGATTATAAAACAAATTTATTGACGCAGGACCACTATATACCACACATAAAAAAAAATGTACATGCATTGCCACGGTTTAAATATCCATTGATCTGTACCTATTTTCACCCACATTTCTACTATTACCACAGATGCATACATCAATTACATAAGTTACAAAAGTAATGTTTCTCATCGATAGGTAAAATCTACAAGCACCCTATCTTCTTAGGCCTTCTTTAATTTATGACATTAATAACTCAACAATGTCACTGGATCACTCACAACACTCCTCTTTAAAAGCCACAAAAACCTAACATTCCCGCATCTCTATTTTACCCCTATGTAAGGTTATAGTGTAAAAATGAAGTTTTATTTTCTTCCTTCAAGTTTCAACATACAAAGAAAAGCTTAAACTACAACATAAATTGCGTAATATTTGTCTTTCTGTTAAAACATGTTTTTCCATTGAGTAATCTGTATCATATACATAGATAAGCAGATAATCTGACCGGTCGCTTTTAGTATATATCCTTTCTTTTGATTATGTTTTTTAACGTAATAAATATCTATTCTTATGAAATGGTTCTGTTTTTTTCTGTTTTGTTTTACAAGTTGATGTATAAATATGCAATGTAGTGGTTGATCAACAGATGAGATAGGAGGAAATACAATATTGATTAAGCTTTAAAGGAGGTGGTAGTTAAAAAACAAGAGGAAGCAAAGTAGGGAGGAAATGCACATGATGGTTGTTGAAAGTTTGGCCTTGTGTGTACTTTTAATGGTGATATGATACGTGAGGATTTTCACGCTGTCACCAAGACCTACTGTAATTGGGAGGGGAGCAGTCAAGCGACATATGTAGACAGCAATGTGTGCGTCTATATGCAGTTCTCAATTAATGCCATGGACCAGTTTCTTTGACTGTGAGTGACAGACATGGGTAATAATAAATGCCCACAGTAAATGTACAAAGCTAACTCACTCACCCATATGGCGGGTACACCAGCGGTGGTGGTGGCGGCGGCGGCGGCGGTGCTAGTGCCGGCGGTCCTGCCGCCGGCACCCCACTGTATGAAGCTGTTCCTGGTGCTCCTCCTTGGAATGTACCTCTCCCTGCATTACCACCCCACAACACAACCACAGATTTCATCAAGGAACAAAATATTATGTTATATTTATATATATCTTATAGTTTGTATAACAATAATAATAATATGTGACGATGTTCATAACATTGGAAGATAGAAAATGCAAATAAAATAATAATTAACCTCTTGGTGGTGATGGTCTAGGTCTTCCTAGAGAAGCAATGTTACAATTTGCTCTTCTTCCATCTATCACTGGGTTTGGATCAGCACATGCCCTTCTAGCTGATTCTGGATCACGGAATGTTACCTGTTTATATAGGACATGCTTTGTGTGTAATGAGGATCAAATCAAACAACACACATGTTGCAGTGAAAGAGAATCAAGTTTGAAGCAGAGTAAAGAGTTAGAGAGAGAGAGAGAGAGAGAAACATACGAATCCGTAGCCTTTAGATTTTCCTGTGTTCTTATCAGTGATAATGACAGCTTCAAGAATGTCACCAAACTGCTCAAAATATTTGCGCATTTCTTCGGTTGGAGTCTCCCATGCTAGGCCTCCAACGAAGACCTTAGTGAACGTTGTATCTCCGAACTGTGATCGGTAATGTGGGTAAGCCATGGTGTCAAAGGAAGAAAAGGGTGTCCTTGTTTATGCATGAAAGCTAGTTAAGCTCAAAAGGGCGCCTTGTTTCTTCTGATCTCTACTTATTGACTTGTCACTGCCATTTTCCCTTCTGGTTTTCTGCTCTCTCAGTGTGTGACCGTGTCTTGTAGTTGTCCTCCTCCACCATTCAACAACACCCCTTCACGACACAAGAATTATTGAATTTGAAGAGAGGCTGAGGGAAAGGGGTGGTGGGTATGGTTTATGATGGTGTGGTATCGTTATTATTTGATGGTTGTTTATGACAGAGGAGTTGGTTAATTAAAACAAAAAAATATATGAAAAGGAAAAGAAAATAAAAAATAAAAGGGAGTTGTTTTATAAAAATATATATTATTTATTATTTTAAGAGAAAAGGAAAAGGGTGTAGTGAGAAAAAGGGTGGTGGTGGAGGAGAGAGAAAGAGATCTGACAGCTGCAAACTCTAATTTGCTGGCCAAAGAGAGAAGGAAGAGAGGGTGTGGGCTTTGTAGCATATCACAAGTGACAGCTGCGTTACTATCTCACTTGAAGTGTTTCCCCTCTGTCTCTGCATTAATATACTCTCCCACCATCCAATCAATTTTCCGTTTTCACTTAAACAACTCTTATTTCCTTGTCCTTCTCTTCTTCTCCCCTCATTTCTCATTCTTCTCACCACCCTACCCTATCATTTTTAAACATGGATCTTATTCTCTTTGTAAAAATAAATGTTTATCCCTGCTAATAAACAAAAGGGTAAGAAGGATTAGTTCCAATAATGTCACAAATTATAGTTTCAATATTTATTAGGAGAAGTATTCACTAACCAAAGTTTGAATATTTTTAGTACCAGATATTGTTTTTACAAAGAATAATTGTGAGGTAAAAAAACAAAAAACAAAAGGGTATTTGTAAAAATGTTAGTTTTCCAACAACAAAAGACATGGACCCTCTGATCACGATCAGATGGTTCTTTTTACATGAAAAGAAGAAGTTGTGTGATGTATATAATAAGTAATAAGGGGTGCGTGCTGTGGTTGGCAGCTTTGGTTTACAGATATGGAATGAAGCAGATGAAATTTTTACTCAGTCTGCCTCCTTTTTCCAAAATGTTTGTTGCAGCAAAGTTATGCGCGTATGATATATGATATTGATGTACAAAGTAAAACCAATAATTTCAATTTCAATTTGACTTAACTTTTATTGGTTAATTATATTTGATTATAGATCATGTGCTTGGACAATTAACTGGACCAATCATGGTTACACTTTTTTTCTTTATGTTGGGACCAAAGTATATCCCACATGACCCCAAATCCGCTAATCATAAGCTATTACCAGCAAATCAACCAAAATGAATGGGAACAGTTACAGTTAGGTTTGAAAGGATATACTTTTGTTCTTTATTATAATTCATTTATCTATTTATTTAATTTTCGGGTTGAAACTTGGAGTTGTTGATTATTGCTGGATTGGAAGCCATGTTCAAGAAGCCATTATGCGGCTACGATGAAAACAAAATTAAAGACTGTTAAGAGCTATAATATAGATCCATCACCATCGTATCATTCCTTCATCAATCGCATCATTAGCAGTTGTTAATATCAAGCTAATATTCATCTTATTTTATTGCTAATGGTAGACCATTATCTTGTCCACAACCCACCACGCTCAAAGTCGCACCTCTCCTGGCACCAAATTAACAACTTTATTCAATTCAAGTATGATTTTATTTTATCTTATTTTATTTAAATCTCCCCCCACCTGCTAAAGTCTTAGCTGGATCTTACATATGTTGTTGCAGAACTTGGCATCAATGATAATATGCATGGAAGATTATCTATGACTGACTAGTAATAATATAGAAAAAATAGTGTATATAAATAAGAGACAACCTTCATCTTTTAAGGTTAATCTTATTCATTGATCTTATAGAATTAAATGGAATGGTTAAGTGATCATGGTGATGGGTGTGTTGGAGATTGTTAAGGCTGAATTATATATAAAGATATAATTGTTGAGTTCGGATCTAGTCTTTAACTCCTGAACCAAAGATAGGGTAGTTCATCATATATAATTTTTGTATACGAGTTTATGGTAGTGAAGGAAGGCAACTAGGAGCACACAGACACACCCCCACAAAGAACAGAGTAAGAAACACATACACACAGATAGAGAAAGAAAGAGGCAGAAGGAGTCATTATCTAGCTTGTTGCCAGCGTTAGGGACGAGGAGACAGCTATAAGGACCCTGTGGTTTTTATGTTAAAAAAACCCTGCAAAACAAACGAGTCCGTGAACTGGCAGTCCTCTCCACGTGGGGTCCTATCAGTGTTGAAGAACTATGAGCTGGATTTCCATCTACTCTCTTTTATACTCAAGGGATTTTGGGAAGAACTTTCACATTATTTATACATGACCCCCCAACCTGGCCTTCATCAACCAACACCAACACCAACACCAACACCCACCAATCAATCTTCATTTAACCCTTCCCATATCATCTCTTGTTTTGTTTCCTATATACATGGTTTTAGCACATAAACCATGCATTCATATTCTCCTCTTAATTCTTCCTCATACACTTCCCTCTTTCGGCTCTCATATTTCACTTCATCACTCCCAAATGATGGTTTCTTCTTTTGGCTAACATTGACTCCAGAAAGTGAAAGCCACGAACATGAGCTTATTTATCACTACCACAATGTTCAATCATCCACTCTTCATAACACCAAATCACCACAATTGTCAACTTGACTACTTCATACATAATTTATAAATATATATATATATATATGCATATTTTCTCTGCCCTTTGGATGTCATTTTGGCTAATGAGATTCAAACACTTAACATCGTTACCTTTTTGTCACAAACTAAGATAAAGACCTTTCGCAATCTAATCAGCTAAAAATAGAAGCTTCCGTAATAATGTCTAAAATTGATTATACCTAATGACAAATTTTGCTATGAGATTCAGCTAGATAGAGGAGACAGATTCCGAGTAGTAGAATTTGAGGGTGGGAAGTTAGTAGGCCTCCTAGCAATTGGGGTTGTCATTTGCATGATTGCAACTGTAACTAACAAATGTGGAGAGGGTTTTAATTATTGCAAAGTTATTATTTGGTGCACAACTCAATATTCAACCTCACAGTCCCAAGCTTGTCCCTTAATGTACAGTGACTTGTATAGTATAGTGCTGCAACATCAACATCACAATGCAATTTAAATGAATAGCAGGGGATTCAGATATATTTGATGTGTCTCAATCTCATTTACCTATGAAAAACAAAAATTAACAGGACCTGTGTAGGAAATGGGACTGTGAAAATCTACTCTACCCTCTTTATGTATTTGGTCATCAGAAAATGTGAAGATGTGAAAGTTATTCTTGGCAATTATAAAACCATTCTAAACAGTTGTTCTTGGCAATTATAAAACCATTGAAAACAATTTCCTTGTTCTTTTGGCAGACCAAAAGTAAAAGGAAATAAATGAAAGCTTGAATTATTGAGACATGATCCACGTTACCAACTTACAATCTCAATGGTCCTCTAATGAAGTGAGGCTGGCTAATAGTCCTAGCTAGTCCCCAAGAGGTCATGTACTACTTTTCTAGCCCAAACAGGAAAAGAGCAAAAAAAGAAGTCATATACTTGCAGATATACTTATCTGTTCAGTTGTTCTACACCAAGTTTGATGAGTTCATCATGTATTTATAATAAAAGCAATTATCATTCTAAGAGAAGCTTAATTTTAAATTTACCAAATCAATTGAGTATGTGTTTAGTTTGTCATCTGGAAACTCTCAAATGGAGATTTGCACATTTCAATGTATAGAGAAGAAACTGTTTTGTCTCATTGGACTAAAAGTAAGTTACGTTAAAAGCATACTAAGTGGCTCTTTGTATCGAAAATAAAAGGAAATTTGTTGGTTTGTTCTTTGTTTTTCACCTTTGACTTTGAACTCTAAGTATTCTCTTCAGTGAAGATGTGATATATAGTTAAATCTATGATGCTATACATATTACCTGAGAATGCAAGAGGGATGTGGGAAGAAGAGAATGAGAATTCGATTAATTACCTGGTAGCAGAATATATTTTCATTTGATAATGTTAAGTTTGGGAAAATGTGTTGCATCATATGCCATCCACTTCATAATCAAACCAAAATTCGTACTAGACTCAAAATTTATTGTCCCATCCCAAATTACCTTTTGTAGGCATGATTGATTTCGAAAAGAAAAAGTATAGATTTTTGTTTTCTGTTCTGATTAATAATTACAAAAATAGTGTTTTGTTTTTCTTTTATTTTTTTGAATTTGATCAATAAATAATGAAACAACTGTTAGATTTTCTATGCAAATATAAATGAAAAAAATCTTTTTTTTTTTAATTTAAATGTTTCTTAAGAAATAAAGTATAAAAGGGGATGTCTTTATTGTTAAAAAAAAAATATTTTATTACGCTAAAATAATTTAAAGAGGGAAAAAATTGAACAACAATGTCTGAAAAAAATTACAACATATGAGATGTCTGATGTAGACAAAGTCATGTGGCGCATTGAAAATAGCTAAATAAAAAGTCTTCTCTCAAAGTCATTTGGCGCATTGGACAAAAAAAAAGTAGATGAAGAAAGGTTTTGTTGTTCGAGTAGATAAAGAAAGTTATTCACTTTTAAGAATGATGACTTGAAAGTTGAGAAATTTAATGTATAGAAATTAATATTCTGGCATTTTCACCATTATTATATAACTTTTAAGAAAAAAATATGTAAAAAGTTGAAAATATGTGATTTCAAAAAGAATAAATATGTTTTTATTTTTAAATTAATTCAAAATATTGAGTGTACCCTTTCTGAAAATTTTATAGCCTTTTAATCGCTATATTTTAATAAAAATATGAGCCTTTTGTCCTTAATAAGAAACTAAAAGTACTTTAGTTTTGATGAATATAAAGACTAAAAACATATAAAATCTTAAAATCAATTATTCAAAATTTTGAGAGATAATATTATATTTTATCATTTTTAAAAAAAAAAACAAAGTTAAATCAATATTCCGTTTTGTAATGATTAGAGGAATAAAATATGCCAAAATAAAATTAGTCTCTGGAAGATTATTTATTCTGTTTTCTAGTTTTTAGTTTTTCTTAAGGAGTAAAAAGGTTATGACTTGGAGTTGTAAGAACAATTTCTGAAAATTGAGAAAAATAGTTTTTTTTATAGAAGAGAAGGCCACACCACCTAATACGCGTTTCTTTTTACATTCTTCTAAACTAGTGATTCGCTTTACATAACAAAATTATAAATAAATAATAAAAAAACTATTTGCATGTATTTAATTATAATCTCAAAACCTAATGAGTTCTCAAAACTCAATTCACCTAAATTTTTCTTTATCTAAACAAAAATTTAATCTTAACTTTTATTTTTTGTACTGAAAAATTCTAACACTACTAAACCTAATAATTTGGAGTCAAGTTACTTCCTACAAAATAAATATATAAACCCAATAATTTATAAGTTAAGATAAATTAAGATAATTTATTATCAAATCATATGATATTTATCAGGTATCATTTATCTTTCTCTAATCACATATTAAATTTATTTATATTTTTTACTTACTTGAACGTTGGAATATGTATACTCCCAATATGATCCAAAGAAATCACGAAGAAGAGTTGATATAAAGAAGATTGAAGATGATGTTAATGTAATGGATGCCGTGTAATTATATCTTTAATTATAATTTAAACAGAATTTATATTTCTTCTTTAAGGGTTTTGATCCATAGAATTTTAAGTAACCCAGCTTCAATTTTGAAATTCTGTTAGTGTTTGCAGTTAGAAGAGATTATGCGATAGTCCACAAGTAAACGGTTCAAGATAGGGGCTTTGGATTTGATTTAAGGGCCCAAAAAGTTGGATCATTTATCGCCGAACCAGTGTTGTGAATTCTGAGCCCAAAATCATTTCAAATTGGGTATGCCTGCAAACTGAGTGGGTCACATTGTGATTGGGCTTTCTATTGCTCTACGAGATTTCCATTTTACCCACTAAGAGAGCTCAAAGCACAATCAAGAAATAATAATATTAATTGAAATAGTAAACAAAATATAATTATAACAAAATGGGGTGGTGGCGCAGTTGGCTAGCGCGTAGGTCTCCATAGCTTCTGAGTTATCCTGAGGTCGAGAGTTCGAGCCTCTCTCATCCCATCATGCTTTTCATCTTTTTTTAATTCTTTATTTTTTACATCCTGCAACACATTCAAATTCTCCATTTCACACAGATTATGCTTATAAGAAGCATCCATGCAAGATTTTTATTTTCGTAATATGAACAATGGCCCATGAATTTTCAAAATTTGCACACTGTTTTTTGGTTCACTATTTACAATTTAGCAGCTCCTCATATCTCAATGGTAAGCTTCACAATTGATGAATTTACAAAAAACGGTATCAACCAAAACCCTAATTGTGAAGTAACAATATTCTTTGATTATTCTCTTTCAAATAAAAATCTTTGATCACTTATTCAACTTTATTGGTAGAAGGTTTGACTTCAAAAGTCACAATCTATCTACAAATTTGCTTCAAACAAACATTTTTGACAATAAGAGGGGGACTGGTGACTTTAATGAAAATGCACCAAATTTTAAGCCGGATTTGTAGCTAACATCAGTGAAACAATCACTGATGAAAATTTGGTGTGTATGATCATCTAATTTGATATTCTAAAAGTAAGTTCTTCAAATTAATCATGTAATGTACCTAGGATAATATATTTAAATTAACTTTCTCTTCTGAGTGTCTATAAACATGAGTTGTATATAAATATTTCTAACTTATAACCTGATTTAAGGGGCATTTAGTATGTAATCCTACAAGAAGTGATGTTCATCTATCCCCTTTATGGGGTTGGTTTGGAATAAAAACAGGAAAAAGACAGAGAGAAAGGGTGAAAAAAATAGAAAGAGAAAGTGTTAAATGTCCCTAGCTATGTCTTGGACACTTCAAATTTAAACCACACAGAAGATATGTGTCAATACATAATAAGTGTGGTTGGTGGAAATTAATTGACCTTTGAATTCTGCCACTGTCAAAGAGGAATCTATAACTAAATTCAGAGTTTGGAAGTTTTTAATTCTTCACATGATCATAAAATGATAATTGTTGGAATGTTACCTACCCTATCAAACTTAATTTTCTTTTGAATTTTTATACCTTATCCATAACATTTCTCCCTTAAATTTTTTTTCTACATCCAAGTACTTTAAATAATAAAAGTATAATTACAATTGAGTATAATTATTATTATGGTAAAATGTGTGTTACATAAAATTTTAAATACGTCTTTTTAAATTATATTATTTTTGTTCTTTTAAAAATTAAAAAATTGTGTAAGTTATTTTTAACATAATAACAGTAAAGATAAACAAAAAAAAGGTTGATATGAATGAAAGGTTATTTTAACTATTATATTATAATTTAAGAAATTGATAATGATAGATTTGTATGAACCAATACACTAATTAATATAACAAAAGTATAACCTCTACTTAAATATACATTATTTTTAATTAATTTTAAAGTTGATTGAAAATATTTTAAGAAATAATATAAGATTAATAGTAAAATATATAACGTAAAAATAATAATAATTGAAACTAACAAAATTTAATCAAAATAATTCATCTACAAATAAAAAATTCAAGATCTACAAAAATGACTTTAAAAATTATATTTTTAAACATAAACTAAGAATAAAATTGATATAAATATATTGTATAAATATATAGATACTTTTCATTTTACATTTTCAACTACTTCACTACATAATTTTACCAAACATAAATAAACTAGTTTATCAGTAACTTTCATTTCCATCTAGCTTTTCAGCTTTCAACTATAACATTCCAGTTTCTAACTACCTTTCCAATTAATCAACTAATTTTTCCAAACTAATAGGGCAAACATGTCTGCCCATGAAAATACTCTATTTTTTTAGAGAATTATTTTAAGAAAATTCAAGTCTTGATAAGAAATAGTCTAAAAACACAAGTGGAAGAGAAACAAATTTCTTTTCTCTAGTTGATTTTATAGGATTAAATTAGATACAAATCTAAATTTTAAATACTAATGTTAATTTTAGATCAATTAAAAAAAATCATGTAGTAAGAGTATTGCATATTAAGAGTTGATTAAAAAGTTCAAATCTTCCATTAACTAAATTGATGAGGTAAGTTGAAACTCAAATTCTAATCAAAGATTATTGGTAAAATCCTATTTGTTACACTTTTTAGAATACAATTTCTATCTTTATTAAAATTTATTAAGAACAACAACAAAAATAATAAAAAGTGTATAGTTAGACTTTTTTTTTTCTTAAATTTTGTCTTTCCATGCTTCTTGATGAGCATCCATTTATGGACCCATTGTTCCTCCATGAAAACTTGATGTGAGTGATACTAGTCCCCTGATAAACCGTTTATGATGCATGATGTAGCGTTGAGTTATGTAATTAGTTATAACATGCAACAACATATGAATCATATGGCTTGATCCAAAAAGGACAACACAACAATAACTAGCCATCTCTCTCTGTCGGTCACATTCTTCAGAGTTTCTCACTTAACAGTACAAACACTAAAACCTTATTTGCCAAGAACATACACATGGAATCCTTATCCGTTTGTACAAAACAATTTTGTTCCTGAATTCAATTCTTCTTTCTGTAAACTTTTCTTTAGACTCAGAACCAGAGCTATAACATCACATTTCATATCTGACTAATTCAGTTTAGATGTAGTAAAGGTATTTTCAGCAACAACCTTTTTAGCAAATTTTAACAAAACTTACTCAAAACTATTGATTAAGAAGAACATTTTTGTGACAGTTTATCTACGCCCTTCATCCTCAAACTAGATTTACTAGAAAAATACTTGTAAATTCAAAAAACCAAAAACACCATGCATTCATTATCAATTATATCAATCATAATTCTTTCAAATTAATTACAGCGTGGCTCTGGTTTAAGACTATTATTACCAAAGAGCATGAATTCTAATACAATTAGTGATGGTTAAGCCTGTCACATGCAAAGATGCAATTCTGGGACCTGATGCTCTTTGGCAACCTAGTTAAGGTGAAATATATTTGTTTCTGGTGCAATGATTCATTCGTTGAACAAAGCCACACGCAACTCTTATAGTGACGTTTACAAAGCTGCATTCTCTTCTTCAATAATGGAAGTAGTTGAAGGAATTGTTGCTAAGTGGTGGTGTGAAAGTGAATGAATGAATCTTAAGGGCAAGGTAGGCCTTTGTGTTTGTGTCAATCACCATTTGGGCCATGTAATAAATGAAAATTATCCACATGTGCTGTAGTAATGTGGTAGACTTTTTTCATCATAAAATAGATATTCAATTATACTGTATATGTTTATCACTGTTCTATCTAATAACATACCAAGCCTTTTTTTCAGGATAAGGTTCTTCATATGTAGGAACATGTAATATTATTTGGTAAATGCTTATAAGGGCTAAATGTTGTTGTTTAATCGTTCAAAATTTATATAATTTGTTTATGTCCTTCTAAATTAAGAAGTGGTTTTTTAGTTTTCAAAATTTGGAAATAGTCACCTTTATTATTCCTTGGATAGTAACAATGTTACAAACCTTGCTTATGTGACTAAACATGTGAAAATATTTAATTGGGTTGAAACTTGCTTCTTCAACTTTTTTTTTGGTTAAATATTTCTTTATCCTCAAATTAGACAGCTTTTTTATTTTTTTAATTTGAAAGTGACATTTTTATTCTCTTGATTTAAAAATAAATTTTAATTATAAAAATTGGCGTTGTTATGGTTTTAAAAATAAGTTAAAGTAATTTATTCCTCTAAAATATAAATAGTTAATAGTGTTTTAAAATATATTTTATAAGGAGAAAATATGAGTAAGGAGAAGACAAGGGTGAAATCAGTATAATAATGATGGTAGTGGGCACCAAGAAGAAGATAAAGAAGAAAGGTGGAGAAATAGCTTTTAAGAAATAAATAAAAAGAGGAGAGAGAGAGAAAGAGAAAGAGGGACAATCTATCTCAAAAAATTTTCTCTTAATGAGACAACACTTCCATAACACATGCACCATATTAATTACATTAATTATTTTTTATTAATAATACTTCTATTTTTACTTAATTATATAGATATATATATATATATATGTATTTTTTTCAAGTAAAAATAAAAAAAAGTTGTCAATAATCAATTATTATTTTTATATTTAATTAAAAAAAATATTAGTTCAGGTGATGAATTATTAATTCAATAATAAAACACACCCCTATTAATAATTGTAGTATAAGAAAGTATATTAATTCAATAATAAAACACACCCCTATTAATAATTGAAGTATGAGAAAGTAAATGTAGTTCATTATTATTAATTCAATACTAAAACACATCTCTATTAGTTCATTATTATTAATTCAATACTAAAACACATCTCTATTACTAATTTAAAACACATCTCTATTACTAATTGTAGCATGAGAAAGGAAGTGTAGTTTTTCTAAATTTATGGCTAGTTTAATATGTAATGATTTGATAATGATTAAAATTTTTATTATTAAGATAGATTATAATAATATATTAGTAATAATAGATTTAAGTTTAATTTATTTTCATATAAAACGAGATAAAATTTAAATTACTATATAAATTTTAATTTTATTTTATTTTAACATGGAATCTCTCACTTTTTGGATTAAGTTTTTTTTTATTCTCAAATTTATTTTAGAATCGAGTGGATCATTACGATTTTTTCTATTTTCAAAGACTTGCAATAATATAAAAAATTAGATGGATCTAGAAGTACTACTGCAAGTGTAGGTTTAGATCTACTACCAGTTTATCACTTGAGGGCTATTATTAGTCAAACCATTGACAGAAAAGAAGAAAGGGAAGAAGTTATTTGACCTTCTCACTTGCACAATGCAGCAGAGAGATCCATTTTTTATTTCTCTAATGGGCTCCATTCTATTAAATTCTCTTGTCATGAACCATAAGGTTATTGATTTCAGTGAAATGGTAAATGTAGAAGAAACATTGGAGTCAGATTAGGAATCAGAACTCAGAACATGGTCCTGCACTTTACCAATTGTATACTCCTCGAACTATACAAAATCACACACTTCGCTATTTTTCTGTACCTGTTGTAATTATTGATCAAACTGAATTTCCAAGGAAAGAAAAACCGTTAGCTTTGTCCTAATTTAATGACTTCAATTCTTTTCAGTAAATAGAGTTCAAAATTAGTTAAGAAATTGAAGGTTTAATGGTGAAAAATTATTCATTTTCTAATAAAACGAAAACCAGAAAGATTAAAATGAAAATTAACGAGAATTATATTGTAGATAACTTTTAAAAATAGATTTTGGGAACCACCTATGAAGCAAAAATCATTGAAATCAATAAAAATACGATGCGAATGTATAGAAATACATATGGTATTAAATTAGGAATTTTTAAAAATAAACTGAGCTACACTCTCCATTGTATAGAGTTTGATTTTGGTGCAGTATATGTATATATCCACATTCTGCAAATTTTTATATGAAAGAGTGAGATGACATTATAATAAGAATTGAAACCATTGGATTATGTTTTAAGAGGGGAAAAGGATTGAGAAAAAAAAAAGAAAAAAAAAAAAATATATATATATATATATATATATAAATAAGAAGAATATATTAAACTTTTGATCCGTGGATTATGCATGAATAAGTGGGACATTTACTTTGAATTCACACTGAAGAATAAAATAAAGACAACAAAATCATCAACATATATGATATCAGATTTCCATAATAGTTAATAATAGTGAACACGACAATCTAATGTGTGATTAGGTATAGTCCTATAAGTTTAAAATAATATTCTTTTATAATAAATTATAATTTCGTGCTGATATTCCTTTTTCTATTCATTTTCTGATCCCAGATTATATGTACCTTTGACCTTGAACAATTAGTGGATTCTGCATGAAAACTAATTCTTTTCACTCTTACACACACTACACAGCATCAATGATTTATAATTGAAATAAAGCTATACTGAAAGATTTATTAAATAAACCAACTCAAAAATGAGTGCTGAGTTTTATTTTTCATTTGTAAAAGAAAATTGAGCAGCTTTAAATTATATAAGGAACAAATGATTAAATTAATAAAATTAATTAATAAGCTATATAGAAAAGATTATCTAATAATAAATTATTAATAATTAATTTAATCTAAACTGAACAATTTATTTAATTTAAATTCAACAATTCAGATTTTTATATTATATAAAAAAAATTATGAACTTTAACTCATTTCAAAAATCAATTTTAAAATTAAGATTCACATCGTATTATAATTCGATCATCAATGTGAAATTTCTTTTCTATTTCTATAATTATTATGACTTACAGCAAATGATTCATCACTTCACATTAGAAGAAAAAATAACCAGCCTTGGCACTTGTCCCAAAATTTCTCCCATTGGTTCCCTTTTACAGTCCCAGAATTTCATTTCCGCGTTGACAACACCACCACCAATAAACCCACACAACACAATCATAGTCAGAAAACAACACCACATAGCAAACCACCAACACAAGAGATAAAAAATATACATTTTCTTTCTTTTATTTTGGGTGAACTCTATATCTTTCAATTTTGAAGACTAATTTTTCAAAATACTGAAATATTATTACAAATTTTAACAAATATGTTCCTTTTTACCCATAAAGATAAAATCAAACTTTTAATTTTATATATTAAAGACAAGTTTTTTTTAAGAATTATGTTAGTTTTCTTTGACACGTAACACTTCCCCCACTCCATGGGTCGCAGACCAGTCACTGTTTTTGCTACCGACACAGTTAACGCCGCACTACGGTGACCCAACTTTTGTCTCATATCCACTTCTTCTTTCTGACTTTAATTTTAACTCTACTTTCTTCTTATCTTCATTCATGAATCAAGTTTCCCTTTTTTCCCTTAACTTATATATGTGTGTCGGTCAAAATTAAAAACTTTAGATTCATATTTTGGTGAAAATCAAAGTTATTTAAATTAATATGAACCATAAATCTACATTTGAGTTACATGATGTGAAACAAAACATCTATTGACAATTGTCACTTTGTACTCGCAATCTTGTGTTACGTGACAAAAATTCGTTTTACACGATATGTCTATTCTTATATTCTTGTGGTATTAGTAATTATTCCTTATAACAGTAGTTTTTTTTTTTTTTTCCTTTTTCTCTTTCTTCTTTTTGTTTTCAATTGTGGATTTTTGTCAAATTTGACTCTCTTCACCACCCGTGATTTTATTGTTTAAGGATTCAAGAAAAATCTTTCAAACTTTACTAATCAAATAATTAATCATTTTCATAGGGTAGTTAATTATAGCTAAATGTCCCTGGTGAAGGTAAAAATATAAAAATTAAATATCTTCATAAAAAAATAAATTTAATTTCAAAAAATATAAATTAAGTATCTTTAAAAAAAATGCGATTGTACGCTATTTGCGTTTAGGTTACAAATTTTTTTACGAGATTTTATAAATTTATATAAACATAATTATTTTTAGTACTAACTTATTACTATAAGAATTAAAGTTTTTCTTTCTTTCTTCTTCTTCTTTTTATCAAAATTTTATTATTTTGATTAAAACGATATAAGTGAAACGTTTTTTAAATATATTTAACTTCATTTTTATCAAACATCTTAAATATATGTAACTTCAAATTTTTTTATGGGTGGCACTTTCATATATCTGTTTCATCAATTTCCATTTTAAAAGTACATTAATTTGTTCACTTTTCTTTCTTCACGATTTTCCATATTTTATTGATAAAAGTTTTAATCTTTTCCTTCGTCTAATGAACTTCACCCGAAAAGATGATGGGAACAGATGGAGACTGGTATGACCCACAGGGTGAGTGTAGAAGAAAGAGCTTCAGAAAAAAACAAGTAAAACGAAAGAAAATTATTTAAAGGGCTCAATTATTTGGCACTACAAATTTGTTAATGCGAATTAGATGGGTGTTGAGATATAAATTGCATGATATACATCTTGTTAATTCATTGCTTTGAATTATTGAATGAACAAGCACACATCCATCATTCCATTTATTTCATACCTAAAAAATTCAGGCAACTCAACAAAGAGAAGAGAAAGAATTGGAAAAAGAAAGGTGTTGCAAATTGTGGTCATCATGGGTCACTTTCACCCTAAATGATTCTGACAGTGAGCATAATAAGGTTCTATATATTACCATACCCATTATCTAGACATCTATCATGCAAAGGGATGGGAATGGTTAGGAAGAGGGATGGAGTACTGGTAGCTTGGAATGCCTCAACCAACAACTGTGAATTAATTTTGTTAGATCCAATAAATAAATTAAAATCAAAATATATTAGAGGAGTATAAATTTATTACCTTTTCATATTTAAGTTGTTATGAGTTCAAATTTGACAATCAACCATAAGAAAAAAAATCACATCGACACTCTCGTTAGCATCTCACAGTCTCATTCTAAAATATGATATTATAGATAAGAAATTAGAAGATGAAAAATTCTCCAAACGGTCGAATATTTTCAATTTATGATAATGTTTAGAATGATTACTCCTCAACTTTTAGATGCTGGTTTTTATTTTCGTGTATTTCTGGATCAGATTGGATAAGATATTTGCAAATGTGTTTAGATGTTCAAGTCAATAATAAATTCAGAATAATTAACGTGTACTGTAAAATAATATTCCTTAATATAATATTTAGGTGTTAATGATCATATTTTAATAATTAATCTTACTAATTATATTTTAATTAATTATACTTTCCATATTGATATATTCTTAATTTGTAGTGATTGTAGTGACGTAATACGGGAAATGAACCGAGATTACTCTTCCCCTTACCAATATATAGTCATTATATTATATCTATATTTTAAATTAAACAATCAAATATTTTAAACTAGTCCTTTTAAATTAGATCTATACAATTCTCTTAAAATTTATTCAACCTAATTCATAGGACATACTTTTGATGTATGTTTCAATTGTTAAAACGTTTGACTAATGCTTAATTATTCTATCGATGAAAAACATTTAATTAATTAGAATGAGAAGAAGGGTCAAAGCTCTTTGATTTCACCTTTGCCCATAACCCTAATAAAAATTTCACCCAAAACAAAGAGCACCAAATGAAAACGTGTAATGTTCCTAACCCACTACAGAGCAATGTGCGTTTGTGCCAAAGCACCACAAATGTACGCGCAAATTATTTAACGGACGTGACCTCATGCAATGTGAATGTGAATTTGGACCCGAACATGCATCACTCTTTGATTTTCATTAAAATAAAATATATTAGCAGCAGCTAATACTGATAAAATAACGTGTCGGTCACGGTCAGAGTACAAGTCAAATGATGTATTACATTACATTACCACTAACGAAGCAGCAAAGAAAGAATCCTATGACTTCACCACTGTCTCAAACCCTCTTTGCTTTCCAATCTTCTCTTACAAAACAAACAAAAATTATGTACATTTTAATGTCATATATTCTTTCATCATAATTAAACTTGCATTCTATTACATCTTTAATCAATAATTAAGTATAATCATAATATGATAAACAAAATTAGTCTTTAACCTAATAAATTTTGTCGGAATAGAAAATCTCCTTTTCTTTTTCATGCATCATTAGCTTGACCAGCTGGCTTTTACACCTTCGAAAAGCAAAAAACAAACCCAAGTTAGAAAAGTGGCATGTGGCATTTTGATCAATTGAACACATTAGTTGGCAACTTTTTTTCTTGCTGGAGACCTAATTGGGTGGCTTCTTATGCACCTTTTCTTCCCATTTATTTGTTCTGTACATGAATCATGATTCATATTCTCTGTGTGCAGAGAATTTTAAAAAAGAATGAGTAAATATAAAAAAGCGCGTTCTGGAACTCTGCCAGCGGAGTTAAGCGCGTTCATATTAATTTTAGAATTGCAGTTTATTTACTCATAGGACACTCATCAGTTATTACTCATGAGAGTAGAAATATTCCTACTATTCATAGTAGTACTTTCTTGCATGCACTTTTAACATCACAATCACACCCCATATGCGATTTCTTTTAATGAATTTCATTTCTTTTCGACTGAAGAATTTTGTTTAAACATTATTGTAGCATGCATTATACAGCGCTAAGTTTAGGAGTACTACAATATATTTTTACAAAAATAGTTAAAAATAAACTTATGTTTTATTGACTCTTTTTTATCTTTTATCTCCACATCTTATCTTTACAATAACTGTTAAAGAAATTAAGTAGGGTTTGACTCACAGGTTTTATATCTAAATCATGTTACTATTTTTATATCTATTCATTTAAGAGGATAATACATGTATACTGATGAAAAATACAATATATCTTCATCTACGTTGTAATTACTTTTAACTTCTTAATGTGGCATCAATCATCATTTCTCCTTCATTTGCGACAAGTGTGTGATAGAATATTTAAGCGTTAAGTAGAAAGAAGGATATAACTAAAAAGATAACGGTTAATATTGATTTAACTTTTAAATAAAAATAATTACAAACAAAATTTCATCTCACTATAGTCGACCAATAAAAAAGATAATGAATCGAACGGCCTTTTATTTGTTTATTAAATAAATATTTTTAAAACATTTCTAATTTATATTTTTTTTGGACAAGAAAAATATTACTATTAATATTCAATTATATGTTAAATAAAATTTTCTCTTATATTTTTTAAAAGGAAAATCAGAAAAATTACCATATTTTTATTTTACACAATTTTATAAATTCTTCTTAAATTTAAATGTTGCGTTGATAAAAAATAAATGACAAAAATATTTCTTTTTTATATTCCCTCCTATATTATTATTGTAAGAATTAAATTAGAATTGACAGTTATATTTTTATAAGATTCAATCTATAATTATTTTCAATCAAAATTATCTTTAATTAAAATTAAAAAAATTATATTAATAAGTAATTAGAAAAGGAGTATTAATTACAAATATAATTTTAAAATATAAACTTAAGACAAAATTATTAGTATAAATTAAATTAAAAATTTTATTTATCTTGATAACTTATGAAAAATGAGTTGCTTCTCTTGTATGGATTATTATAGTCAACACAATTATTAATAATGTCGAAATATATGAAAATAATTTTTTTAAATAGAATATATATGTTGACTTTATAATATTGTACATATATAAAATAAAAGCAAAAGTCACATAATTTCATGAATTTTAATAAATTTAATTTTAAATGTATATTATTAACAATTTGTTTCCCATAAAAAATCCGAAAATTTCTTTTAAAAAATTACTATTAATATTAGTTTTGGGTTTACCTTAGCCTCATTCTTTTTCCTCGTAGCTTATCAATTTATTAATTTGTTCCATGAGCAGTGTTTGCGTCACAATCCGATCAGTACAAAAGCTGCTAACTTCCTAGAATCACTGTCTCAGACTCTCTCCCTCCCTCTCTCTCTCTCTCTCTCTAATTTCCAAAGAACACACGCTAATCATTCGACAAGGCTTGTGAGTGAAAGAGAATAATCAATCACTGATCCACACTCACAAACCACACCCAAACCATAACCAAGCACAGACAGCGTGCGTTCTTCTTGTGATTTGTGTTGCAAGCAAGCAAGAAACCACACACACACACCCCCTCCATAAATCACTTCCACCATTCCCCTTCTGTCTTCTTTTTCACCCCATAACAAACAAGGTGCTACTACTAATACTATTTATCCTTTTCCTTTCAAATTGTTCATTTTCTTTCTCTCTACTTCGATCTCAAGTTAACGAGTTTCCCTTCTGAAAGAAAATGAGCTTGTGCCATGGTTTGTAGTCACTACTACTAGCTAGTGCTTTTCACTGCTCTGTTTTAGTTACCGCAAAAGTTTTCTTTTTTTCTTTTGTGATTGTTGGTACGTATCCATTTCAATGCTGGGTCCGTGATGGATCTGATGCGGTGAATTAATTACTGCTCCGCCTTGTCGTTATTTCCCTGTTTTTGATTCCCTAATGAAAGAAAGTTTGTGTTTTTTTTTTCTTTTTTTAATTTATTACTATATAATAATAATGCTAAATTGGTTTCGTAACTTCACTGTTTTAAATGCACGCCACCAAGTTTGACGCGGTATTTCCTTTTTTTGTAGGTTTGTATTTGCTCAACTGGAGCCAGATTTTGTAGATGGTTTCATCCCAATAAATCTAATGATGCTGGAGTAACTAACACTCTTCTACTGGTTTCTGGATTCTCTTGAAGATTTCGTTTTTCGGGCAAGTCGAATTGCATCGTGTGATCTGCTTAGCCGACTTCACCTAGTGTGAAATAAGGCATTTCTTGCTGCTGTTTTTGTATTTATTGGTTGCTGGGTGGGTTTTATTGGTGTTACATAAAAACATTTATTCATAGTTGAACTTGTTTTGTGCTACTTTGGTGATTGGTCAGAGAATGTCTAGGCCTCTGCAAAGAGGTGTGTCTGGTGGGGTTAGGGTCCCTGAGAGTGGCCATGACTTGTGGGACTCCCAATCTAAAGACAAAACAGAAAAGGAAGATTTAGATAGGAGGGGTTCTTCAGATCATAGCCCTTTTGCTTTGAAGTTTCCTTTGAGGTTGCTTTTGGGAAATAATTCTGATTCTAAATATAGCAATGACATAGGTGAGAATGGTTTTGCATCTGATTCCTTCATTATTAGCTCCCCGCGAAGCCGGCTTAAGCTGATGCTGCTTTCTTTGAAGTTTAGTTTAGTGTTCATAGTTGTTCTGGCTCTTACTGGATCTTTTTGGTGGACTTTATCGATTTCATCCTCGTCAAGAGGTCACATTTACCATGGTTATAGAAGGCTTCAAGAGAAGCTTGTCTCAGACCTTTTGGAGATTGGTGAGTTTTCTCGCGGTCCGTTGAGGTTGAAGGAATCTGAATTCTGTTCTCCGGATTTGGAAAACTTTGTTCCTTGCTACAATGTTTCTGAGAATGTGGAATTGGAAGTTTCTGATGGCAGTGAAGTTGACCGGCAATGCGGTCATGAGCTTAGGCAGAACTGTTTAGTTCTGCCACCGGTGAATTACAAAATTCCTTTAAGGTGGCCTACTGGAAAAGATGTTATCTGGGTTGCTAATGTGAAGATAACAGCACAGCAGGTTCTTTCTTCTGGAAGCTTGACAAAGAGGTGAGTGACATATCAATGTTTCTCTTACTTGCTTTCAGCTATTTTTGATTCCTAAAGTTTTCATATGTAATTGAACTCAGGATGATGATGCTGGATGAAGAACAAATTTCATTTCGTTCAGCCTCTCACATGTTTGATGGTGTTGAAGACTACTCACATCAAATTGCTGAAATGATTGGACTTAGAAATGAATCTTATTTCATACAAGCTGGGGTAAATACATTTGTTGCTTATTGATTATAGTTGTATTTCACTAATTTGATACCTTCTCACTGTCAATTTCATCATACTTAATGCCATATGTTTTACTATAAAGAACTTGGTATCTCGATTCTTGTACTAAAAATATATAATAAATTTTAACTATCTTGATGAAATGATAAAATGAATATTCTAAAAATATTAACTGTGGGCATAGGAAGGTATGGTAACTTGTATATGTCATAACTGTTATAAACTTGTATAGTCTAAAATTGATTGTTATGAAGTGCTTTGGAGGGACTTGTATTAGATTTTTTTTATGGGTTGTTGTGGCATTGGATCTGAACTGAGCTCACGAAGTCTGACTGTGATGTTCCTTCCCTGAAATCTTATTTGATCGAGAATGTTGGCATCCTAAAATTTGCAGGTTCGAACTATACTAGACATAGGTTGTGGCTATGGTAGCTTTGGAGCACATCTCTTTGACAGTCAGCTTTTAACTATGTGCATTGCAAACTATGAGCCTTCCGGAAGTCAAGTTCAACTGACTCTCGAGAGGGGTCTTCCTGCTATGATTGCTTCTTTCACTTCAAAGCAGTTGCCATTTCCATCTCTATCCTTTGATATGTTACATTGTGCCAGATGTGGCATTGATTGGGACCAGAAAGGTATCTTATAACTTTCAATCTATGCTACTTTGTTGGATCAACACGCATCTATCATGTTCTCCACTTATTTGACAACATAGGTGATACATCCATCATATATTGTATGTCATTGGAAGAAGTTAGTTGTCATGAAATAAGAATAGAATCCATTCGTTGGTTCTTCAAAGTACGCCTTGGTTTTTTATATGCCATGGATGTATTTCTGGTAACTTTAATACATTGACTTTTCCAGTTTTGATAAAATGACTATCTGCAATTCCTACAGCTCATTCGATGCATTTCTGATGTAAAAGAACTATTTTTGCATTGCAGAATTAAGAAAAATGATATGGTATATACTTTTTCAAAAATATCCGTATTTAGTTCTTTTTTAAATGGAGTTTCCCAAAGTTATCTACTAAAATAAGTAGAAACCTTTTAATGTTTACTTCCCATACTTGAAGTATCCAACAAACCGGGGTTAACTTTTGAAACTCTCCGTTCTGTTATCTGTTGTGTTGAACATAAACTCTGAAATTTCTTATCTCACTTCTGAACCGAAACTTTGATTTATGTATAACTTATATTAATATTTTAGCACCTTGTAATTTATTGACATTCATATTACATGGCGTAGATGGCGTTCTCCTGATTGAAGTCGATAGACTTTTAAAACCGGGTGGATACTTTGTTTGGACATCACCACTCACAAATGCTCGAAACAAAGAGAATCAGAAAAGATGGAAGTTTATACAGGATTTTACATTAACACTTTGCTGGGAACTGCTGTCACAACAAGATGAAACTGTTGTATGGAAGAAAACTAGTAAAAGAAGTTGCTATGCTTCAAGGTAATGCTTCCATGCATGTGATTGAGAAAAATCATTTAACTTTTTTGTCCTGTAAAACAGATTTCTAGTTAATAGATTCTATACCATGTATATACAATATTTTTAGAATTTTGAAATTAATGTGGCCTGATTCTTAGCTTGGTCTATTCTTACTACCAGAAAGTCAGGTTCTGGCCCTTCTTTGTGTGGTAGAGGTATTGACGTGGAGTCTCCATATTATCGAGAACTGCAAAACTGTATTGGAGGAATGCAGAGTGCCCGTTGGGTTCCAATTGAAAAAAGGGAAAGATGGCCTTCCCGTGCTAACTTGAACATGAACGAGTTGGCTACCTACGGTATTTGTTATGTTCTTCCATTGTTTATAGACCTCTTTGTGGAAGTGATTGCGTTGTAGTTGTACTGTTTTACTGAGTCAAATCTCCTATTATTTGGTTAACTTAGTATGGCTATATTTTTTAATGTAACAGGGTTGCAGCCTGATGAACTTACTGAGGACTCTGACAGCTGGAAAATAGCAGTCCAGAATTATTGGTCACTCCTGTCACCTTTAATATTTTCTGATCATCCGAAGAGGCCTGGGGATGAGGACCCTTCACCCCCTTACAACATGCTCAGAAATGTGCTAGACATGAATGCTCATTTTGGTGGCTTTAATTCTGCACTGTTACAAGCTAGAAAGTCTGTGTGGGTGATGAATGTTGTCCCAATAAGTGGACCCAATTATCTTCCCTTGATCCAGGACAGAGGATTTGTTGGTGTTCTCCATGATTGGTATTTTAATTTCCTTTTACTTGTTATTTTTGTTAGAAATCTTACATTAACTAGTGATAAGGTAGATAAGTAAGGTGTAAACCTTATTTATAAGCTGATTTTTAGGGTTAGGCACATATTCACTTTTATATGATATTAAAATTAGGTTAATAAAATTTGTTCGGTCTAACCACACTAATTCTCACTATGAGAGGGTGTATTAGAGATCTCATCGTAACTAAATATAAAATCTATAATATATAAATAAGGTGCAATCCTTGTATTATAGGTTGACTTTGTAGGGTTAAATTGGACACATCAATTTTCTACAGTTTTAAATGTCATACTCCTTTCCTTCAATCAATTTGTTTTGCTTAGCTTAATATATATTCTCAGTCACATGCTATATTCTTTCTTCCTTCCACCCTTTTAAACTCGATCGGTTGTTCCTTTTAGAACCTAAACATGAATTTCTTGATCTTTGTCTAACTATTTTTTAATGGAGGTTTATACTCTGTTAACATTTGCACTCTGTGAACACACAATTTTTTGATTTTGGTAGATGTAGGAAGATTCAGACATCTGACATTTTAAAAATATATTGTGATAAAGTTGTAAGAAATTTATAAATACTGAAGCTAACACATGTCAAAGATTTACAAGCTAAATTATGAATTCCTGCATGAACTGTGAAAGTTACAGTTGTTTTGTTAAGTAACTCTAAGATTGAGTTATGTGAAATTGTCTTATCATTTATCCCAAAAAGAGTCACTGTTTACCGTAGTTGATAACAAAATTAAAAATGGTGATATACTACCATTTACTTTTCCAATTACATCTGACTTATAGTCTTGATAAGATTTTATAGTTAGTTGCTAATATAGTTTCCTTAACAATTATGATTTTTGGTGGCTTCTAGGTGCGAGGCTTTTCCAACATACCCCAGAACCTATGACTTGGTGCATGCAGCAGGATTTCTATCCCTTGAAACTGAGCAGCACAGATGCACCATGCTTGACATGTTCCTTGAAATTGACAGGATACTTCGCCCAGAGGTATGTGAATACAGTACTGTTGGATAAAAAATGCTATAGTATTTGCTCACTAAAGAGTGCATTAATATTTAATGCAGTTTGTGCTATAAAATACGAATGAAATATGAATTAGGCAACCCTTGTATTGTCTACATTGCTGAGTGTGATCCGTATGTTCATTTAAAAATGTTTTTTTAACAAGTAAAAATGTCTCAAAATGTTTCATGATTTCATTCCCTTCAAGGACTTCTGATATGTTGACATTGGTCATTTGTGCAGGGTTGGGTTATAATTCGCGACACAGTTCCCTTAATAGAATCAGCTAGGACTCTAACAGCACAGCTGAAGTGGGATGCAAGAGTGATAGAAATTGAAAGTGACAGTGATCAGAGACTCCTGATCTGCCAGAAACCTTTCTATAAAAGACAAGCAAGCTAAACAATTGAAGGCCTGAAGAAATAAGACCAATATATACATATATATTCATTTCGGTAACGATCATTTATTACCATAAAGCTCTCCAACATACAAAGTGGGGTTCAAAATTTTGGACAAAAGAAAACGACATATAGAGGAAACAGTGTATCCTTGTCAATGATACCACCACATCACCTATGTAACCGTAAGGTGTACATAGGACCATGTAATTACCAAACAAGCCACAGAGCAGATGAAAAAGTAGTATACTGGTAGGTTAATTTACTTTTCCAGGTGATGTCTGATTAGAGTTACAGTGTCAGAATCAATATTAAGATTGGGAACATGGTGATAGAATAAGTTATTGTTGTTAAAATGCTCAGTGGTCGATTCCCCCTTGTAGAATATTTTTCTGCTACCATTTATAAGTTATTGAATGTCTCTTGTATAAGCTTGACAAAACTACACTTCATAGTTTGTCAATGTTTATAATGTGAAATCAAAATCCTATTGTTAATCAGTCTATTGCAGATTGTAACAAGACATCTGGTTGGATAGTCACAGGTAAATTGGAATCAGCAGGAGCAAGCTAAATGCTAAAACTGCTGCAATTTGGCATTTACTGACACTGTTCACCTTTTGTGTGTGAATTTAGCCAAGATAAAGGAAAGTCTCAAAACAATTTTTCTTCTATACTTTGAGAAGTAATGTCTTTTACCTTTTTTTTTTCACCTTAAACAAAACTTAGGAATCATTTGTATAAAATTGTACTACTGGAAATCACACTCTTGGGAATAATATTTCTATACATATGTTTGTTTGACATTAGTAATTCAAAGAAAGTTATAATTTGTGTAATTATTTTTTTTAAATGAATGTAGAAGAAGTGAAAAAAAAAATGGAGTGGAAATAATTAATTATTATAAAAAATAACTTTCACTTCCATAAAAATTCAAAAGATGCCCCACTTTCACTGTAAGATTGAGAAGTAACAAATTATGAGTACTCTTAGTAAAAAAAATGAGATTAATATTTTATTAGTTCAAAATAATTTATGAATAAATTAAAAATAAAAATATTAAAAAATTATATAAAATAATTTAAATATAATTTTTTTTAGTTTTTAATATTCTTTTTGAAATTTTTATGAAAAAATTGTTCAAATATATTGTTACAAAAATATAAAACAATTTTACAAAAATTTTATCAAATATAAAAAAAAAATTGATATTTTTTAATTTCACTTTATTTGAAATCTTTTTTGATAATATAATTTCTAAAAAGTATAATATTTTATAAATTGTTTAGTTTACAATTTAATTCAATTTAATTTTTTATCAAATAATTATCCCAACTGAATATAAAAATTAATCGTAGTTCAGTTTTAATCTAACATAAATCTGATGCAAATTAAATTAATATCTATGATTTAATTTAAATGTGTATCAAACTCAAAATTACTATTATCCTAATCATATACTATGATATATGTATACATTAAAAATATCTGAATTATTTTGTACGTCATGAAATTATTACATGTGAATATATTCAAATGAGGTTAAAACAATCTCCTTTGTAATCAATACTTCTTACATTTTAACATAAAATCTACATTATACAATTATCAACATTTTCGAGAACTTACATGTTTCTGAAATATTTCTTATAATAATATTTGTTCATATGTCGAAACGATCATAACAAATCAATAAAATTCACTAAAATAGAAAAATGAAAAGTAAACTAATATAAACAAGACTCATCCCAATAGTATATCAATACATCACAAATAACAATATTCAGATATTCAATACAACATCAAACCTCCTATTCCACATCATTCATTTCATATACACAAGCACAAGACTCTCCAGACATCCGAATAAAACATATCATCAAACCTCCTATTCCACATCATTCATTTCATATATACAAGCACAAGACTCGACATACATTCAAATAAAACATATAAAATTCTTGACCTCAGAGATTAATACCTGTTGTTCTTAATGGAAGCCGAGCAATGATAATTTCACATCATTATATCAATATGGATTAAGTGATCTTATATCTCTTGCAAGGCACCTCGAGAGGTTAGAGAAGGTGGGAGTATTTAAACCACCCAGACCCTCAGCCCTTGTAGAAACATAACCCCCCAACCGGGGGGCTGAGGTGGAACCCTTTCGGAGGGCCCCACAGTGGGCGCCAATGTTCCGAACTGTGTCCACGATCCACCGTTAGGCCAACGCTGCCCCAATATATTGTCCGCTTTGGAGGCTTGGTCGCTCCTTCATGGGTTTGTCCTTAAAAGGCACTTCAGGAGGTTAGGAGTATTTAAACCACCCAGACCCTCGGCTCCTAGACGATGTGAGACTTCAGCCCTTATAGGAACATATACAAATGAGGATGATTAGATAAATTAAACTTTAAATACTCCCTTTTCTACTCTAATCTAATGGACTCAAGCCCACTCACATGTCTCAACACAAATTCTATACATTATAAAATGAGTTATATGATTTTTATTATTATAAAATTTTTAAACATTTTTTAAAAATTATAAAATATTCTTTTACAAAAAAATTATTACACATTTAATAATGAAAAATAATTAAATATAGAAACATCTAATCACTTTTATTTTTATAATTGTTATTTAATTTATAATTTAATTTTTCTTATATTTTAAATAAATTATAAAATTTTATATTTAAAAATTATAATATAAAATATATTATAAATATTTAAAAAAATATACATGGGTTTATATTTTTTTATTTTTTTATTTTTATAATAATACTTTTTTTTATTTTAATTATCACAAATAAAATTATTTTAAAATTTAAATGAAAGAAAATAAAAATTAATTAATCAGATAGAAAATTTAATGAGAAACTAGTTAAAAAAACTTGAAGAAATTAAAAAATAATAAAGAAAAATGAAAAAAAAATATAAATAAAAAATAATAAAGAAAAATGAAAAAAAAATATAAATAAAAAATAATAACAAAATATATTTTAAGTAAATATTAAAATAATTTTAAAATACATTCGGATATTAATATTAATATTAATGATACTAAGAATGGTTAATTTTTTTTATATATTATTATAAACACTATAATGAAAAAATAAATTTTATAAGTATGTTGCTTAGTTATTATTTAATTTAAAAAATATAATTTTATATTTAGATATAATAATATTTAATTTAGCTTAATTTTATTTAAAATATAAAATTAGAAACAAATAATGATATTTAAACAAAAATATATCTAAAAATTATAAATTTTAATTTTAATTATTTTTTATTTCTATCATGATTATTTTTTTTATAAGTTTGATTTTAAATATTTCTAAATTTTTTTCATAATTTTAACTTATTTACAGTAATTCAGTAAAAAAAAATTCTTGTGAATTTATTTTTAATTTCTATTTTTAGAGAAATTTATTTTACTTCTATTACAAACCCTAAACCTAGATCTTAAACTTTTAAACTGAAAAAACTACCTATTTTTATTATAATAAATATAAGATCATCTTATTGGATGTCTAAGGTTTTTCCTGCAAAACAATTCAAAAATCTTATCCTTGGTGGAATAAATATGAGAAGGACTGGGCACCCATATGCATTATTATCTTATTTAACAGCAAACTGAACTGACATAGCTTCTCTCTGATTGATATTTAAATAAAACTGAAATTCATATCTTTTATATATAAAAAATTAAAACCATATACAATTATTATATCTATAATTTTGTTTCTTATTTCCATTTTATCTTTTTCATATACATGTGTTTGAATAATAAAACCCAAAATTTTAAAACAAAAATCTTTACAATTTTATTGTTCTCAGCACTAGTAATATTCAGAGGTAAAGATGCTAAAATGTTAAAATTTGTCTTTACTTCATGGAATGTTACAAAGGCATGTAAAAATATTACAATTAAATTTGTATAAAACTATTTTGTAATTAACAAATAATAGCTTGTTAATTATTCAACCTAAACCGACCTTAGCTCAGTTGGTAGAGCGGAGGACTGTAGTGGGTATAGTGGGTAAACACTTGATAGCCATCCTTAGGTCGCTGGTTCGAATCCGGCAGGTCGGATTTTTTAGAATTCTTTTTTGTTTTACTAAAATGTCAGTGAATAAACTATTTGTGCTGTTTAATTAATTAAAAGCACCAATTTTATGCATTGTTCTGTTGAAACAAAACTTACTAAAATGTTAATGAATTTTGAAATTCTTCTGCACGATGGAAGAATTTCATTATAAGCCGTGAAAGTTACGAATCTACTTTAAATCTTCAATAGTGCAACTGTATTAAAAGAGTGCACACTCAGGTTATGATGGAATCATTTATTTATATTCTAAAAGCAAATTAGTTGGTTGATGTTAAAATAATAGACTGATTAGTGAATTAGGTTGTGGATTTTTGTGGTCTCCAACATCAGATACTTTATAGCATCTGAACTGAATTTCTTAATGCCTTTATTCATATAATTTAAGAATGATAATGGATACCAATAGGCCACCCAGTTATTCAATTTGCATTATGTTCATAGAATTTCTGAAACCCAGACGATCATATATCATATCAAGTCCATACACCAAAGTTGGAGACAAAGAAGACCCCATTACATCAAAACACCATAATGTCACAATCAAACATTCCAAAAGTTCAAACTGTAGGATGGAAGCATATAGTGGCTTTCACATATAAGTCTAACACACTCCCTCATGCTAGATCCCTTTGGGCTTGAAGCCACTACATTATTATGGAGGCTTTGATAATATATCAGGAAAGTATATGGATGATTTTATCTATCTGACAAATAAATCAAGAGACAGCAACACCATAACACAGTTTCCTCTGGTATAATATTGCAAAGAACCAAATGAAACGGGCTACATTGAGTTGTTCCTTTTACATGTACTAAAAATTGTTATTTCACCTCCTTGTTCGGTTCACGCTTTTGTGGGAAACACTTGCACTTCTCCTATACCCTTTGGAAAGACTTGATCCTCCAGGGCTAAGTCTTCTTATTGATCTTCTGTCAGAGCTCCGGGTGCTGTTCCCGAGGGCAGCTCTGGCAACACTGTCACTTAATATTTCGCGTGTCCTATGAGCCTTGATGGGTTGCTTGTTCAGGTACACCAACTTTGGAAGAAGACCAGAGACTGCTTTATTTAGCTGGTCATGGCTGATGTTGCTTTGAATCGGATTTCCAAGCAGATTAAGGGCCTTAAGTGAGTTGTAGTTAGCCACTAGCTGGCCTAATGCCTTTGTTGTTGTGATCTTGTTGAAGCTCAAATCTAGAACTGTTAGCTTCAATAGCCTGTGTAGCCCTTCAGCATCACTTATCTTGTTCCCGCCAAGATATAGTTCTTTGACAAGTGTACAACTTGACAAACCTGACGAACCATATAATGAACGAATAATTACAATGTGGTGGTAAAGACTAAATGAAGGCAAAACAAATTTGAGATGCAAACCTCTTTTGAGCGTCAACTTATATCAAAACTAACCTTGTCCAATTCTCGAGATGCGGTTGTAACTTAGGTCAACTACCCGCAACTTGGTCAATTCTCTGAGGCCGTCAAGAGTGCTGATCTTGTTTCTTGACAAGTTAAGTGTTTGAATACCCTTTGGTAGAAATCCTGGTGAGATGTGAACTGCGTGGTCAATGAAGAAATCAGTCAATAAATACAGTTAGTGATTGATTTATAGATGTTGCGTCAAGTGCTACATTCGGGTTGGTTCCAAGTTATACCTATGAAATTGTTTGACAGGTTGACAGAGCGGAGATTGGATAAGTGTGAAATAGCAGGGATCGCTTTTAGACCAATACCAGATATGTGAGCAATAGTTGAAGCTGGATTTAGAGACTGGACTACACTAATGGCAGTTAAAGTCTCTTTCGAAACATTGGCATCTGGATAAGTCAACTTAGATGTGGCTCTCATCATTGTTCCACCAGTATCAGGAGAAGGTGGGAAGGCAATGCTTCTGGCATTGTCAACATCAAAATCATCCTCAGGAAGTAATTGCTGAATTTCAAGACCCTTCACCCATGCATCCACTCTGGCAAAAGAGGATGATTCTGTGGAGAAAGCAATCTGGTCACTTTGAAACCTGCTCCCACTTTGATTATCTATATTTTTACCAGTTCTGCTTTTGCTAAAGGATTCCATCGTAATTGAACCAGAAGATTTGGCAGGCCTCAATGTCTTTCCATGGTTTGGTTCAAGGGTGTCTGAAGAGTACCCACTATTTAAAGCAGCACTAGCTGAAACTAGTGTTGAATTGCTAGAGAAAGTTCTATGTATGTTCCTGTGGCTCCACAGGATCATCTTCCACCACAATTTTTTTCTTCCAGAAGGAAGTACCTGACTTGAAGAATGCCTTTTTAACATTACTCTATCAGCACTGTAGTGACTCATCACTGACCTAGGGCTCATTGCTGATAAGTCCATAAAATTCTCAAAAGACTTTGACTTTAAAGTTGACAAATGATGTGTTTTCTGCCCATGCTCATCAAACTTTTCAAGGTTAGAGAAGTGTCTCTTGAACTTTGGAGAAGTCCACAAAACAGCTTTACCAATCCCAGGATCACTGACGTGTCCACTTTCGGTTGTTTCAACACTCTTTTGGCTACATTTATCGTTTGTGTCTTCCAATTCTTCGTTGACTTGATTTTCATATAAAATGGGATACTTTATCTCTTTATCAGTTGCATCATATCCTTTGCCTGCAACAACTTCATGATCTTGGAGATCAAATTCAGAGAGTTCCCTCTTGATCAACGGTGAATCTCCATCCTCATCTTCCCCTTCATAAGCCCCCTGTACTTCAGCCTCCACACGAGTATCAAGACTCATAACCCTCGAATTGAACCTTGAATTTTTCGGAATATCATTGGATACTGTGACATTAAAAGTGGTTGGCACTGATGCTATTTTTGAAGATTGTAGTTTGGCAAGTAGAGTGCTAAAGTCTTCCTTTGAAGGCCTTCCACTCCCCTGCATAAGCAAACAAGAGTGAGATAATAACAAGTTAATCACAATTCACAAGTTTCATAGGAACTCCACAAAGCAAAATAAGAGAAACACAAATCCCAATTGACTTTTTTACCTTGTATTTTTCCTTCCTTACAGTCAAAAGAGAGAAGCACATAGCCATGTTTGCCCCCAAAAGATAACGCTTGTTCCAAATCCCTTCAATTCAATCTTCTCTGCCGCTTTTGAATCAGTTGCACTTTCTAAGTTATCCTAAACAGCTTTGGACATAAATCCAACAATTTTCTTCCTTTCACTCAATTGCAATGGAAAAGTGGGAGTACAACAATACCAACAAACACACTAGTAGTTCAGCAATCAGCAGCCATCACATTGAACCAAATGTTAGCCATAATCAATGGGAAGGCGCAGGGCAAGAGAAAACACTCTCTCCGAGAAAATCTGAAAACCGGAAAGAAAAAGACCAAAGCCTATTCCGGTTTGTGAAGATATCTCTAGAGAGTTGGCCAGAGTTATGTGTGCTCCTACTCAAATCTCCACAATATCTTCCTCTCCAAACAGACCTATACCCAGTTGAAGAACAATAATCAAGCAAGCAGTTAAATGTGACAAACATTCATCCAGTAAAATTCAAAATGAAGAACCAACACCCCTCCAATAATTTCCAAATGAAAATATCAAAATCAGATCACTTCATAAAAAATCTAAACTATGCCCCTCTCAGATACACTAATAACAAGAATTCAATAGTCTCTTCTTTAGAAACAAAGTGACAAAATGAACAGAAGACATGAATGATTGTAACACAAGTCAAAAGGGAGACACTCTAATGCCTCCTCCTCGTGATTCTAAAGCAGACACAGCCACACGAAAATTGCGGCAGGAATTGGGAGCATTGGTGCAGAAAAGACGAACCTTGTAAAGCAGAACCGTGCCAGCTCCTCAAAGATAACAAGAACTCTCTCAGAAAGTATCTGTGCTTTGTTCTGGAATCTTCAAAAGCTTTGGGATGCTAAATAGCTATAAAGTGAGGTGGGGGTGTGTGTGAGAAAGAAGTGAAATAAACCGGGGAAGTCAAGGTTGTGTTATGTGGTGTTGGCATGTGATGTCGTGTAAGAGATGCAAAGCAAAGGAAGGAAAACACCAGAGAAAGAGAAAGATAGAGGTAGTTAATAGTTATAGTTAAGAATGAGAAAGAGAAAGAGAAAGAAAAAGAACATGGTGGTGTGAGTGTTTTCTATCTTTCTAGTTTGTACCTGTGAAATCATGGAACGACGTGTGCTGTTCTAATAATTTAGCCAACCGTATATATACCACACACATGTAGGCCATGCATAACTCAGCATTTATATTCTCCTAAATTCTCTACCACCTTTTCTATCATTTATGTTGTATGACACCAAAATTGGCTTCACCAAGGAAAATATCACTATTAATGATTTTTGAAGTCCGAGCAAATTTATGATCAACTTTACCATCTGTTGAAAATTAATATGTCATTATTACCTTATTTATATAACTTTTACACACTTTTGCATATTACTAAGTATTATTTATTATTCTATTAGTTTTTCTATTGTTGTTTGGTAAAATTGTAAAAGGATTAAATATATCTCATTCAATATTTTAAGTTACTTTTAAAAGTAAATATTAACTATTATATAATTAATAGTATTTAATGATTCCAAGTAAAATACGGGTATGCGATAAATTTTTACATTCTTGAAATTAAAAACATACTTAGTTTAAGGAGAGAGATGGATTATATATGTATTGGTAAAAAGTGCTTGTTTATGATTATTTAAATGTAAAAACATAAATGTTCATTTTTTAATATTATATATGTATTGGTAATGTAGATTTTAGTTAAAAACAAAAAGTTACTAAATGTTCCTTTATTTTAATTTGAGTATTCGTTGGAGTTTTCAATCATCTATGTAAAATATGGACATGTAGGGTACACTTGATAAATTAAAGGAAAGAATCATATTAGATATATGTAAATTCATTCTACTTATAATAAAAGTAATTTTCAAATTTGTTTTAAAGACATTATGTAAAGATTTAAAAGTGATTTTTTCGTTAAAAATGTTTGGTTTATTAAAATTATATAAAATATTTAATATTTTTCAGTAATCTAAATTTAATGAAGCATACTTAATATTTTGAAATGAATAATTAATAAAATAAATGATAAAGATATATTAAAAATAATATGATAACTTTTCACTGGGAACAAGTAGTTCCAAGACAGTGTTCATGAATGGCTACCGAACACGGTTTTAGACAGGAAAAACAAATAACTCATCAGAACAGATGCTTTCAATTTTAGAGAAAGAATAATGGTATGCATGAGCCAACTTTATAAATTATCATTATATATTAATTATAAATTATATTATACATAAATTAAAATTGTTAATACTTATTTATTATTTTATTTTACTGCTAATTAAATTTAAAGCGGTTATATTACAATTTTAAAAATTAAGAAACTTAATTAATTTTTTTTATTAATAGTGAATTTATATGATAAGAGATTGAATTGGTTTGAAATTTATTCCTAATCCGATTGATTTAGTTTCAAATAGAAAAATTGAACTTATTTATATATTTATCAATTAATTATTATTGTTTGACGAGTTTTGCAGAAAAAAGACTTCCAACACTTCCAACACGTGGCATGTGGACCAATGATTGTTTCAAACATGACATCTTATGCAGAATCACATGACAATCTAACATCATCACTTAGCCTCAGTTTAAGACTGAAGAATGAAGATAGAATTGAAATTATTTAAAGTAAATTTTATTAAAAAAATATGTTATTTAATTTAATAGGAAGATAATAAAAAAAAAATATATGTATATATATAATTAATTTTATTGAACTAATATTAAATTTGTAGTATAATATTAAAATTATTTTTAGATATAATTTTTTAAATATAAACATTAAAAAAAAAAGAATAATGTAGTGTTTTTTAAAGGTAAATATATTTAATTAAATTAAAAAAAATCTTCTTAATTTTTAAAAAATAGATTTCAATAAAAAATATAGTAAACCAAACACAGTATTCAATGAGTCACAATAATTAAAATAATTATAATTATGACAAGAAACAAAACTGAGATACTTATATTATACAGAACCAACAAATTTAATGATTTTCTTAAGGTTCAATCTTATCATATTTAAAATTTTCTGACTTTTCTACTTTCCAATTAACTAGAATTAAAATGAAATCTAGTAATATCTTTTGAAAAAGGGAACTACAATTAAATTGAGATGTTTGGTAAAATCTTTTGACATAATTTTTTAATATTTTTTAATTAAATACTAATACATATCATTTACCATAAAAAATAATAACAATGTTGGAACTATTTTTTTCACAATATGAGTACATTATTAATATATTTTACTTTTTATTTACTCATTCCGTTTTTATTTTTCTTGCTATAATTTATGCATTTTAATAAATTAAAATACAAATTTGTACCCAAAAAAAATATGAATGAAACTAATTAAATTAAAGTACTTTATTAAATAAGTTTTTATGTAACTTTCAAGTTTCAACTAAAATAAATATATGTTAATGTTTCTCTTTCTAAAGTAGTATTTTATCTCTTTCTATAATGACTGAATAGCTTGCACTTTGGTGTGCAATTAATTAATTAATTGGCTAAAACTTGACCATTCTTATGTGAATATTCAAAGTTTGTTTTATTACGAGGAAGTAAAATGGAAAAGATGAAATTAATTTGATTTGTTTGGTAAAAAAAAATGAGAGTAAATTTTATTATAATTTTATTTTATTTTTATTATATATATATATTTATTAAATATTTTTATTTTTGTTTCTCGTATAATTTTATTCTCATCCACTTAAATGTCACACTGACAAACCACTGGTTTAGAAAATTGGTAGCAGCATAAAAGTCAGGATAAAAAACAGCCAAATATTCATGTTTTATCATCAAAATATTTAATTTAAAATTAAAAAAATTTATTATTTGATTTTTCAAAATTTTTATTTAAAATCTTAAAATATTTATATTTTGATCAGATTGAGAAAATGGTTGCTTGAACATATTATATAGTAAATAACAATTATATTACTTTAAAAGTAAATTAATTCATACTTAATTGCAATTTAAATCTCAATAATTTGTTATTACTGTGATATTTAATAAATGAGTTAAATGTATGTGTATTTTTCGTTGTAAAATATTAATGTATATGTATCAACCTATTCATTAATGCAAAGTGATAATGTAATAAATTTCTATTAAATATTTACCTTGACCGAACCAAAGTAATTATTGATTCGTCCAAATCTTTTGACTTTTGAAATAAAAGTAAATACATTTTGATATTTAAGTTACTCTATTTCATTATAATTTTCAAATTTTGAAATATTTTTATTTATTTTTAATTATTTTTAAAATTCAAGATAACATAATTATTTTTTCTTATTTATATTTTTATATTTTATAATAATAGTGAAATGGAACAAATTCATTCCAAATCACGTTACTTAAAATTTAATGCTTAGCAAAAACAGTTGTAAATAAAATTTAGTACCATGAGTTTAAATATTTAAAAATAATTAAAATTATTTTTTAAAATAATTATTACATTATATTTGTTTTACTGTTGACAAATGAATATTTACGATAATTAAAAAAAATACTCCTCATTCTTTTCTTATAAAATAAAAATTTGAAAAAAAAATTAGTATATATACATTAATCTTTTCAATTTAATTGATTATATATAATTATATTTTATAATATTATATTACATAAATATTATCTTTTCCACTTTTTTTAATTTAAATAATTTTATTTTCGTTTCTTTTTCTTTTTTTTTTCTTTTCCACTTCTTTAAATTCATTCTGAATTCAAATAAACCTTTATATGAGTAAATAATTTTGAAATAAAAAAATATATAGGATATTAGTTTAGAATTCCAAAAAAATAATATTAAAGAAAGGGAAGAAAATGAAATTTCATAGTTTCCAATTTAAAATATTAAGATAAGTATATAATAACATCTATCAACACTTTTTTGACTTTCTTTGTTCATGATAAAAGATGTAAATGTAATTAAATATTTTTTTTAAGTGATGATTAACTGTGGAGTTGATTATTAGAAGTTTTTAATGTGATTATAAAGAAGATGCTTTTTTATGAAAAAAATTATTTTAAGTGGACCTATTTTAATTAAAATTTCCTTAATTTTTATTAATATTTAAACACCGGCCTACCTCTTCCTATACTAAAAAAAAATGTTGTCCCAATGAAACTTGATAGATACCAAATAAATTAATAACTATAAAGTGACTAAAATGCTTTTTGGGTCTACATTTCAGTTTGAAGATATGATCCCACATGAAAAATTAAATAATAATTTATATAGTAAAATTTATTTTTATATTTTAATAATATAGTAAAATAGATTTTATAATTTTTTTATGTTATTTTGATTTTTATAAAATTTGAATATGTTATTATAATTTAAATTTTGGATTATTAAATAATAAAATAATATAAAAGATAATGAAATTATGAAATATTTAAGAATCAGATTCCAAAAGTTAAACAGATTTTATACTATTATTAAATATTATTTTTATCTATTTTTTTTTTATTTATTTATTTCTTTTACCTTCAAAATAAATACAATATTAAGAATTATTGAAAATACATAAACTTTTATATACAGAGAATATATTATATTTTTATTAATTTAGTTTAATTAATTTATGAATTGATTTTCTTTCTAAATTATGTCATTATATATCTTTTTATTTGGTTATAATAATTTATTAATAAATCTTCAATTTTCAATTATATATTTTAAATAAGAATGATTTCTCTCTCAATATATATAAAAAAATAAATATATTTCATTCAATTTATAAATATTTATTATAATTAAATATTTCAGTTTTCTACTAACAGTTTTAATTACATTTTCATTTTCATCTACCACATGGATAAAAATTAATATCTATAAAAGATTTGCATTACCATAACTAAATTAATACAAAAAATTATAGAGACTAAAAATTTATTTTTTTCAAAATATAAAAATAAAATTTTATGTGAATTATTACGTAATTGCCTATTTTTTTAGATAATTGTTTTTCTAAACACATTAAAAATTAAAATAAAAATAATATATTTAAATTTTATAGATATTAAAACTAAAAAAATTAAATATTTTTTGAATGTTAGATGAATTTGTGATTGGTGGACGATTAAACTGTTTTATAAACAAATATACGAGTTAAGTGGAAATTTAATTGGTAGTTAATCTATGATTAGTCTTATAATTTAATTGGTAGTAAATAAATTAATGGATTTAATTTTATGATATATGAAAATATATAAAAATCGAATTTAGTTATGTTTAATAAGAAAGTAAGAGAGAGCGGAACATAATATAATATATATTATTTTATTATGATTATAATTAAGTAATAAGGAAAATGATTGTGAATATTTAAATATTTTAAAAAAATTGATCATATAAAAGACTTAAAATTATGGATTTATTTTGTCAAAGTATATAATTATTAGAAAAATTTTGATTTTTAGCTGTATAGCTAAATTTTTTTAAGTTATTTTAATATAATAAATAAGAAAAATTATTTTGGAAATTACTCAGAAGAGACGTATTTAGTCCTTATTGTTAAATTGGTGATTGAGTTTTTTTCTTTACATTTTTCTAATTTTTTTTATAAAGATATAATATAAAAAAATTTATACAAAATAAATTTAGTATTTATCTCTTTACATCATTATGATTTGTAATAGATTAGGTGCAAAATTTTATATAACTATTTGACGAAAAACCTCTCTTTTAGCTGTTAAGCTTGTTTGGTTATACTTTTGCATTACCAACAACATAATCTTCACATCCTTGATGGGTTTGGTGGGGCCTTACCACTACTGAAGATCAATTATGTTTATGGTAAAGTACTTTTGAAAATAATTATGTTTCTGAATAAACTAGGCCAATCGCAATTTCTTCATAATAAACGTCAATTATATATTGAGTAGTATTGAGTATTGCAAATTGAGTATATTCAATACACAAACATTCAAGAAGATCAAGTAAAAAATTTGTTTCAACATGTTCAAAAACACCTTTTTTAAAAGAGACAAAAGGGAATGGGACAGAAGAATTAGCTCAAGTGAAATGGCGTTCACTATGGAACTACAACTCCACACCTGTTGTTCCATAAATATCTGATTATTAGGGTTTATCAGATTAAGGATCATAATACAATTTTAAAGTGAAACTAACTTGTAAAATTCAAAATAAAATTTCACTTACTGTTATAGCATGGGTGGAGATAGTGGACTGATTCTCAGATTCTTCAATGACCCTGATTGTGTCGTCTTGCATTTGCATTAATTCGGTGACCCTTCTTTCTCACTCTTCGATTAAAAATGCATTCAACAAAATAGATTGACCATTGTGGTTTCCAAACGAAGAAGACAATATATCTCAGCAAGCAGTATTCCAAATACCATTCCAAATGCATATCCTATAGCTACGAGTTTCCAACCAAACCCAAATTGTTCATCATGGTGAAAGGCTTCTGAATCTTTCTCCTGCTTTTCATCCTTGTAGCATGATTTTGACAAAGGTCATCCAAATAGTCCTGGATTGTCTAATAATTTTAGAATGTGTTGAATTATTTGCCTGTTGGTATCTTCCCTACCAGTTGGTTTTGTGAAAGGTTTAAGAAAGAGAGAAAGTGAAGATTGCTCAATGCCATTGGAATCTCTCCAATGAGCATGTTTGAGGAGAGGTCTAACCATTCCAAAATTTCCAATCCACTAAAGCTTTGTGGAATAAACCAGTGTTTCTGTTGTTAGAAAGGTTAAGCCCTTTTAGTGACTTTAACTCTCCAATGATTGCTGTAATTGCTCCTTCAAATCTGCTATTTGATAAATCAACAGTTGTGAAAGTAGTCAAGATCCTCTCTAGCTTAATGGTGTTACCTTTCACTGTGATGTCAACCGAATCATTGTAAACCATTATTGAGATTGACCATCATTCCCTTGAATTTTTTTATGCAAGCTATTGGCAAGTTGCTCGAAAATTATTGTTGGAGATGTCAAAAACTGTCAGCTTGGAAAAGGCACTCTGCTTTTTAGTGTTCTACCACGGAAAGATAATGATCATGGAATGTAAGCTACAATGACGTTAACGTTTTATTTTTTTTTTTTCAGCAAAAGCTAACCACTTCTGATACAGAAATAAGGTCCCTTACTATGAAAATTGATCTTCCAAAGCTACATTTGCGGAGTGGATTGCGAGTCAAGTCGTGAATTATATATAACTTCTTGACTTGCACTGCTACTTCAGAATAAAACAGTTTTATTGTACAAAATGTGAAGGATAAAAACAAACTGAAGAGAAGAAAAATTAGAATAAAACCAATCACATGCATGACCTAAGACTAGAACAATAATACCATAATTGTAAGAATGAAAGTAATAACACCATTAGTTGCGGACTTACCTATGTCATGCCTTTTAAAAAAATAGATTTATAAGTCAAGTCAAAATTTAAAATTTATTCAGGACACATCTAACTAAATTCATCCAATATAATTCCACAGTTATCCTTAGGAACCAAACAATCCATTGAGATCCAATTTAAATAAGATCAGTACATTAACCCAACAACAGTTTTTTTTAGATGGCTGTCTTGATTATCTTACACTCCTACTTCCTTTATCACATATTTAAGAGTTTTTAGCAGGTAATTCTCTTTTGATAATGAAGTTTCACATGATATATTGGTTGACCTTGAAGCATGTTATTTTGAAGTCATGTCTAATATCGAGAGTTTGCCACAATTTGATGTCTGATGCATAATCTGCAGTGCCTCCTCACATTTTATAGAAAACCAACTAATTCTGGGTTTGAGTGGCATTTCACGACAACAAGCTACATGAATCAATGTGTCACTATTAAGTTCTAGCATGCTTTTGGATCAGTATTTTTTAGCTCAACGTTGCATTTTGTGTTGGTAAAAAAAAACTTTAAATGTTAAGCTAAAGTTAATTTATTTTTATCTCAAAAACTACTTTTTTATTTAATTCAAGTTCTATTAGTTCAAAGATATTTAAATTTAACAAGATAAATTCAAGAAAAGGAGAGGACTTAATTTTATATAATGGTATAATAGTACACTTATATAATATATTTCATTTTTAAAAATATAGCAAACACGAGAAAAAATATGAACTTCTTTGACCATCAGTTCAAAAATTATTCTTGGAATTGAAATGAATATTTTATCTGAGGATTGCATGTCATGTTCATGTTCATGTTGCATGATTACTTTTATAAAGTTATAATATTACCTAGACGACATTAATCTGTTATCTTATTTGCCCCAACAATATTCACTTTATGTAATTCATCTTGTTACACATTATAGAAACTAGAAGCAAAATTAGGACACTTGAAAACACACTCTAAATCTTATTCTCAAGTTAATTTTTTATAATTCCATTCCCTTACCTCTATTAAGCACACAAAAAATCAAGATGCCTTCATTCAATACAGAGATAAGAATTTATTTATCAACATGCCACTAACTCCTTTGCATTGAACTATTTTAATGAGCCTCTGCTTTGAAGACAGTGGAAAAAGAATGTGTTTCAATAAAATCTCATTTTTTTACCAGCACCTGTTTTTTTTTCTGTCGCCATGTAGGTTTTCTTTCATATTTTGGTGTTTGAACTCATAGGGTTATTGTTTTGTAACACTGAAGGTGAGATCTCTGCAGGTAGCTGGAAATCCAAGAGATAAGACTTCAAGATGCTGAAGAACTCCTTGGCCTTCTCAATACCGAAAGCATGCCCTGCATTCTTAATTACCACTAGTTGAGCATTGTCCCCTAAATGCCTGTGATCCAAATCCAATGAGTTCTAAATTCAGAAGTAATGCTAACAACTACAACGAAAGTGTTATTAACCTTTTCATTCTGTGGCCCAGTTCTAAAGGAAATACTTGATCATGTTCTCCCCATATAATTAATGTTGGCTGCATGGAAAATAAAACGAAGCCTTGTAATGTAAATAACAATACAAAGAGAGACTGCTGACACTCTTATTGGTAAAAAGTTATCCAAACTACAAAATCATGAGTGAAGTCCATTAAGAGAGGGTTATCAACAACAGACTGTTTTCAATATACATCTGATATTGTTTATAATTTTCTTAAAGCTATAAAATTAAGAGAGTAATGAGACCCACAAAATATTGTAATTTACAATAAATGTTAGCCAACAACAGAGAGGAAGTTCAAAATAATGTGTTGCTATCATATTTATCAATAACGAGACCTACACAATTTCAGCAGTGTGATAAAAAAAAAGTGTATTAGTAGCATTACTCAACTTATAATAGGGAGGGAGAAAAATTATCCAGCTAACAGGAAAGTTTAAATGAACCTGAGATATCTTGGGGATGTCAGAAAGTTTTCGGTCCTTTGCGAGGGCTTTGATCAATTCTCTCTTTTCTTTTTCATAGTCCCTGCACATTGTCTACCCAAAATCACCAATTTAAGCCCACTCTGGGCCTTTACATTGACAAATATACACAACATTCTAGTTAGTTAAAATGGCAGCTGAAAAATAATCTATTTCAAACCATTAGATAACACAACAACAGACTATTACTTTTTCTCTTCTAAGCACACTTGAGGTCACATTGCTAGACTTCTAGATTATCTAAAATCAGTCTCAGAACTGAAACGAAGAAATAACAAATCACATTAAATCTTTAACTATAAATAATCAAATTACACAGATCACCCTTAACTTATAACTTTAAAAGGTGGCCAAGTATAAAACTAAGCACATTAGATTTTATAAAAATATATCAAATTATGATAGAGCTTGTATATTGTGTTGCATCCCGCTCTAACTTGTCTATCAAACGCTGCCCTACTATAAGAAAGAATTAGTATCGAAGTACAAACAATGATGGAGAATCAACTTGCTACAGTTAAAAAACTAAACCACCCCAAAGTTTATAAGTAATGCATATCAAGAACTAAAACGAAGTAAATAACAGTCACACTAAATTATCTAACCTGCAATAAATTAGCTAAATTAACCAAGTACCGTACAAGTCAAAACTTAGAAAGTGACCAAGAGAGGAAGGTTGAAGTCCCAAAGACACTACCAACAGCTCTAATCACATAGTTATATTATTCATACTATAATATCTTCTAACATTACGCATTACTACTTTCGTTTCTTTCTTTCTTCTAATCACAAAATATATTACCTATTATACATAGTTTTCTTTTCTCTCACTTTTCTCTGTTTCACTTTCTTTGATTGAATTGTCAATGGACACCCAAATGCTATTTAACACTTTAGAGAAAGAAAGGGACGAAATGAGAGAAGTATAATATGAAGGTGAGAAATAAATAAAAAATTATAAATGTTAATAAAGTGTTTGAATATAAAGGTATTTATTTATGTATTATTATTATTATTCTATCACACACTTCTCTCATTATTCTTCCTATCTCTCACTTTTTTACATAAAATTTCAAAATTAACTTTCTACAGCGGAAAATGTTTTCTTCTATTTTCGTAAGTTTCACCCTTTTAACAAAATAAAAAACCTCAGTTTGTATAAGACAAAAAGCATAATAATACTATAGTTATCTTTTCCTGTTTTCCACTAAGTTAAAATTTAATCTCACTAACGTACAACTGTAATACGCAAACTATCATGACAAATTTCGAATTAAAAAGAACATCACAGAAAGTACCAAACTATTCCATTATCTTTTTAAAATACAGTAAATGTAAAATGAAAGCTATACGTTATATACACAACATAAAATGAAAGCTACAAATTGAGAAACCAAAACCTTACAGGATAATTGAGAAACCAAAAATAAATAAGGTGCTGTCTATTTTTTTTTTTTTTAATTTTATATTAAGTATAATATTAGTGTGAAGTACTTTATCAACTTTAATAATAACAAATTTTTATGGAAGAATTTAACTAACTAGTTTTAATTAGATCTTGTTTTTAACCATTTTTTATTCATTAACAAAAAAAAAAATAGAGTCTAATTTCATTCCTAAGGACTTATTGGTTGTCTATTTTAAAATTAAATATAATTATTTTTTGTTTAATTACTCATTTATCTAAATAGTTACATTATTTTTAATTTTAGTATGTATACCATAAAACTAGAGGTTTTAGTTCTAACATGCACTTTTGTTTGGTCCACCTTAATTTCATTAAGTAAATCTACCATAAAATAGAAATTTAGAGCATAAAACCATCACAAATTTGTTGCTAAAGTGACATAATTTATCGTAGTCTAGTTCTTCCTCAGTTTGTGAACATGAAAAAACATGTCAAGAGACGTCAATTCTTTAAATTAATCTCCGTGATTCGAAAAATTAGTGAGTGAGTCTTAGTTGAGGGGTCTCTAGGTTCACCTAAAAACAATTGGTTATTTGCTTTAAAAAATATATAATAATGTTACAAGTGGTGATTGAATATGTTGCAACATAATTAATCTTTTACATTTTAATCATTACTCATGATTTTATTTTAACCGCTATAAACACGCACGCTATAAATTCCAATAGTTTAGAACTCCCGTCAAACCTTTCTGCTAAATGTCAAACACAACACCTCATTTTCTTACATTTCTTCTAAGTTTAGAACACAAATTTAAAAGCGTTGGTTCACCATTTCTTTTAGCATTTCTACACCATTTCACTTTCTATATTTCTTCTGCTCTTCTCACTTCCCTCAACATATTTCCAAATTCTAAAAATCTAATCCAAAATCAATAAAATAAATTCGATTCGAAATCTAAGTTTATTTGATTAGATTAGATTAAATTAATTTAATTATTTTTAATTTAGTTTAATTTTAAATTTAAATTAATTCAATTCAATGAATCCATTTTACTGGATAAATTGACACTAAATCAAGACTACTATATTTTATAAATTCAAATTTAGTTATTATATTTTTTATTAAATAATCAAAATTTGTTTTCAAGATTAAATTATTAATTTTGGGAAGAAGAATGTTTTTATCGTGGTCAAGTACAATAGTTCAAGAAGAGATATACATTGTTGATGATTCTAATTGAATTTTGTTTCCTCTATATATATTACCTTTTTTTACTGTTTAATTACTTTTGTTTATATATATATATATATATATATATATATATATATTATTTTGTGACAATATGAGTATTTATATATGTTCTTTGTATCTTTACATTTTTCAAGATAAACAGTTTGTTTGTTTGCTGATTTTTTTATTCTTTATATATTAGAATTAAGAAAAAAATTATTTTTTTATGATGAATGAGACTCATTTTGCATACAATTAGTCATCCTATATTACTAAAAAAAAAACTACTCCCTCGATTTTTTGAGTGTCTAATTTTTGAAGAATTTTAAGTATATATTTATTATTTATAAATTCAAAGCACATGAATTACTTATTTGATTATTATTATACCCTTTTTCGCCTTATAATACAATGTTTTTAACTATATTTTTTTTTTCATTCTATATTTATCTTCACTATCAAAGACGTGTGAATGATAAGATTAAAGAGAGTAGACATCTACTTTGTAGACTGAGACGAAAACATGAAAATGATGGATTTTACAGTGAAAAGTGGATGATTGAGAAGAATTTGTTACCTCAATGAAATCAAGAAGGAAGCAAGAAGGCAACCAGCTCAAGAGAGGAGGTTTGAAAAAAGCGTAACCAACAAGCTCCTTCAGTTTATTCGGTGTTTGCGGCACCAAAATACTCGCAGCCTCATCCAAATCCGTCACAGGGAAAAGCCCTTCCTTAACATCCCTCTCTTCCATACACACCCCGGAACCACAAACCACCAATCTCTCCACCACCATCGTCTCTCTCTCCATCGCCGCCATGCAGTATGCCACGAACCCGCCGTAGCTCAGCCCTACTATACTCACCCGCCGCACCTCGTTCGCCTCCATCACCCGCATCACGCACTCCGCCTGGAACCACTCGCTGCGCTCGGGCCGGGTCGTGTAGGACCCGCCGAAGAAGACGAGGTCCGGCACGTACACGTTGAAGAGCGGCGCCACATGGCGGACGAAGTCCCCCCATTGCCACAGCGCGTTGGCTCCGAACCCGTGGATCAGCAGCAGGTTGGGCTTGTCCTCGGCTCGGGCCTTGGGGGCCCAACAATGCATTATGGTTCCGTCTTTTAAGTCTGTGGTTGTGGAGCGGAGGCCCAACCCGGTGAACGCTGACCGGTAGCACCGGTTTCGGGTCTCGGTGAAGCTGAACAAACACTGACTCATAATTGAAGAAAATGAGAATGGAGACAGAGGAATGAACGGTGGCGTTTTGTATGATTGTGAGTGTGGTGCCATTAAATTGGAGGGTGTGGCTTGTTTAAAGACATTTTGCAAAAGCGTGTGGCACGTGCCGTAAAATGATTAGGGGAAAATAAAATTATTGAGAAAGGGTAGGCGGGGAAATAAAATGGTTTTTAATGAGTTTTTTGTGTGGACCATGAATCACCTATTTTCATCACGTGTTATGTGGGTGATTTCGGAAGGTATAAAGTTGTTAAACAATGGTTGGTTTTTCATTATATCTTGCTATTTATTTAATCTAATTAGTGAAAAACATATACTGTATTAATTTTTTTATTTTCTATTTGTAAAATATTTTTATTTTTATTTTTATTTAATAATATATTTTATAAAATATTGTTAGATTTGTGAAGAAATTTTTAGTTAAAAATTATTTCTGGATTAAGCAGTGGCCGGTAGTTGTGCTGTCGTGGACTCTCTTGCTTCTTATATTCATCATTGAATGTAGCAATTTCTTTTTTATTATTGTTAATTTTATTGTTTATATAGCAATTGTTTTTCTTGTGACTGTGCAAGAGTGTATGAATGTTACAGTTACTATTCTTTCTGGATTTACTTGTAAGATTATTCATTATACTTAAACTAAATAAATTTCAACTTTTAATGTTATTATTTCAAATTTTCTTTGCATTTAATTATGCAAACTATTTTCAATAATATCACCAAGGATAATTTTAAAAGTATACTCATATTATATAAAATCAAAAATAGTAAATGAACCTTACTATTGTTAATAGGTTTGAAACTAATTAAGTTTACTTATAGGCAGTATTGAAAAGTGTAATAATTTTTGTTATTTTTATTTTAAAAAAGATAATGAATATATGCAAAGTACAAAATAGATATTTGTGACAATATTAGAATGAGAAAATAGTTAATTTTTTAATAATAATATAAAATAATATCAAGTAAAATATATGATGAATTAAATATGATTTAATAATCTCATTATAAAAAAAATGTTATAAAAAATATTTGAAGTCGTATCAAATATTTATTATTTTTTGTTTATTATTAATAAGTAATATGTAAATTTAAAAAATTATAAAACAATTCTCTCTCTACATAAAAGACTAAGTAGGAAAAGCAAAAGTTGTATGAACATTATTATGATACAAGAACAGGAAATATATAATTTTTTTTTCTTTGAATGATTTAAATCTCCACCTAAAAGTCAAGTGTTTGAATTTAGTATCTTATATTATTAGTAAGCAAAAAGGCATGTTTGGCAACTTAAAATAAGATTGTAGCAATCCCAATTTTAAGTTGAACGGGGTCTTGTACAATCATTAGAGAGCATGTCATAATGACTTAAACTTTTACAAGAGAATGACTGTTCCATGCTTCCCTATTATAAATCCACTTTATTTTCATCCATCTTATATCTCACTTATTTATTTCCTCCTCCCAAACAGACCCTAATAATTCCAACTATGTTTATGTGTTCAAATCGAATCTTTGTTCATGCTTTGTAAACGAGTCAGATATTCAAGGAACTCTTAACAATTACATCATTGAACTTAGTTTACCTTCCATTGTAACAGAAAATAAAGTGCATTCACCCAAAAAAAAATTAAATGAAGTGCATGATAATTTTGGATACAAACGTGGATGGGACTAAAGTCCCCACCGAAATAACACACTCTCCAACCACTAATTTGAAACAAATAGACAGCAGATTCCCTGTTCTCTTATGCAGAATAAAACGACAGAGATGCACGATAGACAGCAGATTCCAAATAGTTACACTTAAAAAAAATCAATAAACAATCACAAACGACAACATATCTTACCAACAAAGCAATTCCAAAGATTGACACACCTTTCTTTTCCATTTGAAAAATTACCTAAAGAATTCAGTCAGAACTAACCCAAACCATGTAGGTTTGAATCGTTGTATGTTGTAGTCCATAAATTGGCCTTCCAAGCAGAAAGATATTCATATACCCTTATTGTTGCTATAAATTGTATTTAGCAACGGTTCAAAAGATATTAACACCTAAATCTAATCACAACGCAAGAGATATCATCTTTACTGTCTCTTTTTAATGCTTCGGCTGTTAATGTCTTAGCTGCTTTGAGAGGGTCTCTCATCCTTCTAGCAATATCCACTGCCTCTTGATTAGGCATTACCTGATTTAGTACATACATGCAAAGTAAAAACATGTTATATTTAAAGGCAAGTACCATGAGAATGTTTTTCTTAGGTGAAAAATGCTTGGATTGCAATGAGTCACCTTCCAAAGTCCATCACTGGCAAGGATTAGAATATCGATATCAACGTCTACATCAGTAGTCTGTACATCAGGGTCTGCTCGTAAATGTGACTTGAGGCTCTTGTCTCCAAATGCACGAGACACAGCAAGTTGCCCATTTACTCTAGGCACATCACCTGAGATGAACCAAACATCACTAGTACTGTTGGTAGCCTATATACAAATAGAGTACCCACTTTATATCACTTATTCTACTGCAATAAACAATGTTACAAGATGTATCAATTTTTTCTTTATCTCTTAGAAGTTTGCTTGGAATCATCAGCATATGATTACAGTTCAGTTCCATCATCAAATATCCCATTATTTGTGGAAACATATGAAACAAGATATTTTCTACTGGACCTTAATTTTATGGACACAACCATAGTACTTAGTTTCATGTTAAACGACTAAAACCAAGGGTTAATTCGTGGCTCATGGTGTAGGTAAATTTTTTTCCAAGCTGTCACCACACCACAATAAAAAAAAAGGAAGACAAAGTCTGTAATTCATTAAACATGACATAGTATTTCTTCATTTAAATTTAGTTGAATTATATAACAAAGCACATGAATTCACACACCAAGCCATTTCCCAATACAGAATCCCATGTACTTAATTTGCTTTACCTTATTTTGGTGTTGATACCAAGACTTCCAGGTGCTTCTAGGGATTATAGAAGTTAAATTTTCAAAAGCAACTAGAATATAGTCCCATTCCCCAAAAGGGTAGTTAGACTAGACAAAAGGAGAAGAAGATACACACAAGAAATTAGAACTTGAAAGTAGACAAGACTAGAGAAAGGAATAATAGCAACTTTAGTCTACCTGGCATGTTGGAGACAAAACCTCCTGTATTCTCAATGATGTCTCGCTCTGTGTTGGGCTCATGATCTGTAGTCATTTGCACTGCTTGGCCTTTTCTTGAAAGAACTGCCCGTGAATCTCCTAGATTAGCTACCCATAACTTTTGGCCATTGATTAATATTGCAGTTACTGCTGTTGATCCGCCATGCCCCAAATCGGAACTATGTGACAGAATCTCTTTATCTGTGCTCTGATATGCTTTGGATATTGATGCGGCAGGGTTATCCCAAAATCTTCCTACCATAAAAATGAAAAAGTACAAGAATGTAACCTTTCCCATCAGAATTATGATCAAACCAGCATAGATGATACTTTACAACTCATGGAGTAACAACCTCCTTTAAAATGTTAGAAAACAAATGTTTCTGTAAGTAGGAAGCAACAGTATCTCCCATGTGACCATCATATATAGCAAACAAACCCAATTCTTTTTCCTGCATCTGTACAAACTTTGCAACATGGTAATCCTCCATTGGATGGTTAGCTCTCCCTTTCACTAGGGTGAAACCATACTTTATTGACCTCTCATGATTTTTCCCCTTGCCTGTATTGGATGAAGAACGAGAAGCTACAACCTACAAGGCATCAAAAACAAAGTAAAAGAAAAGTTTCTGGGGGAACATATATGAAATGAGAAAAAGTAATGATGTCTCAATCCATCAACAATGATTGCACAAATACACTCCCAATATCCAGAGTCAATAGCAACCCCCTATCAAACAGAGCCTTCAGAGTTCAACGACCATCTAGAAGATTGTGAATGCCCATAAAATCAAAGACAAAGGTTTTTGTTTAATTTATATAAATAAAATTTCATATTGGCAACTTATAAACTTTGTGATAGTACCTTAGAACATTTTTAGGTGAATCATGTGGTAGGGATTAAAAACAATTGTTTCCTGTAAATTGAAACAGTTTTATTTCCCCTCACAATCAATTTAAAAAATCCAGCAAAAGCTAGGATTAAGACAGAACTGGTATTCTGCTACAAATTGAAATTACCAACCAAACGTTAAAATTCAAGAAAGAGACAGAATGAGGAACCATATCTCTTCCTTCCCAGATAATGATAATGGAGACCGAGATAATCTAAACAGGGAATATCAATGATTCGATAACACTAAAATTTAGTAATATACAGAAAATGAATCTCAGAACCAAATTCAGTTTTTGTCCCAAAGTTATTGACTAACAACAAGTGAATACAGACATGGATATTCAAGTTATAGCATGTTTGGTTCAAAATCACGTATTCTACAAAAGCTCTCTCCAAAATTGAACGAAATAATCTATTATTATGATCCAAACATGCCTTTAATCATCTAGAACAAAAACACTCCCACAGAAAGTTGAATTGCCTTCAAACTCAATATACAGAAAAATAAAACGTTCCAGGTAAAAGCACAAGAGAAGAGAATACAACTGGAGGAGATGTTACATTCTTACCTGAGAGAAAGAAGACTCAAAGCAGCATAATATACCCATGATAAAAACTAGTAAAAATAATTATTTTCCAAACAATTCTCAGCATAGACCACTTTGGAGCGAGAAACCCACTTCTCAAAATCAGAGGCCTTGTCCAGAACCACTGTCTGAAAAATAAAAAACACAAAGGCTATCATATAAAACTACCTTAAAACCCCATAAAGGCTATCCGTTACAGAAGAGAAGCCTAAAACAAGGACTATGCAATCTTTGGTATTAATGATTGCCACCTTACTGGTCCAATCAGAATTGGTAAATGATTTAACTTGTTCTTCTTTGGTTGGATAGTTCATGCTCTTTTTCTTCCCCTATTTCTTCTTAATTCTCATTAGTTGCACAACCAATTATATGAGAGAATTATAATGAGGAAGGAAGAAGCAAGATAATGGTGACACGCAGCATTTGAAAATCGAAAACTTGTCAGTGTGAAAAACAAATGGTAATTAATTAATAAAAGATTGCAAAAGGAGGGAATCTAAGGATGTTTGTGTTTTTGTACTTGTGTTTCCCAGTTTTGACATTCTTCAACCATTTTGGGAACCTTAAAACGTGGACCCTACCATATGTGAATAAAAAACCAAAAAGAAATGAAAAAATTGTGCCACGACACAAGCAGAGACTGAGAAACACTTCTTTGCGCGTTGCATTAACTTTGCTTTTCCTAGGTTGTGTTGTTTTACACTGTTTTCCTGTCTTTTTTTCGATACTTTTTTCTTTCATTTGACCCAGTGTTACTTTGAAAGAGTGAATAGTTCATGTTGTCCAACTGATACAAAGTTTTTATTCTTAAAATAAAGTTTATGATTGAAGTACATGAAAAAAAATATGGTTGAAAAAGTATTTTTATTAAATTAATGATTAATAAAGATGATAAATTCTTTAAAATTGTCATATAATTTTATAAAAAAGTCTTAGTTTATGAAATCATCTTTCATGTCAGAAGTAAATTTTTATTTAGTTTAGGCCAAGCTATCATATCTGCTGATTGCAGAAACATTTCGGTGAACAATCTGACTGCTTCAGCAATACCCATAGAAATGCAAGTTCCCAATGTTGTCCTATAAATTTGGAGTTAATTATCTATTATTAATTATATTTTTATTAATTAATATTTTATTAAAAAAGAAAATAAGCTATTTAGAAATAAATCACTAAAAAATAAAGAAGGTAAGACTATCAAATTTATTATGTTATAAAAATTAATAAATTGGTGCGATTATTTGCATATCTTTACTCAAGCATAGGAAATTTGAGGAGTAAGCATTACAAAAACAGGGAAAGCAAAACCAAAAAGTGTCTTGGCACTGTCTTTTAGTTTGCCATATAGAGAAGTTTTGGAGATGTGAGCACCGAGATGAGTACACTTTACAGCAGTCCAAAATAAATGTACAGGATTACGGGACAGGAAATGTAAATAACTACCTTAAATGATAAGCACAAGAGAGGACCAAAGGTCCAATTCCAATAGTGCCTCTTTCTCCTCCACACCACAAATTATACTATACAATAGGCCTAAACATTTTGTACAAGAGAGCAAAGGGCACTCAGATGAAACTACTACCCGCATGAACTGAAATTTTCATGCACATTGGAGTTAAGCCGTTAATCATGTGTCAAGACATGTTTAAGGATGTAGGAAATGATCACATGATTGTCCAATGCGAGGTTCGCCATCCCACTTTCCCCCAAAAGGTGTTGGGAGAGTGCATTTTCCATCTCCCTGATACTAATCAGCACATTCTAGCTCTGAATTACCTGTAATTAAAGTATTAATTGTAACAAGAGGATGAAAAGATTATAACATTAGATCAGAAACAACTGGAACGGTTAGAAAAACTAGACATGGTCAAGTGTTATGATCCAACTTTTAATCTTTCAAACCTCAATTATAGACTATATTATATTGATAAAATTTATTGAAAGGTTAGAATACCATGCAGTGGTAAAATTAATGTGGTAAAGTTAGTGCAGAGAATCCACTGCCAAAAACATCATCCAAAACGACCAAAATATTGGGATTCATTAAGTGTTTGTAAATGTAACAAAATTCTACAACTTATCTAGTACTTGTGAAGAGGAGAATCGGGAGAGTGAAAAAACCAAAAAGCAGGCATGAAGAAGTGCTTTATAGATCTTAAATAGGGCTGAGAAAATTGAACAGAAGCAGGTTATCCATACTATATTTCCAAAATCACCAAATGGTTGGAGAATATGACCTAGTAAAGTTGTAATGACATAGTTTAGCACGAAGCAAAAAGTACACATATGTCATTAATCTTTTCAGTGCTTTGGGAAATCTCACCCAGTCTGAGGTAGCCGCGTCCAGTTCATCAATTGATGAGACTGAGGATGCTGCCTCTGCAAGAAAGATGAACTGGCTCCAATACCATTTTCATCATCTACAAATTGTTCTGAGAAGTTAGATGCTGGGGGAGACCAAACTGGAACTACACCCCCATCCCTTTCTCTCCTAGTACTACTTGAAGATTCTGCTGTAGAATCTTCAGCTGCATTTCTCAGCCACGTTGTAGCATTATTCTGTGCTCGAGCGTTTCTATTTACATTCGGCAACCCTCCTTGATTCACTGTCTCTCTTGCATTTAGTTGTGTGGTCACATTTATAGGAACTTCGGCTCTGTTATCTGCTGCTG